>OZ024755.1:12311998-12326998 GCA_964016885.1 Eledone cirrhosa
TATGTTTACAATTAAAAAATGTATCATCATACTAGGAAATAGTACTATAATATTCGTGTATTCTACGCCAATTCGTTTGAGTGCCCAAATGAATAATTTTAGTAATTATACTCGTGGTAAGTACTATTTCCTAGTATGATGGTCATTTTTTAAAAATGTAAACATAATGGCTCTGGATGATATACATTTGGACGAAATGGCATGTTTAAGGTAGTTATATCTTATTTAATTTTGAGGATTCCTAATATTGAGCTCTTAATATTAAGAATGAAACGTACATAAATTAAAATATGATATAGTTAGCAGTGTTTGGTTTTATTTTTCAAAGTATTTCTTGCTCTACGTGAATTCATAATCGTTTATATTAAAATTTCAAAGCTAACTATAAGATTATATGTAACCTTATGTACGTCTTATTGTAATAAATCTCGTAGTTTTTAGCTTTATAACTTCTTCACCTATCATTATCTGTTAAAACATTACTTTATACTATATATATATATAGGAACAAGTATGACCCCGACGGCAGAGCTCAAGCCGTTTCTATTACCCACTCTACTACCCTAAGTATTGAGTACTTTGGTGCGTTATGGTCCATCTGGTTCCTTACCACCTTTCCTTCATTATATATATATATATATGTGTGTGTGTATGTGTAGTTAGTATAAAGTATTGATCTAATGTCTGTCTTAAACCAGAAGGCTCATTTGGCCGGTGCTTATCCCGGTTTCATGGCGTGAAGTGACTGAGAGTACAAGACTCCCCCCTGGACAGGATGCCAGTCCATCGCAGGGTTAAAGCTCCAGCTATTGCTGGTACTCATTTCCAGCTGAGTATACTGGAACAACGTGAAATGAACTGTTTTGCTCAAGAACACAACACGCAACCCAGGAATCAAACCCACGACATTATGATCGTAACTCCAACACTCTTACCACTAGGCCACGTGCCTCCACAAAGTATTGATATATCATCTATCTCTATATATATATATATATAGAACATATAGAAATTGATATGTATCCTCATATATCAGTATACTGAAAATCAAAGTGTCTATTACTCCCACTTTCTATCAAATATCACCAACATATGTTATACTGATGGTAACACATGCTGTTTATCTTTCATGAATTTTTCACCTTCCATTACCAAGTAAAGCCATATTAGCAAAACATTTTTGAAATGTACAAATCAGCACTATGACTACATCACATAAAACATAGCAGTCTTTACTGCAATGTTGTAAATTTTCACAATCATCTGTCCACTAGTCAAAATATTATAAACT
Source organism: Eledone cirrhosa (assembly GCA_964016885.1). Classification (NCBI taxonomy): domain Eukaryota; kingdom Metazoa; phylum Mollusca; class Cephalopoda; order Octopoda; family Eledonidae; genus Eledone; species Eledone cirrhosa. The sequence goes on from OZ024755.1 coordinate 12,313,290, forward strand.
TTCTACCAAATCATAATATAATATTAAGAATTAGAGTATTTCTATGAACTGATAAATGTTTTTTGTTTAAACAAACTACATTTTCCTTTTTATTAATTCATTGCTACTTCTTTTCAAAATTTCAATTAGTTAAACAAGTTGGAATAGTTTTTCCAGAAAATTCCATAATAAAAAAAATATGATTTGTCTTGCTTTTCTTTGACTCTATATAATCTTTAATTTTTTAACCCTTTCTTTACCATATTTCTCATGTAATAGTTGAGAATTCAGTAATTTAACTAAATTTCTCATTATAAGTTGCTTGTTGGGGTGGGGCACAAATTAACAAAGACACAAAATGAGATGCTTGCAACAAACAAGTTTGTGGCCCAAGATTTAGTTTTCCAGTATTGTTAATATTTGGGCATTTCACTGTTATGTATGATGTAACAAAATTGGTAAATAGCTTGTATTAAATATTTTAAAACTTATAAATGAAAAAAATAAACAGAAAGATTTACATATGTTGAAATGTTTCATAAAAGCTATACTTAAATACATCTGTCTAAAACCCCAAATAACAAGACAACATGCATTTGTTAAGGCTATCTTTTGCTGCTATAGTAGGGGTTAACTTTTCTGGCTCCATAGCATTGGTCCTTAAGACATAAATGGATATGGTGTGTAACACCCAACATATTTATTATCTATAATACAAGAACCCAATAGTGTCAGTAATTTGTTATGATATCAATACATTTCCCTACTCAGTTAAGGTAACCATTGTTAAAAGAAAAATATTCAATTCTTTCATTATCATATTTCTATGATTTTCAAATAATTTTAAAAATATGATTTTGAGAAATTTAGTAATATGAGTAACTTTTTCATTATTAAGCTAGCTCAAGGGCACTGGTTTGGCAGTCGGTAGAACGTCGAACAACATGTTTCGCGGCATAGAGTTATGGCCCTTTATGTTCTGAGTCTAAATACTGCCGAGGTTAGTTTTGCCTTTCATTCTTACGGGGGTCGATAAAATAAAGTACCAGTAATGTACTGGGGTAGATTTGATCGACTTTTTCTTTCCTCCAAAATTGTTGGCCTTGAGCCTAAATCAGAAACCATTATTAAGCTAGCTCTTACATAAAATTATAATGAACACTTTTTTTTTAGATAAATATAAACATTTGAAAATGAAAATATTTTGCATCAGCGAACTAGAGCTGGTTTCAAGCAGTTTAGTATCAAAAGTTAAAAAACATCTTAGATTTTTACAATTATTATTATGATACTAAAAATATTAATTTTTAAAAGGTAGTTTCAAAAAATAAAATAACAACAAAATGAGAATTTCTATTTGAAATTGATAAAGTTTTTGTCATAGATTAGTGTGTATAGTTCAGACAGTTGATGTGATAGAGTATAAGATATTCAGCCTAAAATTTGTGTTCATATCCTATCTCCAGCAGTTGGGTTGTTAGTTATATTCAATGCCAAGACACTTAACTCCACCAGGTAAAAATATCTAACATTGTTTCATTAGCTTTCAATAATGAATTCAACTCTTCCTATGGATGTAGCTCAGTCAGAAAAGAATCAATATACTTCAAATTATCTAAAGTAAATTAACTAACTCACTCATCTGGCAATAGATAGATTAACTGGGGAAAGTTAGTGCTATTTATAAATAAATTGACCAAAAGTATACAAGTTATTATATATACCTAGTGATAATATATATAAATATTATCATAAGGTATATATATATAGTAATAATAAATACAAAGACCAAAATCTGAAGAGGGTGTGATAACAATTGTATATATATATATATATATATATATATATATATATATATATATATATATATATATTTGTAGTAAGGTTGCTTGGATGCATCGATAGGCGGTATGCCGGTTGAGCACTTGTGTTCCAATGCATCACTGATTCTTCATTTTCCATATTATATATATATATATATATATATATATATATATATATATATATATATAAGTACATATAAACCCATACAGCAAATATTTATTATTGGTACAGATTAAAGTTTAAGCAAAGAATTTCTGCTTTCACCCTATTCGGGATCTTTCAGGAGATCCCATATTGGGTGAAATATATATATATACATATATGTGTGTGTGTGTCTGTATATATATATACCCATGCTAGCATGGAAGAACGGACATAAAACGGTGATGATGATGATATATATATACTTTATTGTCTCTATACTCTGTATATGTCTTAATTCAATGGACATTTAGTGTGTTTATTATAAAAACCCATATATGTAATAGTGAGTATTTACTTCAAGGGTTTTGCTGATACTACTAGCTTCTTAAAGCTGTTTTAGGAACCCAGTATTATTAGTGAAACTTTGAAGTAAACAGTCACTATTATTAATAAATATTATTTTCCCTCCACAAACAGTATTTAAGTCCTTCACTGAGTGCATTTTAAGTGTATTTAGATATAAAAACCTATGATATATTTTGTATATATATATATATATATATATATATATATATATCAAATGAAATTAGAATTTTATTTCTCGCTCTAACATGCATATTTATATATATATATATAACAAGATTCTTCAAAGCATTTAAACAGTAAAGGATATAGAGATTCTTTATAATAATAATAATGAAATTATTGTGTACAGTGCTCAGGTGCACTACAACTCATCAAAGGTGCATGTATAGTACATAGAATAATGTACAAATGTCAGGAAAATAAACAGTGTATGAGTCATGATATAATAACAATAACAATAATGAAATATTGTGCACAGTGCCCAGGTGCACCACAACCCATCAAAAAAGTGCATGTACAGTACATAGGGCAATGCACATATGAATGATAAATTAAAATTTCATAACAACAACTTGTGCTTCATAATTTTGTCTTCATATGGTGATGAGTGTAATATTAATTAAGCATTCAATAAACTTCATTATATTAAATACCAATAGTAACAAATGATAAGATAACTTAAATTAATGTATTATTGTTGTTATTGGTAGATCATTGGTCATACTTAGCAGCATTGTTATGTTCCTGCACAACAGGTCCGAACATAGAAGAGCCAAACTCCAACTGTCATTGCCTCCATCTTTCTTGTCCTCCCCATCTCTCTCTATTATGAGCAAATGGGATCCCAAGGCCCTAGTTGATGGTAAGGGAGATGTGTTGGAAGAACCATTCCATTTCATGAGGTTCAGACCTGTGGCTAGCCAGCTCAGAGCCTATGGTGGTAAGTAGGGAGGTAGCCCTAGAGCCAAGAACACCAGAAGTCTCCACTGCTAGGTAGCTAAATGTTAAAATTATATAAAATGTGAACCCCTTTTGTACATATTAATACATGGCGTATGAAGACTAGGTGGATAGTGTATTTGGTTTGGATTTTAGTTTTCAAATTCCTTTGCAAATGTGCTTCATACTTAGGTACAAATTATATTATAAACCTCAAGCTTAATTAAGAATCATTATTCATCATACAATACTTAATTCACCTGAGACAATTTACTTTAAAATCAGGCTTAAAATGTAATCTGTTTTAGAATTTATAAAAATTTTATTTTCATTCTTTTTTTTATTTTTGTGTGTGTTTAAAAAAATCTCAATTTGAAAAAAAAATTGCTGTTTTACATATTTGTCTGTTGGATATATTCCCTTCATGATAATTGTAACTTTGGTGCTTAACTGTAAAATGTTATGGTTTATTAATGTGCTATTGTTGTTATTGGATGAAATGGTGGTGCTCCAGAAATATTGATGGCATTCCTTTAAGGATAAACTTTTAAAAAAAATAACAAAAAAGAGAGACAAAAGAGTATTTTGCCTGTGATATTAAATTTTGTCCTTGTTGATGATTCGATGTAAACCTTTCATTTGTTCCTATTGTATTTTTGACTTATTATTATCATTATTATTATTATTATCATTATTATTATTATTATTATTATTATTATTATTATTACTATTATTATCTGGTTCCATATTTTACCTTGCCATTGGTAAAAATCTTTTATACCTTTTAACTGTTGCCTTATTGTGAGAAGTTAAATGAATATTTCCCTTTAAAAACAATTGATCAATATATTGTAGAGAAGAATTTTGCTATTGCTTAAACCAGTGTTTCTCAACTTTTATTATCCCCTAAATCACTTTGATTAAAAAACATAACAAAAAAACTTGCACCTCTACTATGGTCAAAGTTAGTATATATCATAGCACATACGTTCTATTCTGAAGTCTCATGCCCCACCATGGTTGGACAAAGTTAGTGCATAGCATAGTATATACATCCCATTCTGAAGCTCCATGATAATAGACAAAGTTATTATATAGCATACTATATAGCATAGTATGTATGCTCTATTCTGAAATCACACACTCCCACCAAAATATTGCCATGTCCTATAAGTGGGGCATACACCCCATCTTGAGTAACACTGGCTTAGACTATGTTATATAACAATTCCTTAATAATTTCATTTCTATATACTGTGCAGCTCTGTTATAACACAATGGTTGGGAGTCCATAAAATATCATCGGGGTCATATTAAATTGGGGTTCAAAAAATTTAAGGGGTTCAAGTAGATCCGGAAAGAGCAAAAAAAAAAGAGGTTCTAATGATTACTCACATCATATCTGAATTTGAGTTAAATTGGGGCACATAACAGGGCTACACTGTTTTGTTTTGTATATTTCATTTATCATTATACTTTCTGTTGCTGCTTCTTTCATTGTCTTCTGTTTTATCTTAATATTAAATCTTGGATATTTATCACTTATTTAACTCTTAATATCCTGTATCACATGAAACTAAATTAGCAAGACAAGATATTCTTGAGAATTATAAAACATCGTTATAATTGCAACACATTGAAAATGAAAGTCTTTACTTTAATATTGTGAAATTTCACAATGATCTGTCCACTAGTAAAAATACTATAAACATTTGAATTAACAAACTTGTTTTTAGATATTTTCTATTAACTCATTACAGGATGTTAAGAGTTAGTAAACAACAGCAGTTAGATACTACACAATTATAGACTTTTAGCTTACAAAATCATCAGCTTTCTTTCATACAATAAATAGTTAATATGATATTAATACTTAGCAATCACTAAGTTAGATTTTCTTTCATTTTTTAATAATCATTGATAAAATATTAATTGCTTTTATATTATTCCTAAATATTTTCTAAATATTTTGAAAATGCATAGTTTTGTAAGAATTCACTTATTTATCTCAATGACTAAATTAATGGTTATATAGAGATGGTTAAATTAATGGCTAAATATAGAGATGACTAAATTAATGGTTATATAGAGATGGCTAAATTAATGATTAAATATAAAGATGGCTAAATTAATGGCTAAATATATAGATGGCTAAATTAAGGGTTATATATATATGGATGACTAAATTAATGGTTATATATATATATATATATAGATGACTAAATTAATGGTTATATATATTTAATTGTTAAATATATGGAGGACTAAATTAATGGTTATATTTAGAGATGGCTAAATTAACTGTTATATACATGGATGACTAATTTGAAAGTTATATATATATGGAGGAGTAAATCGAAAGTTTTATATATATATATGGATGAGTAAATAATTTTCTTATACTATAGAAATATTTCCCAAATTATTCTGCTGATAAAGTAAAAAATTCATTGATATTCTATCAGATGGAAAAATACCATTTATCAGCCTATTATTTGAAAGATATTAGAGCAGTGGCGATGGAATCTCAGTATCAATAGAGCAGTGTATAATATGTTTTGCAACTTATAATTATGGCCCTTTACATTCTGAGTTTAAATTCCATTGAGATTGGCTTCATTTTTCCCTTTTATGGGATCAATAACATAAAATACCAGTAACATACTGGGGCCGATTTAATCAACTTTTGACTTTCCTTGAAATTTCTGGCCTATTCCCTGAAATTTCTGTGCTAAAACTAGAAACAATTATTTGGAATGTATTCACTTTAATAAATACACTATGTGACCCAAATACAAGGTGGTTAACAATTAATATCATATATCTTTTTCAAAACATGTACCACTTTAATTTTCCTCTATCATTTATGTTAATACACAATTAAATCTGAGAGAAAATGGTTTTAAATTTACCCATTCTAAAGAGTTCTTAATATCCTTACTTAAAGACATAAAATCAATAACCAACATTAGCCATTTTGTTATATTTCTAATGAAAGACACAGCTACCTATGATTTTCAAATAATTTTGAAAATAATAAAGAATTTGAACGGATTTCATAATATAAATAATTTTTCTCATTATTTCTTTGGAGTTTGGAACATATCTTAACAAAGGTTCTTACATAAGATTATGATGGAAGGTTTATACATATATATATACATATATACATATATATATATACACATTTTAAAAGAAATAGGGATGATTTCAAGAGGCTTGGTATGAAAATGGTTATGGCACCATAAATCCAATAAAACAAAAAATGTTTGTAGTCACCCTTCTGAGTTCAAATGCCATTAAGGTCAACTTTGTCTTTCACCCTTTTGAGGTTAATAAAATAAAGCACCAGTCAAGTACTGGGGTCAATACAACTGACCTTTCCCTCCTCATGAATCACTGGGCTTCAATTACATTAATTTTCATTGTTAGGATAGTGCACACCTGCCAGGTGATATTGACCATCTTGAATATCTCTACTATTGTGAAAGTCTCTTAACTTGACCAATAAAACATACAAGTTGAAGTCTATAAACTATCTTCAGTCTATATATCAAAGTTATTATTGTATTTTATCATGTATGATATGAGAAAATTTAAACTAAAATTTAAGACAAAAAAGTAAGAAATTTTTACCAAGTTTTAAAATAATCCTTTCAAATGACAAGATTGCAAATACACTCAGTTGGCATTTCAATTCAAAATGCAAAACATCTGGTTGTTTTACATTCTTCAACATCATGAGAAACTGAATATTGTAGTGAAATAATATATGTGAGTCAAGATTTTGACAAATAACATGGTACATGTTTACAAGATTGTATTATACATAAGGATGTAGTTTATTCTTGTTTTTTGTTTTAGCTTAAGAAACAAGAATTATATTAGACTCAAGTTATATTATACACTAGAAAATATAGTATATAATTGTGTAAGTCAAAGTGATAACAAACATATCAGATTGAAATTTAAGAAATATATACTTCACCATCATATGTAATGTAAGTCTATTTGAAACTTGATGTTTTTTTTTTATATATATGGGAATGTTTTGTGTAATAATGTTGTTTGCATGTGTTCTGTCTATTCCAAGACCAGTTTTCTATCTGTGATAAAATTGTAAGCCTGATGACACATAATAGTATTTCAATATATATAGCTTTTGGTGGTTAAATATTTTCTCTCAAACATTTATGCATCTTTGCTTTTCTTTCAATCTTAAGTTGGTAGCATCTATAATTGTTAGGTTATTACTAATTTTTTTTATTAGTGTTGAAGCAAAAGAGTAATTTCTAGTAATAATCATTAGTTTTGTTTCCTAATTTTTAGTAATGTTTTCTTTTTTTTTTTCTTCACCAAAACAACAAAAGAAACAAAGAAAGAGAATTATGTTATTAAACTTAATTTTTGAAATTTAATTTGCAAATTATTATGCCAATTACTATTTTTTTCTTTGTCTTACATAAATTCTTTGTTTGAGGTTCTTCAGAGAAAAAGGGGTTTCAAAACCTTTTTATTTTATCAAGTGAAATAATGTGGACAATCAAAGGCTGCTGGTCAAAAGAAAAGGAAAGGAAAAAAAATATTTTTGCTGTATCTGTGATTTTTGTGTTGGATGACCTCCAAATGTTAATTGGAGTACAATTATTTTGGCAAAATATTTTGTACATGCAATAGCCACTTCTGGAAATAAGTTATATATAAAACTGATATTATCTTCAAGTGGAAAAGAAAATTAAATATCTACTATTTTAGACATTTAAGAAGCCGTGCTTTTTTTTTTTTTAATTCTTCAACTTAAATTAATTCAGAAAATTTTCAGTTCTACTGATTTATGGAAAAAAATATTTTAAATTTTAAACCTCAGTGTTAAAAAAAAACAATGGAAAGAGCTATTTAAAATCAAATACTTACTTTTTTATAAAACAATTTCAAAGAAAAAAGGTTTAGAATTTTCTTAAGCATGTTAAACTTTGATCATGATATTTCATTCAGTAATAGAACAGTAACTTCTAAGTTGTTAATTGGATTGTCACATACAGCGAATTTAAATGATGATTCCTTATTACTTTTTTTTTTTTTTTTTTTTTTTCAATTTGTTTATTAGCTTTTGTTTTAAGATAAATATTATTTTTATTCATTGCTCTTTCTAATCAACCTCATTATTTTGAAATGTCTGACAAAATTCTCCTGACATTTTGAAATTTAAAAAAATTGCAAATGAAGCTATACCATGATTTGATTAGGCTTTCATATACCTATTATGAATCATGAGAATTTTACAATTAAAACATTTTTTTTTTTTCAATTTTTCAATTAGTTGACTTTTACTTATTTATTATTATTATTTTTCAAAAATAAAACAAGAATATAAAATATTTTATTTATTAAATATATGGTTACCATTATTCCATCCAACATGAAACAATAGATCATTTGCATAACTATAACCCTAAACTATAAATGAAACTGAACAGGATTTGTTCTCCAGAATAATAATAATAATAATAATTAACCTTTAAGTGTTGTTATTTAACATTTACTACACTGGTTCTATGTTGACTTTATGATATAAATCATACATCGAATTCTATCTTCTGGAGAATATTTATTTACAGACTTGTCCAAGTGGATCCGGCCTCTTTTGAAAAACACTGAATGATGAAAATGTTTTTTAAAACAACTTTCAAATATTTTTAAAGTATATACAATGTTTTAGTATTGATTGATGATCTTCAACTTCCTATGAAATCTATTTCTAAATATATTGATCTAGTATTTTTGCTCTGTATTACATGTGATTCAAAATTCATTTTATTGTTTATTTTCTGTTTGTTTTTTTTAATGCATTGTTAAATGGAAATAGAAATATAAAAACTCTTAGATTCCCCAAATTCTAAGAGTAACTTAGATTATTATTAATAAATTCTTATTTCTTCCCAAAAATGGTTATTACTTTCTGTAATTCTATATATGTGTTTTTTTCTCCTGATTGTGTGGTAAAAGAAAATTGTGAATTTCATTACATTTGTAATTTCTCTGTGAATATTATGGTGCTAATTTATCAATTCAGCAAATCTTAATTGTTTTTGTAAATAAATTTGATTGAGAACAGACAAAATATTTTGCTCCCTGCATAAGCTTTTTGTTAAGGACTGTCAATGGAATATTTTTTACTATTAAATTGAGAATGATATTTTAATATCAAACGTTTACCATTTTTTTTTAAAATCTCATATCTGTTTTCTAACTCCTTGTAGTAATTTTAAAAATAATTGCCACACTAATTAATTTCAAATTTATTATTATTATTTCTTGACAGTTTCATGCAAGTTCCTCCTGCATGAACAGGTGAACTATTATTACAATTATTATTATTATTATTATTATAATTATTATTATTATTATTATTATTACTATTATTAATATTATTATTATTTCTTTTTTTTTTATTTAAAAAAAAATTACTTATTTATTTAAATAATAATTTACTATAATGATCAAATTCTTGCTTAAACTTTTGGCTTGATATAAAAAAGAACAGTAGAAATATATTAGACTTAAAACAATATGAATGAATATATATATTTCTAAGTAGAAAGCTTCTAGAATTTTTCTTCTTTTCCTTTTATAATTCATAAAAAAATTGAAACCATTTCCAAATTTCTTGCCAAAATTTGATACATTTTTTGCGGTGCGAGATGCCCTGAAATAAAAACAAAATTGAAATCAATATGAATGTAAAAGGACATCGATTAATAAAGTAAAAAAAACAATATTATATTGAAAAACAAATTACATTGGCTAATTATGTAATAATTATGTAATCCCTGATTGAATGGTGTCATCTATTAGCTTCTATAATTGGTATTCTAGGTCTTATTCTCACACACACTCTATGTATGTATGGAAAGAGAGATGCATGCGTCTATGGATAGAGGGAGGGATGTATGTGTGTATACATGCATATATATATATATATATATATATATATATATATTATATATATAAACTCTATGCTCAAGCTTAAACCATTTCAATGGTTGAATGACCATGAAAGTGGTTTAAGCTTTACAGTATCAAGTGCTAATTTGAATAATAATGTTACTAGTCTTTTAATAAGTAACATCTTATCCATATATGTATATATTTTTCTCCTCTCTCTCTCATACATACATCTATTGATGAGGTAAAGGTCTGACTGCGAGGCTGGTTGTTTTCAACTTGTAATATATATATTTGCAAAAGCAGGACCAGAAGCAAATCATGTCTTGGCTGAAGCCATTTTGAGAAGTTTGGGATAAAATGTATAGCCAACCCTTTTCTTATGTACATGAACCTCTGAAAGATCATGAAGAGACTGGATGCTCGACATCTTGAAGCTATCAATCTTTATATACTTACATAATATCTCAAATATATTTCCATTACAGAGTGAAGGAAATTTTCAAATTTTGTTCAAAGGAACCTGAAACTATAAATCTTAAATGTACCCATTTCTTCATAAAAGTTTGTATGGTTAGGCAACTAAGACTGAGTTTAAAATCCTAGCATTTTCATGTTATAAAGTTCTTTGCAGATGTAAGATGAGGATTTATAGATATGAACATATTTTTGAAAAATAATTTCCTCCCTTTTGACATATCTAAAATTATACCCCAAAGCATAAATAACTATTTCTATTTATACTAAACATGTATACATACAACGTTCAGACATTAACTGAATGAGCACTCAATACATGTGAACAGAGAATAAAAATTATTTTCTGAAGACAAAGGTGGCAGTGACTTCAAAGTTTCAGCATCACCGCCACTTTCCTCTTCAAAAAATAATTATGTCTATTCACAATAAAAATCTTAATGCCTAAACAATGAAGCAGCTATGATTCTATGCCAATTTATTATTATTAGTATTCTTTAACAGTATTTTTAACACTGCATTTTTAACAATAGATTAAAATGTTCAAAAGTTTTCTGATTTCTGCTTCAACATTTTAGTAATTTTTTTTTTTTTTAGTTGAATACTTCTAAATATTTGCAGATTATTTAGATGTTAGGAATGATATGTGCTGAGAAGTTGATCTTTAGTTGATATCTCTATAAAATCACATTTTAATTTTGTTAAAATATTCATTGAACTAGATAGTATATTTTCACTTCATTGTTTTAATTAAAATGTGTAAAAAGTTAACTATTATTTATATAACAAAAAATAATCAGTATCAGAATAATTAAAATGTTAATAGCATCCAAAATAAAATAGATTAAAAAGAAATGATTCCATTATCTGAGTAAATTTAATCACATATTTCATGATAGATATAACCATTTAATTTATTTGAAATATTAGACTAACTCAACTATCAGCTAATAGACAACTCCTGGTGAAGGTAAAACAACTACAGTGTTCAATAGAAAAAATGTACTGTAGAAAATTTATTGTTGTTTCCTTCATGAGGACTTGGATTCATTACTGAGAACCATTCATTATCTGGTGCTTTGGTTACTTTCTGCAATGAACTGTATCAGTACTTGTTGGTACTTTATGGATTGAGCCAGTATTAGTTAAATATTTTGTCTATGAACAAAACTCATTTCTGTTGCTAATACAGAAACCATCAAGCTTCTCTGTATAATGAAATAAAAACTTAACCCTTCCATTACCATATTTTTAATGAAAAACACTGCCTATTGTTTTCAAATAATTATGAAAATAATTAGATTGGTGTTTGAAGCATAACTTAAAGATTATGAGGGAATATTTGTTTTAGATACAAACAGTTTAAAATAATCAGATTTGTATCATAGTCCCTGGGGTGTTTCCAGGCAGTTTGATAATGAAAGGGATAAACATAATTTACAATCATTTCTTAGTAACACTAAGACTTAAGTGCAACATATTATCATCTATTCACCAATATTATGAAGAATATTTGAAAGAAATCTTTCATCTTTGATCTGTAAAATAATCATAAAGTATAGACATGTGATAGAAAATGAAGGATGTGCATCTGAAACATCAAAGTTTTGATTTTCAATTGAAGAAGCAGTTTCACAAAAATCATGCTTCTAAATGCTCCTTAGAAAAGCTTTGAACATCATAACTTCATATTTCTATTACGTAATACATACATTTCTGATCCATAAAATGTATGACTATTTTGCTTTAACAATAACAGATATTCATTTCCCAGTTTATCCTCTTTCATATCTCCAAATATCTTTTTTCTATATGAAGCATTATGAAATATATGGCTCGGATGGTTTTAGGAAAGCTAATATTTATTTCTATATTTTCCTTTTTAAAATGTATATATTTCATGGCTTAGCTTTACATACAATTTATTATTTAATATTATTTCTCAGAACTTTTCATAAAGATTATGAAATATATATCTATATATCTTCATCATCATCATTTTACGTCCACTTTTCCCTGCTTGCAAGGGTAGGACGGGTTCTATTCAGCACAGCATCTCTCCACTTGTCACGGTCCTTCGTCATCTCGACCGTGAGCTTCAGCGATCTGAGGTCTGCTCTCACCACCTCTGCCCATATTTTTCGTGGACTTCCTCTACTACGTTTTCCTTCAACTGGCATTTCTTGGCACTTCTTCACATATGTATATATATATAGTCTTCACATATGTATATATATATAGTCTTTGTAATTTTTTTGAAATATTGCATGGCTACTATGTGTAGTTCTTACACACAGGATGTTGTAATGAAACTGTACAGTTCGGAGCAGTATTTTGTACCCACACTAATCCATTTATCCACTATTTAACATATCATGCAATTTTTGTAAATTCATTGAGTGAGTGGATGGTGGCTGAGCTAGATGTAACCTAATATATATATATATATATATATTTAATATAGAAATGGCTTCTACAGGACTAGAACTGTTTAATTTGGGAGAAATCATCAGGAAGCCGACTGTCCAAGGAATATGGTGTATAAATACCACCATATTACTTGGTGATTTCTCCCAAATTAAACAGTTCTAGTCCTGTAGAAGCCATTTCTATATTAAATATTTATACTCTGCTATGTATTGAGTACCTTACTTACTGTGGTTGCCCCCAATGGAACCCAGGATAAACTTACTATATATATATATATATATATACACATGATACAACTAATGAAGCTCTACCATCAAATTTGATAGCGATTCACAAATATATTAAAAGTTATCCATATGCATTACTTACGTGAATGAATGAGAGAAAAAGTTTATGTTGTTTAAAGCTGTGACATTGGATGGATTAAAGTGGAGGAGAGTAGATGTTTCCTTGAGTGATTTATAACTAGCAATTGGAATCCTTCTAAAAAATCATTAGGAAATTAGAGACCAATATTGTGTTAACGTTGTCTGTTTTAATGTAAACACTCTTAGCAGAGCATCTATAAGGGAAAGGAAAGTGGATTTGTTAGTAAAGTCATCATA
>OZ024755.1:12329498-12354498 GCA_964016885.1 Eledone cirrhosa
AGTTATTTCTTTATAACTAAATTATGTTTTTAACATTCAATTCTCATTATTTTTTATTACTTTATGTTATCTCATATTATTTCATTCAACTTTATTGTTTTGGCAATCTCCTTTCTTCAACTTCCTGTTGTTTTCATTTCTTGTTTTCAATGCCAGACAAAGAAAATAAATTATTCTACTTCAGTTGTATATTTTATTCTTTTCAACAACCTTTCAAGCAGTCTCAGTTTTCTTTTTCAATAAATAGAAATGAAAATTTAACTTATAATATATTAGTTTTAAAAGTAAAAAATATTTAATAAATAAACTAAAATTATGAATAAATATTTTAGTAGTGTTCACAGACACACATATTATATATATATATATATATCATCATCATCATCATCCTCATTTTTACTTCCCCTTTTCCATGGGTTAGACAGCTAGATCCAGATCTCAGAGCTCAGCTGTCAGGCTCCTGACTCTTTTCCTATTACCCACTCTACTACACTAAGTATCAAGTACTCTGGTGCGTTATGGTCCATCTGGTTCATTACCACACTTGCTTTGTTATATATATATATATATATATATATATATATATATATATATATATATATATATATATATATATATATATATATATATTTCGTTTCTGAATTTGTTTAGCAAGATTCTTTATCTGAAAACGTGTGTTGAAACCGATATTGTTATACTTTGGGAGGGTCATGTTGCCAATAAGAAACACACGCACCAGTTGCTTTCACTTCAATTTATTATAATAAATTTATAAATTTAGGAATTTATAAATTTCCGGTTGGTTGGTTGGATCCACAACCAGATGATTGTTTATATATTGTCAAAGTTCTTTCGTCACACATTCTGTGACCTCTTCAGTGACTGGGGATTCTTTTCTTTGTTTTTGTGCCTCTCCTTTGTTCTGTCCTACACCATCTTGTTTTTGTGTGTATATATATATAACTTATGTCAATCACAATTTTTTCCTTTTGCTCTATGAAATATAATTATTGTGATTTACAGAAATAAGATTGAGGATATCTAATGACTTCCATAAATGGTCACAACAGTTGCTAGTTTCCTTATCAATATTTCTTGTGAAACAAATGAGTTGGAAAAATTAGTGATACACTATATTTTCAGTTCAAATCTGCTAATATTGATTTTGCTTTTCATCACCCTGGGCTTTGCATTATAAATGTACCAGGGCGGTGAATTGGCAGTATCGGTAGAGCGTCAGACACCATGCTTTACAGCATAGAGTTATGGCCCTTTGCGTTCTGAGTTCAAATCCCACAAAGGTTAACTTTGCCTTTCATCCTTACGGGGTCAATAAAATAAAGTACCTGTAATGCACTGAGATAATTGCTTGCCTTGTGCCAAAAGTAGAAGCAAATATAAATGTACCAGCAATACACTGGGGTTGGTTAATCAGCTGTATCACACCTCCTGCTATAATTGTTTTGCATATAAGTACAAAACTAATACTTCTTGCAAACCAGAAAATTAAACAATTAGTTTGATTATAATCAGATATACACATTCCATTTCTTAGCCATCACCATCACATTCCATTTCTTAGCAATCACATTCCATTTTTTAGCAATCACATTCCATTTCTTAGCCATCACCATCACAAGTCCATTTCTTAGCCATCACCGTAACACTTCCTTTCTTAATCACCATCCCATTCCATTTCTTAGCTAGCCATCACCATCACATTCCATTTCTTAGCCATCACCATAACACTTCCTTTCTTAGCCATCACCATCACATTCCACTTCTTAGTCATCATCATCATCACACTCCATTTCCTTTCTAAGTCATCACCATTACCTCCCGTTTTTTAGTTATCACCATCACACTCTATTTCTTAGTCATCACCATCACATTTCATTTCTTAACCATAAACATCATACTCCATTTTTTAGTCATCCCCACCATACTCTATTTCTTAGCCCTCACCACCATTCTTCATTTTCTTGTCATCATATTTACACACCATTCCCTTTCTTAGCCATCACCAATACAATCCATTTCATCATCATCACCATCACACTCCATTTCTTAATCATAACTATTGCTTTCTATTTCTTAGTCATCAGCATCTCACTTCATCATCACCATCACAATCCATTTCTTAGCCATCACTACCACACTCTATTTCTTAGTTATCATCACATTCCATTTCTTAATCATCACCATCACACTCTATTTCTTAGTCATCACCATCACATTCTATTTCTTAGTCATCACCATCACATTCTATTTCTTAATTATCACTATCACACTACAGTTCTTAGCCATCACCATCACTCTCCATTTCTTAGCCATCACCAACACATTCCATTTCTTAACTATCACCATCATGCTGCATTTCTTAACCATCACCATCACTCTCCATTTCCTAGCCATCACCAACACATTCCATTTCTTAACTATCAACATCATACTGCATTTCTTAACCATCACCATCACTCTCCATTTCCTAGCCATCACCAACACATTCCATTTCTTAACTATCAACATCATACTGCATTTCTTAACCATCACCATCACTCTCCATTTCCTAGCCATCACCAACGCATTACATTTCTTAACCATCACCATCATGCTGCATTTCTTAACCATCACCATCACTCTCCATTTCCTAGCCATCACCAACGTATTACATTTCTTAACCATCACCATCATGCTGCATTTCTTAACCATCACCATCACTCCATTTCCTAGCCATCACCAACACATTCCATTTCTTAACCATCAATATCATACTGCATTTCTTAACCATCACCATCACTCTCCATTTCCTAGCCATCACCAACACATTCCATTTCTTAACCATCACCATCATGCTGCATTTCTTAACCATCACCATCACTCTCCATTTCCTAGCCATCACCAACACATTCCATTTCTTAACCATCACCATCATGCTGCATTTCTTAACCATCACCATCACTCTCCATTTCCTAGCCATCACCAACACATTCCATTTCTTAACTATCAACATCATACTGCATTTCTTAACCATCACCATCACTCTCCATTTCCTAGCCATCACCAACACATTCCATTTCTTAACCATCAATATCATACTGCATTTCTTAACCATCACTATCACTCTCCATTTCCTAGCCATCACCAACACATTCCATTTCTTAACCATCACCATCATGCTGCATTTCTTAACCATCACCATCACTCTCCATTTCCTAGCCATCACCAACACATTCCATTTCTTAACCATCACCATCATGCTGCATTTCTTAACCATCACCATCACTCTCCATTTCCTAGCCATCACCAACACATTTCTTAACCATCAATATCATACTCCATTTCTCATCTGAAAAAAAAACAAGAGTTCCAAACCTCAAGATATGAATTGCTGTTTCATTTTGTTTTTCTTACTTTGCTCTAATTTTCACTCCTATATTTCTAATTTGCATTCTACTGGCTTTCCCGAAACAATAATAACCACTTATCTCTCAATGCTTCATATAAACTATATAATTAACCTTAAAAATCATGTTAATCTTCAAACTTAGAAAAACTAAAATGTTGTTGAATCTTATTGTTTAAGTATTAAAATTTGAATTAATATTAATCTAATATTAAATTTGACCAGCATTTTTAAGTTCATCAGATGAAAAATATACTTCCACTTGAATTCAATGTAACACAAAAGTTTTTGTTGCTCAAATCAGTTAATTAACTAACATACAAGATTTCATTATATCAACAACCATGGGTTCTGAACAAGGTTTCTAGACAAGAAATAAATGGTCTAAATACAATCCTTATTCATCAGCCGAATTTTTTATGAATTTGATCACTTCTCTATAAACTGTTCAATCCTCTGTAAATAATAAATATTGAACTTGTTCTGATTTCTTGCCTCTTTGAATTCCTTCAACTTCAATGTCATTATTAGCTCATTCTTCAAACAAGAGAAAAATTATCAAAATTTCCTTCTACTACATTGTTAGCTCATTCCTCAAACAAATATATCAAAAAATTCTGTTTATATAAGTAGATTGAATATTAAATCTTTGATTTTTGTGAAAATAGCTTTTCTTTTCTGTAGTGTGTATGCTAAGTCATTATATATATATATATTTTATTTTATTTTTTCTAGGTTTGGAAATTTAAATAGATATTACTGTCAAAACATACAATTCAGGCTTTATGTATTTTTTGTGTTTTGCTAAATTTAATTCTTGATATTATCATTGCCTTTATTATATCAAGTTTAGCTTAAGTTTTTTGTTTTTTTTTTTCATAGACGACATTTTACATAATCAAAATATTCAACTATAAAATCTAAACTAGAGTAACAAATATACTACCAGTCTCTCCTAATAGTAAAATATTTTTTTTTTAATAGAGAGTTATTGTGGAGTGGCATAGTATCATAGTATCATAGAATGTA
The DNA here is from genome assembly GCA_964016885.1 of Eledone cirrhosa. Taxonomy (NCBI): domain Eukaryota; kingdom Metazoa; phylum Mollusca; class Cephalopoda; order Octopoda; family Eledonidae; genus Eledone; species Eledone cirrhosa. The sequence continues at coordinate 12,333,934 of OZ024755.1, forward strand.
TTCTTGCCTTGATCATCAACTTACAATCTCTCATTGTTTTAGTTTTACTTGAGTTCAAATATCAAACATTTTCTAATATTAAATAGATTTTCAAAAAATAAATAAAGGACTTTTTTTTTTCTTTTTTATAATACCCCTTAAACATTTTTAGTATTTATTAGTTTGAGTGGGGCGGGTTGAATTGGCAGAATTATTAAAGAATCAGGTGAGATGCTTTGTAGTATCTGATCTGATTTTGTACATTCTAAGTCTAAACCTTGCCTCCAGGAGCTGTGACTGATAGATAGTATCAATGGTGAAAAGATCAGTGGAAACATAATTTCCTTGGTCTTATTTTACGATCAGCTCCTTTTCTTTCTTTTTTTTTTCCTCCTTAAAATATCTAAAAATAAAGGCAACATTTTTCCAGATATAATTATAAGTTTTGTTTGATTTTTTTTTTTTTAAGAGTCATTTTTATTATTTAAGGAATGTTTTCTGTAAAGATGAGCCAATGTGATATTCAGACATTTGTCAACAAAACTTTCAAAATGGCATAGTAAAGAAAACGAAAACAGCCTTATTGATGAAAATACAATCATGAAAGTAAATAAATATATCAAAGACCAGGGCTTCTCAAACATTTTCCCCTGATAGACCCTTCGTAACCAAATTTAATTTCTATTTACCCTCAAACAAATTAATCAAATATAAAATTCTAAAACATAACTAATTTACTAGTGTTTAATACAACTTACATAAGAGAGAAATCCTCAGTAAAATCTAGATGCAAACACACCTTTAATGCTTGAATTATTTTTTAATAGAAATGATGAGTTTGCTAAGCACAAGATCAGGAATATTAGGTTACAGGTTTGTACACTTGAGCTGCAAATCACCACATTTTATGTTCAAAGTACTTTTCTGTTTGCTTAGTAAATAATGCACATGGCTAAACCCAGATTCCATCATATGCAAACATGGCAAAGCTAGTAAAATTCTAACTAGTAAATTCCCTCCAGTGAACCTTTAAGCTTTTAATCACCCCCTGCCAAAATTTTATTTACCTCCGCTAGGGGTCTACACAGACCAGTTTGGGAAGCCCTATCATAGATAAACCCTTCACTAGTTTCCTTCTATATATTCACATGATGGCATAGCTGAATTAAGAATTACTTATAGTCTTTCCTAACAAGGAACTTCTCAAATGGTGCTAACAAATATCCATTAGAGTGAATGCAACAATAGATAATTACTTCACTAAGCACAGAAATCCTTTTCTTCACAATATAAAAAGACATTACATATTTTTATTACTATCATTTCTGGAAGGGGATTACACTCTATGGTACCTATCTTTTGGATGTTCTTTTCTTGCCTAGTGGTAGTTTTTAAAACATCATTTAAACTAAGAATAAATGACTGATACAAGGGCAAATCTTCAGAGGATCCAAAAATATTTTTTACATTTGCCATTATTCAAGCTGCATGCACATATAATAAAATTTGTATTGGAATTTAATGTTATTTTCCGAAACTCTGATGTTTATATTTCCTCAATCAAGTCATTAGTTCTGGTAAGTTGAGTTTTTGGTCTTAAAACTGCACTAATCTTAATTTAGAGTATATTTCACCATTTCAGATCTCAATTTGAGTAAATGTTGAAGAATTTGATCTGCCCTATGTCACAATTACGTTTAAGGATCTTGTTCAGTATGAAATAAAAATAATAAATTCTGAAAGAAGAAAAAAATCAACAAAAACAAAAAACAAATTGATATTTGCGTGTAAGAAACTTTGTAATTAATAAAAATAAATTCCTAAATCATTTTTCTTTATCATTTTTCTGAGACAATGAAGGCTTTTGTTATCTTGAATAGCATCCTTTTTAAAGTTTGTAATTGTTTAATTACTGTAAAATTAATATGCTTTTTAATATTGTATTGGATTAAGAAGCCAGATTTAATCATTTAAAAAAAAAAAGAAATTATGATTTTATTGCTAGTGTTTTTTCTCTTAGCTTTTTAACTTTGCCTAAACTATTTCATTGTGTTTTTTCTCTTGGTTGTAGATTTTTTTTTAAATGTAAATGAAACATGTGGTCTGCTTTCAGCCAATCCAGTCCCATTTATCCCGGTGAATAGCTTTTGCTATGTGCCAAAACCATATGACATTACTCAAACATTTTCATTAAAGATATTCTTCTTAAATTTTCTTCAAGAATTTTTTATTTATCTAAATATATTTTACTTCTGCATTCACAATCAAAAATATAAGAAAAAAAAATTATTTTCAACTATGAAAAATTCTAGGACAAAATAATGTAAGATGACATTTTCTTTGTATCAGTTTAATTAAAAGATAGATTAAGTGTGGGTACATGTTTGTGTATGTGTGTTTTCAGATATGTGTGTGACTGTGCTTATGTATGCATAGATATGTTGGGGGGGGGGGGTATGTATGCATATATTTATTTGTGTGTGTGATTCTGGGTTTAAGAATGCATATATATATATGTGTGTGTGTGAGTCTGGATTTATGTGTACATATATTTATTTGTGTGTGTGTAAGTCTGGATTTATGAGTACATATATTTATTTGTGTGTGTGTAAGTCTGGGTTTAAGTGTACATATACTTATTTGTACAGTTTGGAAGCCCATCAAATTTACTCTACCAGTAATTTCAAAGGACCACTTTGTCACACAGTGTTTTGTGCTGAATCATCATCAGCATTTTACGTCCACTTTTCCATGCATAAGAATTAAGTTAAGGGTATATGTGCCATTAGAATGCTCAAGCACTTGCATATGATATATATACATGGAATACTAATCGTTGAAACTGACGGAGGTCCATGCCATGTATGCATAATTTGTTTATGTGTGTGTATATATGTGAGTATATGTTTGCAAGTGTGCGTGTTTGTTTTTGTTTGTATGTGCACATATATATGTATGTTTGTGTGTGTATTTGTGTTTAGGTGTACATATATGTGTATGTCTGATTGAGTTTATGTATGTATATATTTGTTTCTGCGCACATATATGTAAATGTGTTTATGTATATATACATGTATGTGTGTGTTTGTGTTTGTATGTATATATATATATTTGTGTGTAGTTTCTCTTCTAAAGGCAAGAGTGAGACATTTGAGGGGAGTTTATGCTGCTATATTCAGCAGTGAGGCAGCCACAACCAAACAAGTGAGCCTTTATATAGTCGTTCCAACTGTTAGAAATACCAGCTAAAGTTAAATCTCCTTCAAATGACACTATACTGTCTTAGAAAAGGACACATTCGATTGTATGTTCTTGGTTTCTCTATATAATAACATGGCTGGAATGCCTTTGATCATTGGTCTGCTCAGTCAGGGCTATCCAAGAGCTAAACAACATCAGCAACAACTGTATAAAAGATTAACTCTGTCAATACCATATGTCTCATGAAAAACACTGCTTATGATTTTCAAATAATTTTGAAAATAATGAAGAATTTAGAAATGCAACTAAATTTTTCATTATTAAGCTTGTTCTTTGAAACATAGCTTGACAAAGGTTCTGATATAAACTAATGCTGGAAGTATTTTAGATAAATATAAACTCATTAAAATAAACAAATGGCTTCAGGTAATTTATCTAGTTTATCATTTAAAAAAAAAGAAAAGAATGATGGAATCTTATGTTTGCTCTGTAATACATTTAGAGTTAAGTTAGTATTAACATATTTAATGCAGAGACAGTGAAGGCACATGGCTTAGTGGTTAGGGTGTTCGACTCTCAAATGTAAGGTAATAAGTTTGATTCCTGAAGGTATGTTGTGTCCTTGAACAAGACACTTTATTTCCAATTGCTCCAATCCACTCATCTGGCAGAAAAAAATATGTTGTACCTGAATTCAAATGTAATGCATTGTCACACACTGTGTCATACTGAATCTCCCTAAGAACTACATTAAGAGTATACATTTCTGTGGAATGCTCAGCCACTTGCACATTAATTTCAGAAGCAGGCTGTTCCATTGATTGAATCAACTAGAATACACATCATCAGAACTGCCAGAGGTACAACATGTAGAGAACAATATAAATCTAACTGGAAATAATGTTTGAGTTTATTGTTGCCCCATGATCCTGGTGGACAGAATAGCAAATATGTTAATTTGGAGAATGGGAAGGGAGATGTACTGAAAGAGCCAGTCCGCAGCATGCTTGCCTCATTTCTTTTTAACCCTTTAGTATTTATATTACTGTATATATACTATTGTTTTTTTCATGGTAAAGGCTTTATCTTACACAATATCACACATAATATCGAATCTATGAGATTTGGATTTTATTTATTTTGAGAACAATACCTTAACATCAGTATGAGCAACCAGTTTAAACAGAAAGAGGTGAGAATTCTGGCCGGATAAGGCCGGTTTAAACTTCACACATCTTCTTCATTCAATACCAATGACTCAGTACCATCAACATTACGCTCTATAAACAAGTATAAGATGATAAAAAATAAAATACAAAGTAAATACAGTGACTAATAATATTTTGAACCTTTCAGCAATTATGGGAGACAACTCCAGACGTGTTTTGATTATATTAGTCCTTCTCAGTTATGAAATGATGAGAGAATGAATGTTAATGAACACTGCAGAAAACTACAACAGTTGAGACAATGAATTATATGATTTATGTAAATTATATCTACATGAAAACAATAGTTGATTTAGAATAAATATTTAAATGCATGGTGCTTAGCAAAATCCATCTTGAAATTATTTTGCATTGAGAAGAAAGCATATGTTTTTGATTCTTTTGGTAAGTATAAAATATAACTCCATATATGTTTCAACTATATCAGACTTCATCAGCAAAGCTTAACCTTGATTGTACAAAGTATAAATTTATATAATGGTTGGTAACAATCTTATTTTTATTTTCCTAAATCCCTCTCTCTTTCTTACTCATCTCATTCTCTATTTCTATCAGTCTTGGATGAATAAGCTACCAAAACTAAAAGTTAGGTCTCAGTTAATTTTAGAATTATAATGAATTTTACTCTATGATCAGTACAAACTCCTCTTATCATTAAAAGCTCACTATTATTTTATTCTATAAGCCAAGCAACACCAACACACGCACACACATATATCATCATCATCATCATCGTTTAACATCCATCTTCCACGCTAGCATGGGTTTGGATGGGAATTTTCCCACTTGAGGCAAGATTGGTTGTCTTGCTCGCATAGGACTGTCTGGCGGGTTTTCTACGGTTGGATGCCCTTCCTAACACCAACCACGTTTACAGTGTCGACTGGGAGGTTTTTACACGGCCACATTACAGCGTGGACTGTGTGTTTTTTTGTTGTGACACCTACACGACCTCATTTATTTAGGACTGGTATATATATATATATATATATATATATATATATATATATATACATATTTAATTAGAAAGTGAACAACACAATATATAACTACTCCATTACCAAAGGTTTCTGGATCCCAGACAAGATTAATATAATTCTGGATCGTTCAGCAGACAGTGGCCTGAACAAACGTTAATAATAACATCATTGGGACACCCGATGAAGGCTGGAGAGTACATATATATATATATATATATATATATATATATATATATATATATATAGTAGTAATAATAAATTTGAAGACTAAAATCCAAAGAGGGCTTGATAAGGATAAATATATATGAACCGTAGAGCATAATATATATATATTATATATATATTATATATATATTATATATTTATATATATATATATTATATATATATATATTATATATATTATATATGTTTATATATTATATATATATAGTATATATAATATATGTTTATATATTATATATATATATTATATATATTATATATATATATATATTATATATATATATATATTATATATTATATATATATACATATATATAATATTATATATATATATATTATATATATTAGAGATATATATATGTATATATTATATTATATATATTATATATATGTATATATTATATTATATATATTATATATATGTATATATTATATTATATATATTATATATATGTATATATTATATTATATATATTATATATATGTATATATTATATTATATATATTATATATATGTATATATTATATATATATTATATATATTATATATATGCATATATTATATATATACATATATATATATTATATATATTATATATATATGTATATATTATATATATATATATATATATATAAATATTATAATATATGTATATATTATATATATCATCATCATCATCATCATCATCACCGTTTTACGTCCGTTCTTCCACGCTAGCATGGGTTAGACGGGTTGTCCTGTTGTGGGCAGTGTCTGGTCGGCTGACCATGCCTTGCTCATACATGGGTGGAGGTGGATGCCCTTCCTAACACCAACCTCATTTACAGTGAGTGCTGGGTGCTTTTTCGTGGCGCCTACACGTCCACTTTACAGTGTGGGCTGGGTGCTTTTTTGCCGTGGCACCTCCACGACCACCTTGCGGTGGGGGGGGGGGGGGCATATTGTTTATATGCTTCAGCATGTACCCATGGGAGGTCGGGTACCCTGTATTACTGCGTGACGCCAGAAGTCACGGTCGTGCGTCTTCATTTTACTGGGATTTCTTGGCACTTCTTTACCCAGCAGTCATCCTCCATGCGCATCACATGTCCATACCATCTCAGCCTTCTCTGCTGCACACCACAATAATATATATACATATATATTATATATATATTATATATATATATATATACCATCATCATCATCATCATTATAATATATATACATATATATTATATATATATTATATATATATATATATACCATCATCATCATCATCATTTTACGTCCGCTTTTCCCTGCTTGCAAGGGTTGGACGGGCCCTATTCAGCACAGCATCTCTCCACTTGTCACGGACCTTCGTCATCGCTTCGGTGAGTTTCAGCGATCTGAGGTCTGCTCTCACCACCTCCGCCCATGTTTTTCGTGGTCTACCTCTACTGCGTCTTCATTTTACTGGGATTTCTTGGCACTTCTTTACCCAGCAGTCATCCTCCATGCGCATCACATGTCCATACCATCTCAGCCTTCTCTGCTGCACACCACAACCTTCTGCAGTTGCTACCCATGTCTCTCTACCATGCAGCATCGCGCATCTCACACAGGCATCATATAACCGTCCTTTCGTACTCAGGGAGAAACCCTTCTTTGTCAACAGAGGAAGCAGCTCCCTAAACTTCTTTCAACCCGTCCTTATTCTATATACTATGGCCTCGGAACACCCCTTCTCCCATGCTAATCTGATCACCTAGGTACCGGAAGCTATCAACCACTTCTATAGAACCCACCTGCATTGGAAAAAATGTGTCTATCACTGCGATTACTACTGCCAACTTTCCCTGTACATCTACTGCATACGTAGTTTTCCCTACCTGTTAGTTTGTCTGCTATCCCACTACATCTCTTGCATACTCAAGATCTGCATTGCATACATTTTATGGAATTTATGCCAGTTCCTTTCCTACATATTGAACATGACCATTTCCCTGATGGTATCAGAGTATTGTCCTCTCTTCTACTTATCAACACTTTTGTTTTAGCTTTGTTCACTCTCAGGCCTCTTGATTCCAACTGCTGTTTCCATAGCCAGAATTTATTGTCTAGCTCCTCTACTGATTCTGCTATAAGAACCAGATCATCAGCATAGAGAAGTTCCCATGGGCATCCAGTCTTAAACTCCTCTGTTATGGCTTGGAGGACTATAATGAACAAGAGTGGCTGAAGACCGAACCCTGATTTACACCTACTTGTATCTGGAATTCCTCACTAAACTCCATTGTATTATCACTTTACTGACAGCACCCCTATATATAGCTTGCACTGTCCTCACAAACCATTCCTCTACACCAAGTTTCCTTAGGGACCCCCAGATGACAGATCGGGGTACCCTATCAAAGGCCTTCTCTAGGTCAACAAAAGCTAAGTATAGTGGCTTATATATATATATTATATATTAAGGGTGAAAGCAGCAATTCTTTGCTTAAACTTTAATCTGTTATTTTAATAAATATATTATATATATATATATATTAGATATATATAATATATTTATATAATATATATATATTATATATATATATATAATATATATATTATATATATATTATATATATATTATATATATATATAATAATGTAGTGATTGTATTTTTCACACCTTACTCTCTTAACTTCCTTTAAAGTGTACACATTATTTTTATTATTTTGTTTATTGCTACATTAATATTCTTAATCAGATGAAATGCTTGAGGTGGATATGATAGATCAATCAAAAGGATGATTTATTACCATAAGTAAATTAACATTGACCTACATATAAAAATAAAATGCTGTATTTCCTGGCTTGGAAGATGTTTTTTCCCTGAATGAGTCTGGAAATTGTCCTTGAATCTTCGAGGCCGAAGGCTATATTAGTTGAAAGTTTTGTTTTCATGTTAAAGTTTTTTCAACGTTTAAATACTCAGAATAAAGATGCATCTATGACATTAAAGCATCTTCAGCGCTGGGAAATACAGTACAATTTTCTAAATTCATTTAAAATTTGTTTTCCTATTCTTTTCTTCTTTTAAATTTAATTCTATCTAATTAATTTACTTATATATTTTTCACATTTTTCGATGTCTGCTGTTAAAAATTATCATTACATTACAATAATCAAATTATCAAATTGTAGTTTACAAATATATTTACAAGTTCAAAAGTATAAATCTATGAAATGAAAAAAATAAATAAAATAAAAATTATGAATTAAAAAAAATACTATTTTCAATATTTAAAATATATAAAAATCGAAAGTAAATTATTTCTATTTTATTCATTTTTCCCATTTGTTAAAAATCTTCCCACCCCAATCTTTCGCTACCAAACGAAAATAAAAGAAAAAATAATTAAATAATATAAAAGACAAAATTAAAAGTAAAATTCTCCGTATTGATTTTTTAAAATATATTTCCTTTATTTAAAATACTTTAAACGATTTTTTCAAAATTTCAACATTTCTTTATTATTATCACTGTACAACATAATATTTTTTTTCATGGTTGATAGTGGAGATACTTTTCAAACAAATATAATTCTAAAACTGTTTAATGGCTGTTTGTTTTATTGCTGTTATTATTGTTATCATTATTATCTATTATGTTTTATGTGTAAAGTATTTCTATTTATTATATTTACCTCATACCCTCTTCCTAGTCTCTCTGTTTTTGAATATATATATATGTGTGTGTGTGTGTATATATGTGTGTGTGTGTATATATGTATGTATGTATATATATATATATATATATATGTATGTATATATATATATATATATATATATATATGGATGCTTAGTTAGTTGCATCAGTGCAAAATCTTGTTTACCTTATCAGCAGCCATTACCTTATATTCTTCTATATGCTCTTTGCTAGATTTCAATAAAGTATTTTATGGCTAAACATTTCTCTTATATATATATATATATATATATATATATATATATATATATATATATATATATATAAGAGAAAACTAAAAATCAGTGATGCATCTGAACTCAATTTATTGTGCGTTACAATTGTTTCGCTGGTGGACAGCTTGAGACGTGATCATTGTGTGGATCTGTCTGATTCTGGACCCGCAGGTTCGACGGACACGTCTAATGATTTCGGAGCATATTCTCTCAAGCTACCATCAGACACGTATATATATATATATATATATATATATATATATATATAATGTATTTTTGTAGAATAATAAAAGTATGCATATATCAGGTAAGTAGCAGTAGCACTCAACTGTTAATAGAATTGGAGTATATATAGAAGAAATTAAAAGATGGTTAAAAAAGAACTTTTTTAACCATCTTTTAATTTCTTCTTATATTATATATATATATATATATATATGTGTGTGTGTGTGTGTGTGTGTGTGTGTGTGTTGATAAGTAGAAGAGAGAACAATACTCTGATTCCATCAGGGAAATGCCCATTTTCAATATGTAGGAAAGGAACTGGCATAAATTCCATAAAATGTACGCAATGCGGATCTTGGGTACATAAGAGATGTAGTGGGATAGCAGGCAAACTAACAGGTAGGGAAAACTACGTATGCAGTAGATGTACAGCGAAAGTTGGCAGTAGTAATCGCAGTGATAAACACATTTTTTCCAATGCAGGTGGGTTCTATAGAAGTGGTTGATAGCTTCCAGTACCTAGGTGATCAGTTTAGCATGGGAGGGAGGGGGGGGGTGTTCTGGAATAAAGACGGGTTGGAAGAAGCTTAAGGAGCTGTTTCCTCTTTTGACAAAGAACGGTTATATGATGCCTGTGTGAGATGCGCGATGCTGCATGGTAGTGAGACATGGGCAGCAACTGCAGAGGATATGCGATGGCTGGAGAGAAATGAAGCATGGATGTGCAATGTCAATGTGCATGAACGACCAAGCATAGACGAGTTGAGAAAGAAACTGGGTATAAGATGGATAAGTTATGGTGTGCAGGAGAGAAGACTTAGATGGTATGAACATGTGATGCGCATGGAGGATGACTGCTGGGTAAAGAAATGCCAAGAAATCCCAGTAAAAGGAAGACGCAGTAGAGGTAGACCACGAAAAACATGGGCGGAGGTGGTGAGAGCAGACCTCAGATCACTGAAACTCACAGAGGAGATGACAAAGGACCGTGACAAGTGGAGAGATGCTGTGCTGAATAGGACCCATGCTTTCCAGCATAGAGTTACGTCCCTTCAAATCCCGCTGAGGCTAACTTTGTCTTTCATCCTTACGGGGTCGATAGAATATAGTACCAGTAATGTACTGGGAATTTGCTGGCCTTGTGCCAAAAGTAGAAACAATTATTATTTCACTTCACTAGGTGGATAGGCAGTATCGGTAAAGGGTCGGACGCCATGCTTTGACATATAGAGTTATGGCCCTTTCCATTCTGAGTTCAAATCCCCCCGAGGTTAACTTTGTCTTTCATTCTTATGAGGTCAATAAAATAAAGTACCAGTAATGCACTGGGATAATTTCTGGCCTTGTGCCAAAAGTAGAAACAATTATTATTTCACTTTACTATTATCTTGATTATAAAGATCCCATAACTCCTTGTGGAGTCATTGAGGTACCGTCATACGGTGTGTCTAGGACACTTTTAAACCTGGTGGAGACCGCCTTTCTCCAGGTCTGAACACAGCCGATTTTTTCGATAGTGGAAGAATCAACTGCTGTACTGGACTGGTACTTTTTTTTATTGACTTCAAAAGGATGAAAGGCAAAGTTGACCATGGCAGAATTTGAACTCAGAGCATGCAATGAGATGGGACGAGTACCGTAAAGCATTCTGTCCAACGTCTTAACAACTCTGTCAATACGCCACCTTAATATCTTAATTAACATCACAAAATCAAAAGTCCAAGCTAGTGGTAGGTTGAGCTTTTGGTACCAAACTACATTGCTAATTTTCAATTTCTTACTAATTTGGTTTCATGTGATTTGTTAATTTAAATATTTATATTACCTTTACTAGTGGATAGATCATTACAATAATTTGCAGTATTACAACAGTTGGCTGAAAATTTCATAGGCTGACTATGAACGATTGATGTTAGTGCTGTGAAATCTTGCATGCATTAATTTCAACTCTTCTTATTAATAACATCCTTGTTTCTTTCCAGAGACTATGTTAAAAAAATACCTCATTTGGTCATTCCATGAGAGTATCCTGGTCAGTCTATAAACTTTTCAACTGACTCATAGAGCAATGACTTAAAATTTTTTGTGATGCAGATATCCTGTTGTTTAGTACTTTTCAATAATGCCTGGCTAATGAGGTTTTAAATGGTACAGGACATTGAGAATTAATTTTCATTAGATAATACAGAGGGACTTTAATATCCTTCTAACTTCTTTATTATTTTCCTGCCAGGAAAGAGAGAAATAAGAGATTGCAAAATATAGGATAGTTATGATTCATCTAAGTCTACTTTGGTTAAATATAGTTAGTTTATTTACTTAGAATTTCCTAACAGTCTAACTATTAATACTATAAACATGTACTAACAACGTTTCTGTCTGCTATTAAGTTACGAATGGTTAAGAAACTTGCTTGCTGGATACATTTTTCTCTTCTAGTACTGTATAGGCTGTTTATAATACAGTTGAGTCTTGCTGAACTAGTTTGCTAACTAATGAAAAACATAATACATTAGGTTGATAGCAAAGTTTTATTTTGTTATTATTGCTGTTGTTGTGACCTCAAAAGCTGCTATCTGCATCATGTTTGTATGCACATGTATATATGTATACATATGTGTGTATATATATATATATATATATATATATGCGTGTGTGTGTATATGTGTGTATATATATATGTGTGTGTATATATATATATATAATATATATACACACACACATATATATATATATATATATACACACACACACATATATATATATATATGTATATATGTATACACATACACATATATTATCATGCTCATGATCATCATCGTTTAACGAACATTCTCCCTGTTAGTAAAGATATATATATATACACTATATATATACACATATACATTTATATATGTGTGTGTCTGTGGGCTGGTTAATGTATATAGATATACACTGTACAACATAAAAACATTGAAACAAAACACCATTAACATACACCAGTAATGTGTTAATCTAACCAGCTGCCAAGAATGCTTTATAATAGGCAAATATTTGGGCACTGGCATGGCTGAGTAGTTAAGAGGTTTGCTTCACAATTATGAGACCCTGGGCTCAATCCCATTGTGTGGCATCTCGTACATAGAGAGTGTCTTTACAATAGAGAGTGTCTTGTGGAGGAGAGTGTCGTACATAGAGAGTGTCTTGTGGAGGAGAGTGTCGTACATAGAGAGTGTCTTTACAATAGAGAGTGTCTTGTGGAGGAGAGTGTCGTACATAGAGAGTGTCGTACATAGAGAGTGTCGTACATAGAGAGTGTCTTTACAATAGAGAGTGTCTTGTGGAGGAGAGTGTCGTACATAGAGAGTGTCGTACATAGAGAGTGTCTTTACAATAGAGAGTGTCTTGTGGAGGAGAGTGTCGTACATAGAGAGTGTCTTTACAATAGAGAGTGTCTTGTGGAGGAGAGTGTCGTACATAGAGAGTGTCTTTACAATAGAGAGTGTCTTGTGGAGGAGAGTGTCGTACATAGAGAGTGTCGTACATAGAGAGTGTCTTTACAATAGAGAGTGTCTTGTGGAGGAGAGTGTCGTACATAGAGAGTGTCTTTACAATAGAGAGTGTCTTGTGGAGGAGAGTGTCGTACATAGAGAGTGTCTTTACAATAGCTTCATATTGACCCGAGCCTTATGAATAAGATTAATATGAGTTCAAATCCTGCCATGGTTAACTTTGCCTTTCATCCTTTCAAGACCAATAAAAAAAGTACCAGTCCAGTACTGGGGTCGATTCTTCCCCTATTGAAAAAATTGGCTGTGTTCAGACCTGGAGAGGGTTGGTCTCTACCAGGTTTAAATGTTTCCTAGACACACCATATGACAGTACCTTTACGGTGCATCTCTTCATGTTTTGTTTTAATTTATGTCCTCATTGCATCCATATATGATGGACAGGAACCCCTCCTCGCAACAGTGAAAAGACAGAAGCTTTTCTGGTATGGTTATATATCCTACCACAACTCATTGTCCAAAACCATTCTTCAGGGCACAGTGAAGGGAGGGCAAAGAAAATACTGGTCCGACAACATCAAAGACTGGACTCGTCCCAACACAGAGACCCTTCTATGCATAACAGAGAATAGAAACCAATGGCAACAACTGACAGCAAAAGCATCTAGAGCGGCACCTCAACGACTGGCTGCACCAGTTCTGGGAACATGATGATGATGGGTGACTCTCCCATTGATTTCAATGTAGGAGGATACGAACAACCTATTCAGTTTGAATGTTTATGTCACGCATGACATTTTAGACCTGCCAAAAATTGGAAAACAAGTCCAAAGATCGTGCAAAGGTGAGGTGTATGCTTGATTATGCTTTTATCCTCCCCCTTGCTTCTTGTAACCTATGTGTGTGTTCGTGTCTGTGTTTATATTTACTGTTAATTTACGTCACGTAACATAGCGGTTCGACAAAAAGAGATCGATGAAATCAGTACGAGACATGAATAAAAAATAAATCAGTACTCAGTCACTTGCACGGTAGTTTCATGAGCAAGCTGTTCCGTTGATCAAAAGACAGTTGATACACACCTTGTCTGAACTCACGGATATTCAACAACAAATCTGACATTACGCCAACGCCAGTTTTAAGCTGACCAATAAGAAAACCTTATTCCATCCACCATTTTTAGCTGAGACAAGTCACTCTAATCAAAAATACAGACTGAAAGATGGAGGCAACTAAATATCCTGTTTGCTGAAAGCCAAGCTATTTTGTTAATAACTTATGTGTGTATGATCCGGTTATATTGTTTACATATTAAGTCAGTCATATATCAAGAAAACAAAATGATTTTGCAGTCCACTTTGCGTCATGTGTAGATGTAAGGATGTCCCGACTGACTGGATACAATGTTAGCGTTTAACTTTATTGTTATATCAGATATATTAGATTTGAACAATCAATAATGTTGTAGACGAATAGATCTCAGAAAATATATCCCTATATGAAATAATTGTTTCTACTTTTGGCACAAGGCCAGCAATTACCCAGTACATTACTGGTACTTTATTTTATCGACCTCGTAAGGATGAAAGGCAAGGTTAACTTCGGCGGAATTTGAACTCAGATCGTAAAGGGACGTAACTATGCTGGAAAGCATGTCCGACCATCCACCGATACTGGCAATTCACCAATTAAAACATACAGGAACATAAATTATGTCGTAGAAAAATATACAAGCACAGAAATATCAGTTTCTTGTTTAGGTACAGGCCAGCAATTTTGAAGGTAGGTGAAAGTTGATTGTATCTACCTCAGTATTTGACTGGTACTTTATTTTATCGACCTTGGAAGGATGAAAGGTAAAGTTGACCTCAGTGGGATTTGAACTCATAATGTAAAGAGCCAGTACGAATACTTCAAAGCATTTTATCCGACGCTTATACAATTTTGCTAATCAACTACCTTTCATATTGATTTTTAATTTTGATACAAAGCCAGTAAATTTGGGGTATGAGTACAGTTGATTAAATCAACCCACAACTTGATTGGTATTTTATTTTATCGACCGTGGGAAGATGAAATGAAAAGTTGACCTTGGCGGAATCTGAACTCCGAACATAAAGAACGTGAAAGAATACTATTAAGCCCTTGTCTAACACTCTGCACATACTCCGTCTTCCCCATATTGCGTTCATCCATTGTTAATATCGCAAAATCTTGACCAGTGGCGGCTCGTGTATTGTCAGTGCGGAACTGAACCCGCTCCTCTATTTTCACTCGATATAATCGATAACATTCAATATATTAGTAGCCAACTCCTCGTTCACAAAATATTACAAAGATCCTTGTATGGAACTGTGTGTTCCACGGTTCCAGCGATGCGGTGTTTGGCTGTTATACACATGTCCGAGGAAAGAAGCTGAACTCTGGCTAGAGAGAACTCTGTCGCTCATGCAATGCCGACCATGTTATCCGAGTATTGCTTATTTTTGACTCAGCTTCAAACTAAACTAAAAGTATTCTATTGTAGATCCGATATGCATGAATATTGCAAATTAATTGGGGTGCTGCAATTTATCTTGGAAAATAATTTAGATTGTGTTCTTAGTGAAATTACAAAACTGATAAAAATCCTCTTGACAATTCCCATGACTACATTAGAGCCAAAACGTTGCTTTTCAACACTGAAAAGAATAAACACTTTTCTAAGGAGTACTATGAATCCTGAAAGACTAAATGCACTTGCATTGCTTTCAATAGAGAAACATTTCCCCAACAATCACTCAGGGATCAAGGAGAAAATTATTAACCTTTTCGCTCAAAGTAAAACACGAATGGATTACATTTTTTAAATGAGCAGATCAAGCTTGAACTATAACAATTTAAGTAAAAAATAATTTTTTCGTTTAGGATTTGATCAAACTTATATATAAATGTTCATTTTATATGTTTGTTTCGTTTTACACAATATTAGAACAATGGCTAAACATTTCTGAAGCAGACCCCCCTCTAATTTTAGCCACGGGCCGCTACTGACCGTGACCTTCCTACAATAGATCACAAATAGCTTTTTTTTTTATATATATATGTTTCAGCTTAACGCCCCGCCACTACCTCCAACAAAACATTTAGCGCCTAGGGTACACATCCCGGCTACCCCAGCCTAGTTAGGGCACTGGATCCATAATATATAAATAAACTGTGCTTTCTTGTTGCTGGTTATTGTAATCAGCTATTCATGCTGAGTAAAAGACAATCGTTGTAAACTTTACCACAAAACATACTCTTTTGAATCTTCATAAGTTGGTATTTTATTATATGCAGTATAATATATATTATATGCAGTATAATATATATTATATGCAGTATAATATATATTATATGCAGTATATATATATTATATGCAGTATAATATATATTATATGCAGTATATATATATTATATGCAGTATAATATATATTATATGCAGTATAATATATATTATATGCAGTATAATATATATTATATGCAGTATAATATATATTATATGCAGTATATATATATTATATGCAGTATAATATATATTATATGCAGTATAATATATATTATATGCAGTATATATATATTATATGCAGTATAATATATATTATATGCAGTATAATATATATTATATGCAGTATAATATATATTATATGCAGTTTTTATATATATATATATATATATATATCATATGCTGTATATATATATTATATGCAGTATATATATGCAGTTTCTGATTTAAGCACAAGGCCAATAATTTGAGGAGAGGGGAAAGTCGATTAAATCGACCCAAGTGCATGGCTGGTGACTTTATTTTATCGATCCCGTAAGGATGAAAGGTGAAGCTAACCTCGGTGGGATTTGAACTCAGATCGTAAAGAGGCCTTAACTCTATGACGCAAAGCATGGTGCCCGTATAATAATAAATTGTATGCTAAGCAGTCAAAATATACGATATATATATATCTGTACATATACATTATAGGATTAACCGAAGCTGCTTCGTGAATGTGTATGTAAATATATATACATTGAGTATATAAACTTGTAAATATGTTAATTTACGTATTTCTTTTGGGGGGGGGGGCTGTAAAAGTGGACATCTTTAATCAATTTTCGATCCATATTGAGGTCTCATCAGTGAACATGTATACCATTGATCGATTGCAGATACATGGTTTTATAAAGCCTACCAAATGTATTAATAACCATGGTATACAAGCACTAATTAAAATGCTTAGTGCTTATGTTGGTAGTTAATTTGTTTTTGCTTTTTGTTCACTCAGCAGCTGAAATATACGATGAATACGTATCTGTGTAATAGAGACTGCGTAGATGCTTATACAAATATACACATTAAGTATATAGACATGTAAACATGCGAAATATACGTATTTCTCTGTAGATTGAGAATGAACTAGCATTATATGAAGATATGTAAGCGTAAGTTGCCTCGTTTGTCTGGGTTAACGTCCACAGAGAGATATGTTTTATAGAAAATTGTATATTTCTGCTGAAACACCAAAGAAATCTTTATAAACAGTTATTTTCGCGTCAATCTCTCTGATAGTCACATCCGGTGCAGTCTACATTCACAGCAACCACCTTGTGATATAAGTAATTCAGCAATAATGGTCTACAACTTAGGATGTGGAATATAAATAACGGAATCGGGTCTTTGCGTGTTTACATACATTCATGCACACACACACACATATATATATATATATATATATATATATATAACGAAGGAAATGTGGTAAGGAACCAGATGGACCATAACGTGTTCCAACCACTTAGCCTTGTTTGCGGTGTAGATCGAACGAACTGAACAGTTTCGTTATTTATCGATTTACCAAGATCCTCTAACTTCTTACCAAATTACAATATCACATTCGTTACAAAATATATTTCTTTTTCTTTGAGTGTCACCTCTGTTTTAGGGTCGGAAAGGTTGGATATTGGAATATCAACACATCGTTCAATGTGTAGGTTTATATTCATAGACTTTTAGGTTTAATTAAATTCAAGTGGAGCGCTGAATCAGTAGAGCGTCGGACAAAATGTTTTGTTAAGACTTTCTATGTTCTGAGTTCAAATTCCTTTGAGGTCAGCTTTACCTTTTATCTTTCCGTGGTCGAGAAAATAAAGTACTGGGGTTGATGCAATCGACTTTCCCCATCCCCCAAATTTAGTGGCCTTGTGCCTATATTAGAAATCAATTTTAATTATTGTATTTCCCGGCGTCAGGAAATCTGCCATACGTCGTGGAGGCCAAAGGAAGTTTATTATTTTTGTTTTAAGTTTTAGTTGTCAAAATTAGGGTGCGTCTTCGGCGCCGGGAAATACGGTAAGTTTCTTGAGAGCAGGTGCTGGCAGCCCCAAATGTTCTCAAGCCCAGGGTTTGTAATTGCATTAATCCGGCCCTACTGATATGAAGAAGATTTAGCTGCTATTTCTAGTAGACGGAACAATGTTACGGTGGATCTCTCTGAACGTTGGTAGTGTTATTTGTTGGTTACTTTTACCACCCAGATCAGACTTAAATAAGCCAACATTGTTTGTAGGCCTTCCAGTCGTGACAGTCTCATCTATTTATTGACACAAGGAAATACATCGTCCATTGAACCCCGTTTACCTTTTTAAAACGGTTGAGTGAGATATAAATACGATATGGTTGTTATTTCTAGCATGTTGATCCACATCTCAGAGCCCCTCACTCTCTTACTAGGTTGGTAGTGTTGATAGTATAACTGATTGTTATATTAGTTTACTAACTGCTGAAAACCTAATACTATGTTTACACCATATTCTACGCTGGTGACCTCAAATACTGCGCCGTCAGTATTGCTACAGCAACTAGGAGCTATTTCTTTAACACACTCATGGCCATACTCAAATGTTCAGACACAGACACATAGACACACACACACACACACAGACACACACACAGAGACACACACAGAGATACACACACACCGACACATACATATACACACACACCGACACATACAGAGACACACACACAGAGTCACACACACAGAGACACACACAAAGATACACACACACCGACACATACAGATACACACACACCGACACATACAGAGACACACACACAGAGTCACACACACAGAGACACACACAGAGATACACACACACCGACACATACAGATACACACACACCGACACATACAGAGACACACACACAGAGTCACACACACAGAGACACACACAGAGATACACACACACCGACACATACAGATACACACACACCGACACATACAGAGACACACACACAGAGTCACACACACAGAGACACACACAGAGATACACACACACCGACACATACAGATACATACACACCGACACATACAGAGACACACACACAGAGACACACACACACAAACACCCACACAGAGACACACAGAGATACACAAACACCCACACAGAGATACACACACACCGACACATACAGAGACACACACACAGAGACACACACACAGAGATACACACACACAGAGACACACACAGATACACACAGATACACACACACCGACACATACAGAGACACACACACAGAGATACACACACACACAGACACCCACACAGAGACACACACAGAGATACACACACACCGACACACACAGAGACACACACACAGAGATACACACACACACAGACACCCACACAGAGACACACATAGATACACACAGACACACACACACCCCGACACACACTCAGACACACATACACACAGATACACACACACACCGACACACGCACACACACACACATGTCACGAACCCTTAACTTCTGAGGAAGACATCGGAGCGTCGTAGAGTGTCTTGGACATTTAGACCTGGTGGGGCCGATCCCTGTCCCATGTGTGTGTGTATATATACACATGTGTGTGTGTGTATATATATGTATGTGTGTATATTTACATATATGTGTGTGTATATATACATATGTGTGTGTGTGTATATATACATATATGTGTGTGTATATATACATATATGTGTGTGTGTATAGATACATATATGTGTGTGTATATATGCATATATATGTGTGTGTATATATATGTATGTGTATATATATATGTATATGTGTGTGTATATATACATATATGTGTGTGTATATATACATATATGTGTGTGTGTATATACATATATGTGTGTGTGTATATACATATAAGTGTGTGTGTATATACATATATGTCTGGGTGTGTATACATATATGTGTGTGTGTATATACATATGTGTGTGTGTGTGTGTATATATGTGTGTGTAT
>OZ024755.1:12361998-12441998 GCA_964016885.1 Eledone cirrhosa
AAAACTTGGATTTTTACCATTTTTACGAAGGTTAAGTAAAGCTTTATTTTATGTTGAAGTCTTTTATTGAAATATTGTATATTTATGTCCCTACATAATGTCACCAATAACTAATTAAACGATAGTTTTGTTTAGCTATCGCTATCCCTCCTCACGCAATTCATTATACAGGGTGACCACAAAAACTCTCTTTGATTTCAAATACTTATACTATGAAAACTTAAATGAATATTCTTACAATATTGGTGGCTACAGCTGCATAAACTAACAAAGTTTCATGTGGTGTTGGTTGATATCACATGTGGTATTGGTTGATATCATAGATACTCAATTTCTTCCCCTTTTGTTGATCGGCAAAAATCAATGCAATAATTGTTTCTACTCTTGGCACAATGCCAGCAATTATCCCTTTATTTTATCGACCCCGTAAGGATGAAAGGCAAAGCTAACTTCGGCGGGATTTGAACTCTTTGCAGTGAGTGTTTTTGTAGTTACCCTGCATATATATATATACACACATACATATATATAATGATGTTCCAGAAAAATGTATACATACTTTGATTACCTGTACAGGCAATATTTATTATAATGCACAGCATTTCCCCAAAATATAATGATCTACAGACATAATTCAATTGTATGTCTTTCTCTGATCGATCAACAAGATCCCAGACCCCATTTGCTTGTCGAGTGGAGCTGGTGAAATTGAACTGAGGAAACAATGTTTCCATTGGTCTTGCTATTGCTGATACTATCTACCGATTGCAACTCCTGTATATATTATAGTACAGTTTATACATTATAATAGAGTGTATATATATATACATACATTATTGTAGAGTGTATATATACATTATAACATAGTAGTTATATATATATCGTTCAAACTTTTATTGAGTGGTTTCAGATCTCTGTCGATCAACTTGTAACGTCCTCTTCGTTTCTTTCCATGGGGGTGGGTACCAATACAGGACCTGATTAACATGTATTTAAATTGGAAGTCGTGT
Organism: Eledone cirrhosa; assembly: GCA_964016885.1. NCBI lineage: Eukaryota > Metazoa > Mollusca > Cephalopoda > Octopoda > Eledonidae > Eledone > Eledone cirrhosa. The sequence continues at coordinate 12,363,009 of OZ024755.1, forward strand.
GAGATAGATTGACGGACAGACAGGCATACAGATAGATTAGACTTAGACACTCCCTCATCTTTAGATACATGAGGCAACCAAAGTGCTCCAGCGGCCACCATGGTCAGTTGGATCTATCAATACATCGTTCCAACTTCTGTTTTGTTGACGGGTTTCAGGTCCTTGTCGATTATCTGTTGCCAGTTCATCTTGGGACATCCTCTTCGTTTCTTTCTATATGAAGGGGTATCAATACAGAACCTTTGGTTCTTCCTCTTCGTCTCTTTTCACGGGAGTGGGTGTCAATACAGGACCTGATTCACATATATCGCACTTGGGAGTCGTGTGAGATAGATAGGCAGACAAATAGATACAGTTTCTTTTTTAGACATTTCATCTACAATACAGATTTACAGACCTTTGGGGTCTCTCAGCTTAACTTTTAAATATGCTTGCCTCCCTGTAGAAAAAATAAACGCTAAAATCTTGGATTTTAACATTTTTACGAAGGTAAATTATAGCTTTATTTTATTCCAACTAACTTTGTATTTCCCTTTGGATTATTAGACTTAAAACTCCCACGTCGTGATACACATAAATAAACGATAGTTTTGTTTAGCTATTGCAACCCTTCTCCCATGTTAATGTATTTCTAATATAATACAACATTTCAGTATATATATATAATAGAAAAAAAACGAGCAAGTTTCGTTTACATATGAAAAATATTTATTACGTATCGACCTGGTATACGCGTTTCACAGAGGATTGGCTGAAAGTGACCCATAGGACTCCAGTATCGATCTGCTCGTCAGATTGGTGATGTGACAACAGATATATATATTTCACATTGCTCCTTCTGTCTGGATTTGCGTCCGACAGGTAGTATTAGCAATTGGAAAGAGCGATGGAAACATTGTTTCCTCAGTCCAATTTGACGAGCTCTACCCCACTCAAATGAAGTCTTGGATCTTGTTGATATAAATATATGACTTAATAACTTAATGAAAAAAAGTTTAGCATAGATTTTTTTTGTCTGGCACTAGGTCATCTTGGGACATTCTCTTTGCCTCTTTTCATATGAGGGGGGGGGGGGGGTACCAATACAGATTTTAAAAGAACAGACCCTTTCAAAAACACTCATTTCATATAGATTCTTTTTTCGACTTTTCAAAAACATATATATTTACACACACTGCATGTGTACGGTGTGAGATTCAGCATATAAATAGACACACATTTATGAGCAGGGGACTTTGTTAAAAGCTTTTTCTGGAAGAAATCTGCTAAATACTAGTAGTTTTTAAATTAATGTATATATAGAAACGGAATGAGAGTAAGGTAACACACGGAATATATTTTTAAAAAAAAAATGTTTAGCTATAAATATGACTAATTTACAGAGTATTATTGTGGCGTAGCGGTTCGGACTTCATCGCCTTTGCAGGCGTGGTTCCTGGACCGCGCGAGCAATTATTTTCGCTTTCTCTTTATTTAGAGTTACCTCCTCTTTATGGAACTCTTCTCTTTTTTTATTGACTTCTGGTTCTTTGAAAAAATTTCATCTTGGATATTACTCATGGATGGAGGTATGTAGTGTTTTCTTTGCTCGAACTATCTTACATTTTATTAAATACACACTTTATGTCAATAACTCTCACACTTTGGATATTGTGTTCGCGTGAAGAGGTATTTTCTGGAACATCTTCACCCACTAGACATATGTTTTCTTTTAAATTAAAAAAAAACATCATTCTGTAGATTTTTCTTTATTGAATACATAGTAAACCTTGTCAACACTAGCAGATATTCTTGAGACACAAAAATAGGTTTTGCTGTCTACTAAGAAAAATATATAAACCTACATTTTTATTTCTTTCATACCCAATGAAGCATGGCAGCTTCATTTCTCGCACACATGTATTATCTTGTACGTAGAAAGAAACCTTTTGTTGTCCAACTAATTGCTACTGTGTGATTTGGAGCAACGTGAAATAAAGTGTCTTGCTCAAGAACACAACGCAAAGTCCGGTCTGAGAATCGAACTCAGGATTGTAAAGCCCGACGAATTTGTTTTCGATATCATCATCGTAATCAAAGATTAACTGTTGATCAGTGTTATCTAGATCGATATCACTTTAACCCACGTAACCATTACATTCTTAGTTTCTTTTCAACACTTAACTGGATCGATATCACATTAACATTCTTAGTTTCTCCTTACGAAAGTTCATTTACTTTTTTTGTTCCTTTTCAACACTTTCTTTAGTTGTTTTTTTAGATAATCAAATATTAGCCAGATCGATATCGCTTTAACTGTTAATCTACGTAACCAATAACCATTTACATTCTTTAGTTACTCTATTTAAGAAAAGACAAAATCGGATGAATTTTATAAAATTTAATATTCTTTGTATTGATAATGTATGTAAATGACTTTCATTTCTTTTTGCAGATGTCCAGCCTTCAAGTTCATATGCTGTGTTGTTTGCCGTAACAAGTGGGAATGGCGTAGTTTCTGTTAATAAATAAAATTTACATATTATATACGAATTGTATTCAGTTTATTTTGCCAAAAATGAATAAAGAAAGTTTACATCTTATATACGAATTGTGTTCAGTTTATTTTTACAAAAATGAATAAAGAAATCAAGAGTCTACAAGAAACTGAGTAAAACGTACTATAAAGAGCGTAAGTGTATATGAAGTTTCTAAATAAAGAAGCTAAGAGAGTTTTTGAAAATAGCAAAAAAAAAAAAAACTGTAAGAAACATGACACTTTTTTTTTTTTCTTATCAAGGGAGGTAACTCTTTCTTGGAGACACTGTTCAAGGGAGGCAACTCTTACTTAGAAAGAGTTACCTCCCTTGAACAGTGTCTCAAAAAAGAAAAGAAACTAAGAATCTAAATGAAGTGTCTAAATAGAAACTAAGAATCTAAATGAAGTGTCTAAATAGAAACTAAGAATCTAATTGAAGTGTCTAAAAAGAAACTAAGAATCTAATTGAAGTGTCTAAAAAGAAACTAAGAATCTAAATGAAGTGTCTGAAAAAAAATCTATATGAAGTGTGTGTTTTTGAAAGTGTCAATAAAATTCTATATGAAATGAGTGTTTTGAAAAGTCGAAAAAAAATTCTATATGAAATGAGTGTTTTTCAAAAGTCGAAAAAATAATTTATATGAAATGTGTGTTTTTCAAAAGTCGAAAAAAAAATCTATATGAAATAAGTGTTTTTCAAAAGTCGAAAAAAAATTCTATATGAAATGTGTGTTTTCCAAAAATCGAAAAAAAATTCTATATGAAATGAGTGTTTTTCAAAAGTCGAAAAAAAAATCTATATGAAATGAGTGTTTTTCAAAAGTCGAAAAAAAATTCTATATGAAATGAGTGTTTTTCAAAAGTCGAAAAAAAAATCTATATGAAATGAGTGTTTTTCAAAAGTCGAAAAAAAAATCTATATGAAATGTGTGTTTTTCAAAAGTCGAAAAAAAATTCTATATGAAATGTGTGTTTTTGAAAGTGTCAAAAAAAATTCTATATGAAATGTGTGTTTTCCAAAAATCGAAAAAAAATTCTATATGAAATGTGTGTTTTTCAAAAATCGAAAAAAAATTCTATATGAAATGAGTGTTTTTCAAAAGTCGAAAAAAAATTCTATATGAAATGTGTGTTTTGCAAAAGTCGAGAAAAAAATCTATATGAAATGTGTGTTTTTCAAAAGTCGAGAAAAAAATCTATATGAAATGAGTGTTTTTCAAAAGTCGAAAAAAAATTCTATATGAAATGTGTGTTTTTCAAAAGTCGAGAAAAAAATCTATATGAAATGAGTGTTTTTCAAAAGTCGAGAAAAAAATCTATATGAAATGTGTGTTTTTCAAAAGTCGAAAAAAAAATCTATATGAAATGAGTGTTTTTCAAAAGTCGAAAAAAAATTCTATATGAAATGTGTGTTTTTCAAAAGTCGAGAAAAAAATATATATGAAATGTGTGTTTTTCAAAAGTCGAAAAAAAATCTATATGAAATGAGTGTTTTTCAAAAGTCGAAAAAAAATTCTATATGAAATGTATGTTTTTGAAAGTGTCAAAAAAAATTCTATATGAAATGTGTGTTTTCCAAAAATCGAAAAAAAATTCTATATGAAATGTGTGTTTTTCAAAAATCGAAAAAAAATTCTATATGAAATGAGTGTTTTTCAAAAGTCGAAAAAAAATTCTATATGAAATGTGTGTTTTGCAAAAGTCGAGAAAAAAATCTATATGAAATGTGTGTTTTTCAAAAGTCGAAAAAAAAATCTATATGAAATGAGTGTTTTTCAAAAGTCGAAAAAAAATTCTATATGAAATGTGTGTTTTTCAAAAGTCGAGAAAAAAATCTATATGAAATGTGTGTTTTTCAAAAGTCGAAAAAAAAATCTATATGAAATGAGTGTTTTTCAAAAGTCGAAAAAAAAATCTATATGAAATGTGTGTTTTTCAAAAGTCGAGAAAAAAATCTATATGAAATGTGTGTTTTTCAAAAGTCGAAAAAAAAATCTATATGAAATGAGTGTTTTTCAAAAGTCGAAAAAAAATTCTATATGAAATGTGTGTTTTTCAAAAGTCGAGAAAAAAATCTATATGAAATGTGTGTTTTTCAAAAGTCGAAGAAAAAATCTATATGAAATGTGTTTTTCAAAAGTCGAAAAAAAAAAATCTATATGAAATGAGTGTTTTTCAAAAGTCGAAAAAAAAATCTATATGAAATGTGTTTTTCAAAAGTCGAGAAAAAAATCTATATGAAATGTGTGTTTTTCAAAAGTCGAAAAAAAAATCTATATGAAATGAGTGTTTTTCAAAAGTCGAAAAAAAAATCTATATGAAATGTGTGTTTTTCAAAAGTCGAGAAAAAAATCTATATGAAATGTGTGTTTTTCAAAAGTCGAAAAAAAAATCTATATGAAATGAGTGTTTTTCAAAAGTCGAAAAAAAATTCTATATGAAATGTGTGTTTTTCAAAAGTCGAGAAAAAAATCTATATGAAATGTGTGTTTTTCAAAAGTCGAAGAAAAAATCTATATGAAATGTGTTTTTCAAAAGTCGAAAAAAAAAAATCTATATGAAATGAGTGTTTTTCAAAAGTCGAAAAAAAAATCTATATGAAATGTGTTTTTCAAAAGTCGAGAAAAAAATCTATATGAAATGTGTGTTTTTCAAAAGTCGAAAAAAAAATCTATATGAAATGAGTGTTTTTCAAAAGTCGAAAAAAAAATCTATATGAAATGTGTGTTTTTCAAAAGTCGAGAAAAAAATCTATATGAAATGTGTGTTTTTCAAAAGTCGAAAAAAAAATCTATATGAAATGAGTGTTTTTCAAAAGTCGAAAAAAAATTCTATATGAAATGTGTGTTTTTCAAAAGTCGAGAAAAAAATCTATATGAAATGTGTGTTTTTCAAAAGTCGAAGAAAAAATCTATATGAAATGTGTTTTTCAAAAGTCGAAAAAAAAAATCTATATGAAATGTGTGCTTTTGAAAGTGTCAAAGAAAATTATATATGAAATGCGTGTTTTTGAAAAGTCGAAAAAGAATTCTATATTAAATTTGTTTTCTTTCAAACAACCGGAAGTCAATTGAAAAAAGAGTTAAATAAAGGGAGATAATTCTAACATTTTTTAGCAAAAGGGGGTAAGGCGGATTCTCGTCGTGGTCTAGGACGCAGGCCAGCATATAGCCAGCCTGCAAACATCCCAGCCGCCGTAGCCACGTGCACACCACAACGATTCGAACTTGGGATACATAGTATGGAAACGACACATACATACGTAGCCGACGACGTCCGAGCCGTTGCGCGCATCGCCACGCACAAGCCGCAATTCTACTAAGTAAAATAGATATATTTATAGGTACAATTTTATTTACTTTTTAAAAAAAAAATATAGAAACGGAAAGGGAGATAACACGTCTCAAAATATATTCCGTATGTTATCTCACTCATTCCGTTTCTATATATATAAAGTAATTTTGAACGTATATACGGAACAATTTTTATGGAAATAAATATACTTATGTCAAGCTGGTAACATATATATTACCTCCGTTTAGACGGCAGTCCAGCAACATTATTGACTTGCTTCTTTCGCCCTCTTACCTGATACTGACCAGCTTTAGTTGGCCGTACGACATCTTATGGGACGTATACGCTATAAAACTGCTTCTTTGGCCATAGGAGATACTATGTGAAGTATATGCTTCTCTCGCCCTCTAAGCTTATAGTGACTAGGGTTCAGCTGGCCGTAGGATATACTATGGGAAGTGTGCATTCTAAAACTGTTTTTTCAGCCTCTAACCTGGCACTGACTAGAGATTATCGTACGAGAAGTCTACTCCCTTAAAGTGCTTCAATTGCCCTCTCACGACATTGACCATGGTTTAGCTGGCTGTAGAGGTTCCTACGAGATGTTTACAGGCACTGATCATGGTTTAGCTAGCCGTAGAGGATCCCACGAGAAGTATAAACTGCTTATTTCACCATCTAACTTGGCATTGACCAAGGTTTAGCTATCCGTAGAGGATCGTACCAGATGTTTACGTGCTTCAATCGCCCGCTCTGTGGAGACGGGTGGTTTAGCTGGCTGTATAGGATCCTACCAGATGTTTACGCCCTCTAAGTAGGCACTGATTATGGTTTAGCTGGCCCTAGAGGATCGTACGAGATGTTTACGCCTTTAAAGTGCTTAACTGGCCGTAGAGGATCGTAGGAGATGTTTACGCCTTTAAAGTGCTTATGTCTCCATCTAACCTGGCATTGACCAAGAGTATACGACCTTAAACTGCTTCAATCACCCTCTCACCTAGAATTGACCAAACCTTGGAGGAGGGTTGTTTTAGTGTGTCATATAGGTACAATTCAATGGTTCTAACTGCTTACATGTAAAGTGGAACAGACATAAGCAATGACAACATCATATCTGTCTGTTCCACTGGATTGCTTTGGAAACGTAACCTTCTTGCATAAGATGATCAATCTATCACGTAACAATGAGTACCATTGAAATACAACACTACGTGGACGTGTTGCAGTAGCTAAACAAAACTATCGTTTCAATAATTATTGCTGACATAAAATAAAACTTTACTTTACCTCCTTATAAATAGTAAAATCCAAGATTTTAACGTTTTCGTTCGGGTTGGAAAACATGAAGTTGTTCCAGCGGTCATTTTGTTTTTGCGAAACAGAATTAACCCAATTACACATGCGCAAAAAAGTAGACACCAGTGCGCATGCGCAAAGTATTTAAAGCCATTGCGACCTCACGATCGTGAGTTCTATTCTTTTTAGAGTGTATACTTCCCATTTTATATATTGTTATTAATATATATATTAATAACAATAAATAATTACTATATATTAATACATACATATGCATTATATATATAAATGTATTTTTAAAAATATATGTATTTATACACATTTTATTAAATATATTATACACATACATATATATATTTATTAAATGGTAGATTATTTTGCTAGTGTGGAAGTTTGTTTATTTTTTCACTATTTTCCATATTTTAATTTTAAAATTTAGACCAATGTCAGTTTTGTTATTGTATTTTCTATCTTTTCATCCTTTGATTGTCTTTAACCCTTTAAACTAGCCATTTTTCTCTCATCTCTTCCTGTTCAAACTGGCTGCTCATACTGATGTTACGGTGTTGTTCCCCAAATAAATAATATCAACATCTCATAGATTCAATTTTATAAAGTGTTTCCCGTGAAAATACAATAGTAAATATAGAATAATGTTAAAGGGTTACATAACAAATGATTTAATGTATACAGAAATTCCTCACTGAACAGCCTGGCTCAGTTTTATCGACCTGGTGGGTAAACAAAATTTTCATCTAACACCCTGGTTTAGGTATTGTTTTAATGTCATGCGACGGGTGATAGAGTCCCTGTGAGTATGCAAAGTTACACCATTATAATATGCTAGGTCTGTTTGTATATCTGACTAATTCTTTAAAATCTACACATAATGCGTTTTGTTGTTACAATAATAAGTTCACTATCTAGTTGCAAGATCTTGAGTTCTAACCCCACATTTGTCCCTGTACATAGTTATTTCTTATATATAAAAAAAACAAAAACGAGAGATTGAGGAAGAGGAAAGATAAATACCAGTTAAATGTTTTTGTTTAATCTCCATAAAGGGAAAGATCTTATTTTTGGTTGGTAGACCCTTGACAATATATTGTTACAGGCATATGGTAAAGGCCATAAGTGTGAGCAGTCGTTAAACAAGGAATATATATAAAGCCAATTAGGTTCATTAACAAAAGGGGCCGGTCAACTATTTAAAATGAAAACAAACAAAAGGAAAAAATGCCAGACACATTTATTGTGAGACAAGATTTGAAAGGAAATGAGTGCAAATTTAGTTGTTAACAATGAAATAGTTTTATCAGGGAATCTTTTACTTGACATTGTTGAGAAAATGATAATCCTACATTTAATCAAACTAAAATTAAATGATTTTATTTATATATATATATATAATAAGAACAATGTGGAGGTGTTATATCAAGAATTTATTGATCAGTTCTGTTTTCAATTGTTTCACAAACAGTTGGCTCATGATCAGAGTTAAATTTCCAGATCTGCCTAGTACTCAGACCATTGTTATCCACATCCAATCAAGCAGATCTGAAATATTAACTTGGATCATGAGACAATTGTAACCAGGACTGATCAATAAATTCTTGATGTAACATCTCCACTTTGTTATTATATACACTCTGTGCTGACTTTGGTACCCTCACCAGTTTTTCTGCTTCTCTCTATATATACTTTATAAACAAGTATGAAGTATATATATATATCTTCTATCTTTGCTTTCTTCTCTTATATAAATGTTAATATTTATGCTCTTTTCCCATATTGTGTATCCTCAAAATGCCCTTTGACAAGTTTATTTGTGTTTTAACCTTTGATTTATACTCCAATGAATCGGCCTTATGCTTGGATGAAACAATTGTTAGTAATTAAATATTCTAAAACACTCTTTGATTGTTGTGTACAGGCCCCAGTAAACTTCTGCATAAGGATATTATTATAAATAAAGTTCCCATGTCTAGTTCTAGTTTGGAGGTTTTTGTTATTCCACAGAAACTCATAACAGACACCTACTACAAATTTTGTAGTATTGTGAATATGTTTATGTATATACACACATATATATATATATGCATACATATATATCAAATAATAAGAAACGAAACGAGCTGTGTGGTTACTGTAAACAACGTTTAAGATGGTAATATGGATGAACCAAGAGAAAAAATCCTTCTTCAGCTGTAAACCGAGATCATAGATACACACACATATACATTTATATGACTATATATTTTACCTTGTATGTTATTTCGATGTAAATATGAATGGTTGTCAACCTACTCTGGATGACATGACAGTTGATTAAGTTCGACTTATGGTCACTGTAATTATGTACCCTTTTTGTTTGTATAGAAATGAAAGCCATGAGAAATAGGAATATGTTTGAAAAGAACCTCATTGATATTTGATACAGTTGTCAGAGTGCCAGATTAAATGCAGCAGCATTTGTTTTGGCCCTCAGCACCCCAAGTTCAAATGTTTCATTCCATGTTGCTTCTGTTAAATCAGCTGAAAAAAGAGAAATGGGGCAGGAACAGTTTGTTGTATTTGGTCTAGAAGTAGTCTTTTCATGGTATAGGGCCATTCTCATTAAAACACCCTCAGAAAAATCTTATAAAATGCAACATCATAGAGGGCCAATTGAACCTATAAACGTAGGAGCTGTAGCAACATTATTAAGTACCAGTAATGTACTGGGTAATTGATGGCCTTGTGCCAAAAGTAGAAACAATTATTATAATGTGTGTGTCAAATCCCAATCTCTGGGTACCGCATCAGGATTTCAACTATCTATTACACCCATTCTGCATCTCACCATCTATTGAGTACTCCCATGATTAGTCATCTCAGCACTGCAGACTCTCAAATAAACATATATAATAGTAGAACACTGGAGGGTTATATCCATAGTAGAGCACTCAGTGCATGAGACGAGTTTGGTAGAAGTAGTTCCACAACAGTTAGTTCACTATACTGAGGACAAATATTTGCCGCATAAGGCAAAACATTTGTTCTCGGTATGGTGAACTAACTGTTGTGGAACTACTTCTATATATATATATATATATATGTAGTGAAAAATGGAACGGGAACAAAACAGAGAGGCAGTACGAACAAAGGTTTATTAGTTACACACACCCCACACCCAAGAGCGTGTGTGTGTGTGGGGGGGGGTGTATATATATATATATATATATAACTCAATGTACATCCCACCGCCACACCCTACCCCTCTCGGTCGATCCACATTGTCAGGTGGCCGTGAAGGAGACATGGTGAAAAGGCTCCCAGTCCATACTGTAAATGGGGTTGGTGTTAGGAAAGGCATCCAGCTGTAAAATAAAAAAATAAAAAACCTGCCAGAGACGTTTCCATGCAAGCAAGACACGGTCTCTTGACCATTCCCGCATCAAATGGAACAAAACCGTCTAACCCATGCTAGATTGGAAGATGGACGTTAAACGATGAGGATGATGATGATATACAGTATATATATATGTATAACTTTTAATTATGTTTTGGAATCATTTGAAGAATATGGTAAAATGAACAAGCACCAATACATTTCCTTGCTGCTTCTTGAATGGTTTGCGAGCTAAAGTTTCACCATTATATATACAAGTGTGTTTTCTCTCTCTCAAGCAGATACTTCTTATATCTGATTTGTTGTTTGGCTACCAATAATTATCTCAATAATATAATTGCTACATCTTTATATTCTTGCCTTTATATTTGTATATCTTATCTTTTTAATATTATTTAATGCTTTTGATAGCAAACTGGTGCTATGATACAAAATAATTTTAAAGTGTTTATCAAAAAAACTTTCATGATTTCATATAAGAGCCTTTGTTAAGTCATACTTGTTTCAATCAACAGCTTAATAATGAAAAAGTTAGTTGTATCAGTAAATCCTGCTATTAAAACGATAGACTGTCTTTCATTAGAAATATGATAACGAAAGTAACAAATGCAAAAAACAGACCTAAAACGGTGTTTAAATTCCATTGTAATCAATGTAGAAATTGTGGAATCTATAAAAGAAAGAGAGGCCGTTCCTCTATATGATTTTCAAATATATTGTTACAGGCATATGGTAAAGGCCATAAGTATGAGTCATCGTTAAACAAGGAATATGTATAAAGCCAATTAGGTTCATTAACAGTCAGTCAATTAACAAAAGGGGCAGTCAACTATTTAAAATAAACTAAAATGAAAACAAACAAAAGGAAAAATGCCAGACACATTTATTGTGAGACGAGATTTGAAAGGAAATGAGTGCAAATTTAGTTAACAATGAAATAGTTTTATTGACATTGTTGAGAAAATGATAATCCTACATTTAATCAAACTAAAATTAAATGATTTTATTTATATATATATATAATAAGAACAATGTGGAGGTGTTATATCAAGAATGTATTGATCAGTTCTGTTTTCAATTGTTTCACAAACAGTCGGCTCATGATCAGAATTAAATTTCCAGACCAGATTTCAGATCTGCCTAGTACTCAGACCATTGCTATCACAAGAAAATCCACAGCCAATCAAGCAGATCTGAAATATTAACTTGGATCATGAGCCAACTGTTTGTGAGACAATTGTAACCAGGACTGATCAATAAATTCTTGATGTAACACCTCCACTTTGTTATTATATACACTCTGTTCTGGCATTGAGTGCTGACTTTGGTACCCTCACCAGTTTTTCTGCTTCTCTCTATATATATATATATACTTTATAAACAAGTATGAAGTATATATATATATCTTCTATCTTTGCTTTCTTCTCTTATATAAATGTTAATATTTATGCTCTTTTCCCATATTGTGTATCCTCAAAATGCCCTTTGACAAGTTTATTTGTGTTTTAACCTTTGATTTATACTCCAATGAATCGGCCTTATGCTTGGATGAAACATTTGTTAGTAATTAAATATTCTAAAACACTCTTTGATTGTTGTGTACAGGCCCCAGTAAACTTCTGCATAAGGATATTATTATTATTATAAATAAAGTTCCCATGTCTCGTTCTAGTTCGGAGGTTTTTGTTATTCCACAGAAACTCATAACAGACACCTACTACAAATTTTTTATTTAACAAATTTTGTAGTATTGTGAATAATATGTTTATGTATATACACATATATATATATATATATATATATATATATATATGTATATATATATATATATATGCATATATATATAAAATAATAAGAAACGAAACGAGCTGTGTGGTTACTGTAAACAAAGTTTAAGATGGTAATATGGATGAACCAAGAGAAAAAAATCCTTCTTCAGCTGTAAACCGAGATCATAGATACACACACATATACATTTATATGACTATATATATTTTACCTTGTATGTTATTTCGATGTAAATATGAATGGTTGTCAACCTACTCTGGATGACATGACAGTTGATTAAGTTCGACTTATGGTCACTGTAATTATGTACCCTTTTTGTTTGTATAGTAATGGTATAGAAATGAAAGCCATGAGAAATAGGGATATGTTTGAAAAGAACCTCATTGATATTGATATTTGATTCAGCAGTGAATTGATACAGTTGTCAGAGTGCCAGATTAAATGCAGCAGCATTTGTTTTGGCCCTCAGCACCCCAAGTTCAAATGTTTCATTCCACGTTGCTTCTGTTAAATCAGCTGAAAAAAGAGAAATGGGGCAGGAACAGTTTGTTGTATTTGGTCTAGAAGTAGTCTTTTCATGGTATAGGGCCATTCTCATTAAAATACCCTCAGAAAAATCTTATAAAATGCAACATCATAGAGGGCCAATTGAACCTATAAACGTAGGAGCTGTAGCAACATTATTAAGTACCAGTAATGTACTGGGTAATTGATGGCCTTGTGCCAAAGGTAGAAACAATTATTATAATGTGTGTGTCAAATCCCAATCTCTGGGTACCGCATCGGGATTTCAACTATCTATTACACCCATTCTGCATCTCACCATGTATTGAGTACTCCCATGATTAGTCATCTCAGCACTGCAGACTCTCAAATAAACATATATATATAATAGTAGAACACTGGAGGGTTATATCCATAGTAGAGCACTCAGTGCATGAGACGAGTTTGGTAGAAGTAGTTCCACAACAGTTAGTTCACTATACTGAGGACAAATATTTGCTGCATAAGGCAAAACATTTGTTCTCGGTATGGTGAACTAACTGTTGTGGAACTACTTCTATATATATATATATGTAGTGAAAAATGGAACGGGAACAAAACAGAGAGGCAGTACAAACAAAGGTTTATTAGTTACACGCTCTTGGGTGTGTGTGTGTGGGAGGGGGGGTTATATATAACTCAATGTACACCCCACCGCCACACCCTACCCCTCTCGTTCCATCCACATTGTAAGGTGGCCGTGTAGGAGACATGGTGAAAAGGCTCCCAGTCCATACTGTAAATGGGGTTGGTGTTAGGAAAGGCATCCAGCTGTAAAATAAAAAACCTGCCAGAGATGTTTCCATGCAAGCAAGACACGGTCTCTTGACCATTCCCGCATCAAATGGAACAAAACCGTCTAACCCATGCTAGAGTGGAAGACGGATGTTAAACGATGAGGATGAGGATGATGATGATGATGATATACAGTATATATATATGTATAACTTTTAATTATGTTTTGAAATCATTTGAAGAATATGGTAAAATGAACAAGCACCAATACATTTCCTTGCTGCTTCTTGAATGGTTTGTGAGCTAAAATTTCACCATTATATATACAAGTGTGTTTTCTCTCTCTCAAGCAGATACTTCTTATATCTGATTTGTTGTTTGGCTACCAATAATTATCTCAATAATATAATTGCTACATCTTTATATTCTTGCCTTTATATTTGTATATCTTATCTTTTTAATATTATTTAATGCTTTTGATAGCAAACTGGTGCTATGATACAAAATAATTTTAAAGTGTTTATCACAATTATCAAAAAAACTTTCATGATTTCATATAAGAGCCTTTGTTAAGTCATACTTGTTCCAATCAACAGCTTAATAATGAAAAAGTTAGTTGTATCAGTAAATCCTGCTATTAAAACCATAGACTGTGTCTTTCATTAGAAATATGATAACAAAAGTAACAAATGCAAAAACAGACCTAAAACGGTGTTTAAATCCCATTGTAATCAATGTACACATTGTGGAATCTATAAAAGAAATAGAGGCTGTTCCTCTATATAATTTTGAAATTTAATACAAATTAACCTGCTACTACTTTAAACACCTTTGTCAGGTTTTGTTTTTTGTCCTGCAGGGTGTCCCAAATCACCCTCCTCACCATGTAAACTTGGTGGGTTTGCCCGTTTAGTCGCCGACGACCCCCACCCCCCTTGTGACAGGTTGTACTGGGTTACATGTTACCAGTAGCACTCGAGAGTGACCAGACTGCAGGACAAAAAATAAAACCTGACAAATCATGGAAAGAAGCTCCTGCTTGAGTTAGAAGAGAACTATTGACCTTCAGGAGAAGCAGTGACCCCTGATTGTATTCAGCAACTGAAACAAATATGAAGTACACCAAATCCAATGCTCCTAGGGGTGGCCCTGGTTCTTCTTATTTGCAAGTGTAAACTCGACCATATTAGATTAGATACTTTAACCCTTTAGCATTCACATTATTTTATATATACTATTATATTTTCATGGTAAAGGCTTTACCTCACATAATATCGAATCTATGAGATTTTGAAAGTATTTATTTTGAGAACAATACCTTAACATCAGTTTGAGCGACCATTTTCAACAGAAAGAGGTAGAGAATTCTGGCCGGTTTTAGCCGGTTTGAACACTAAAGGGTTAAACAGATATGAATGTACTCTATCACAAATACCAGAATTTAATTCTTTTTTCTTTTTCTATGGAACACTAAATTATCTTATTTTACGAATATTTTTAACGGTACTTTTCGGCCAATGAAGATTAACATTTGTTTATTCAGATTCTAGCTTGTTCAAGTACTTTTTAAAATTCCTAACTTATGTGTGTATTAGACCACCGTCGCTTCCAATGACAAGTGTTCCAAATTGTTCAAACAACAGAATACCCAGCTCTTGGAATTAACATAGAAGAGTCTCAGCAATATACTTATGTTAAATTAAACCACATTAAATATTAACCTTCTTGGAAATGTTTAAGATATGTCTCAGGTGCCATGTCATGTATAAATGAATGCAGTTGTGTCTTTACCTTTTTACACTATATCACCCTACCTCCAATAAGTAAAATAGGCTGAATAATAATGTAGCTTGAAATTCTTTGTTCACCCCATCCACCTCTATGGTTGTGAAATGTGGCTAATAAGAGACATGGATTAGCGCTAGCTCATCACTTGTTTTCGTCAAATCCTCTATGTTTGCACAGCGGATTTTATGCCAAATTCCAAAATTCGTTTTCACTGCCAGATCAATTTCTTCCAGCAACTTCAACCCCAATGGTGCATCTGTTGGTTCAGTCAAACATCAGCGTGACAACGAGGCTAACTCATCCACGGTGCAGCTGCACCTAAACCCCAGCCTAGATGGCGGCAACAGCAAAGTAGACAGCTGAAAATGTCGACTGATAGGATCAAGTCAGATCTTGAGCTAATGCCTGCAAGGGAGTGTTAAAGAAGTGTACATCTGTTTGCATGTGGGTATATATATATATATGATACATTTACATTTATATATTATGTGTGTTTATATATGCATTTCACTGAGTATATAACATAGGACAGTAAATGTTAGTAAATATTCACCGAGTGTCTATCAGTATGTATATATCAATGAATATATATGAACTTGCATAAACACACTTCACATATTTATATTATAGATAGGTGAATGTTGTATAATTAGTTGTTGGTGGCCACCAATTTGGAATGAAGGGAAAAGTCAGTTACGTCAACCCAGTACTCAATTGGTACTTTATTTTATCGACCCTGGAAGGATAAAAGGCAGTGTTAAACTTGGTGGAATCTGAACTCAGAAGATAGACAGTCGTGAATAAATACCACCAGTCATTATATCCAATGCTCGACCGATATTTCCAATTGACAGACTGAAAAATGTATAATTAGAAAGAAAGAAGTGTAGAATTAAGGAACAAAGAACAACAGACAACAATAACCCTCAACACTGATCACAGCTAGGTCGTAAGTTCAATACCAACAATTGGATTGCTTTAAATTACATTTGTGGGCTTGTTCTTGTTGTTTAACATCATAACATTCATCATTCAGGTTATCCTAGACCCATACATAGAAAAGAATTTATATATATATAACAAAGAAAGTGTGGTGAAAACCAGGTGGACCATAACGTACCAGAGTACTCGATACTTAGGGTAGTAGAGTAGGTAATAGGAAAAGAGTCAGGACCCCGATGGCTGAGCTCTAGTCGTTTCAACAGTGTTTGGATCTAGCTGTCGAAACGGCCGGAGCTCAGCTGTCGGGGTCCTGACTCTTTTCCTATATATATATATATATATATACATACACAAGTAAAAATGGTCTGAATGTGGGTGTATATATATAAATATATATATATGTGTGTATGTATATGCATGCCTACTAACATAAGATATGAATGTGTGTGTGTATATATATATATGTATATATATAACTGAGGGTTCATGCTTAAAGATGTGTGTGAAAATTAAACCTCTCCGTTGTCATCTAAAATATTCACAAATTGAAAAGATCATCCCATTTATTCCATTATATATTTGAATGTGCTTTTTTTTTCTTAAAATATATATAAAAAAAAAAAACACAAACACACATACATAAAAACAAACAAACAACTCAAAGTTCTCATACAAAAAATATAAAAAAGTTTTTTTCAGCAACTCACCCCAACATCTACTTTTAAAAAATCCCCCAAAAAACAAGAGAAAACCCACAGGAAAAAATCATTATATACATCAACGGGTTTTTTTTTATGGTATCTTTCTTTTTTCTCTAAAAGACATTGATGCTATCTGATCATTCTAGGCACCACTGTTTCTGTTCTCCTTTGAAGAAATTGCATTAATTATGTAGAAAAAAAATGATTTTTTATATAATATATATGTATATATATATATGAATATATATATTATACATGTCTATATATATATATATCAATATATATCATATATATGTATAAATATATATATATATATGTATCAATATATATGTATATATCATATATATATATGTGTGTACATATATTATATATGCCCATTTAATTGTGTCCCTCATTATTTAGAAATATAAACACATTTCTTTAAAATGTTTTTCTTTTTTTTTAACTAGTTCAGCTCAGTTTTTTTTTTTTTTCTTTGTCAAATTTTATTTTTATATTATTGCTTTTTAAAATGGCAAAAAATATCTTTTTAGTTGAAAAAAAAAAAAAAAATATATATATATATATATACATATTTATGATATATATACATATATCATATATATATGTATACTTAAGATATATCATATATATACGTATGATATATATGACATATATATATACTTATGATACATATGCATATAAATACTTATGATGCATATATCATATGCATACTTAGGTTATATCATATATATACACACTTATGATATATTCATATATCATATATATATATATATACTTGATATATTTACATATGTATATATATATATACATACAAATGATATATATATATTGGCGCACATATATATATATATATATATATATATATATATATATACACATGATATAAGTATATATACATAAAATATCACCATTTTATGTCTCTTAAAAAGGTGATAATGGTATAATATATATATTATATTTTATATATATTCATTTAATTTCTAGACGTGTCAACATTATTAGTTATTAATTATTAATATTAATTATTATTATTAGGATTATGAAAAGTTTCAGGACGTAATTGATTTGGTCGGACTAGAAATGTCTTCCATCAAAGTCCTTTCACACTGGCTATTCTCGTCATCTAAACATGTTTGCTTACTGTTTGCATGTTTCAGGTTTGATGACGTTCTCTGACTGAACGTTGATAGAGCTGATGATGTACTGTCACTACCTAGATTTACATGGTGATTCGTTGCTGGTGCAGCTTTGTACATGAGCAGCGCTAGGAAGAAAAACAAACAAGAGAGTGCCTTGACGACCAGGGTGAGAGCCATTAAATATAGACCCATGCGTTCGTTGTCGTAGACATAACAGGAACCGTTCTCATGGCATGTCTGTTGCCAAAACTGGCAAGTTAGGTCAATCATTTTACCAAACATAATTGGTCCGGGAATTGATCCTATGAGAAATGAAAAAAAAAAAAAAAAAAAGAAAATTAATAAAGCCATGTTGAAAGTATATTAGCTTTATGTAAGCTGCTGCAACGCAGGTTTAATAATAAAACAGTTGAATAAGTTAGGTATACAACCTCCTGGAGATGGAAATAAATTGGACAGTTACCTGTGAAGATTGAACTTGTATTTGCCGTATATTCGGCAACTATGCTAATATTACACCAAAGCAGGACTGACAATTTATCCAGCAATTTTAAGCCTTATCTAACACCCAGAAAATGTAAACATGGAAACAGCACTATAAAAAAAAGCATTTATTATAACCATTATTATTATTAGTTTTAAATGTAGGCATAAGTCCACTAATTAGGGAGAGTGGGAGTAGTTGATTATACTGACTTAGTACTTAATTGGTTCTTTATTGTATGGAACCTGGAAGGATGAAAGACAAATTTCATCTCAGAAAATATAGTTGCAACAAATACCACAAGGTATTTCTCCATTGCTCTAGGGATTCAATCAATCCACTGCCCACATAATTGTTTATTATTTAGTCACTAAGCCAGAAATATGTGGAGAGGGTAAAGTTGATTAAATCTCCCCCAGTACTTGACTGGTACCATGGGAAATGAGTGTAAGCCTTAATAAAATTTTTTTGTTTATTATCTCAACTCTTCTCCTCCTTCGCTCACTTATTCCTGAGAAGGTCGTTGGGACAGGGTCCTCAAACACTCCTCCCAGCGGGTCCTGTCAGAAGCAACCATCTCCAACTGATCCGGCTGGATACCCAAGTGTGACCAGCCAAGCTTATGGATGTTATCCAACCATCTTGCTCGGGTTCTACCCCTGGGTTACTTGTCAGTTGGTCTTTGCCAGTAAAATCTGTCCAGTAATTCTTTCCTGAAGCATTCTAACCACCTGTAGAAACTTGGTGAGGTTGCCAGCCAGTTTAGTCGCTGACGACGCCACCATGTGACAGATTGTACTGGGTTTCATGCTACCAGTAGCACTCGAGAGTGACCTGACTGCAGGACAAAAAACAAAACCTGACAAAGAGCAGAAAAACTCACAACAGTCAACGGCCATCTAAAAAAAAAAAAATATCCTTCGAAATCAATGGGTGGCAGTAGTTCCAGCTGCATGCATCGAAAGACTGGTGTAGTGTTTCTGAGAACAATGCGGCTCTACCTGGAGTTACTCTCTGATCTCCAAGCTACACTCTATTGAGTAACCTTACTCCAAAGACACTTTGGAGGAACCCCATTTATATAAACTCTAATATCGTAATGTTACTTGCTATATTGACCTAAGTAAAATGGAATAATAAATCGATGATGAAATAATTGGAACTATACAATATCAAACTAGTAAACATAACTCTTCCATTGTTATATTTCTAATGAATATAAGACTGATTATTTTCAAAATGATTTTAAAATCATAGAAGATTTAGTAACAACTAACTTTATCATTAATTAAGCTTGTGTCTAAAACATAACTTAAATGTTCTGACAGAATTATAATCGTTTCTACTTTTGGCACAAGACCAGCAATTATCCCAGTACATTACTGGTACTTTATTTTATCGACACCGTAAGGATGAAAGACAAAGTTAACCTCGGCCGGATTTGAACTCAGAATATAAAGGGCCATAACTCTACGCTGCAAAGCATGGTATCTGACGTTCTACTGATACTGCCAATCTTCCTGACATAGAATTATAATGAAGGTTTTCACATAAAGTGTTTTGTATAATAAAATCAGGGTCGGTATCAGCTGGTTTCATATCAAAAGCGTTAAAGTACATCATCATCATCATCAACAACAACAACGACAACACTTTATGTATTTCTCCATATCCACACGTGTTGGATGGGTCTTTTCCAGCACAGCTTCTCTCCACTTGGGGGTATCTACACTTCTCTCTTGAATAATAATTACCTTCTCATTAAATGTACCAGAGGAAGATAATGACAATGTGAAACTGATGATGCTAGTTCCTCTTAATGGCCAAGAAAACATTTAGAAGAAGATAGTAACTGGAATCTTACCAAAACATCGGGCTAAGATCCATTGTATTCCTAACCCGAAGGATCGTTGCTTCTGTGGAACACATCGTAGTGTTGCTGTTAGTGCTGGCATACTAATGGTAAATGTTACTAACATGATCATGGCGAAGAATGGCATGAACAATGACAAATGGTTGCACTGGTTTGGACATTTGCCAGAAATGGCAACATAATCTAATTTTGAGGTGGATGGCTGGATACAGCTGCAGTTGGCGTATTTCTGAAAAGAAATTGAAATTAGTAGAGTTAGCAATAATCTAGTATTGAATAAATAACAATAGGTGCACAATGATGCAGTAAATTTATATAAGGTGTGTAGATAATCATAGCAATACCATAACCATAATAGTATTAAAGTTGGTTGATTATTAGGCACTCCTAACTCTCTTAACCCTTTAGCATTCACATTATTCTATATATACTATTATATTTTCATGGAAAAGGTTTTACCTCGCCTAAATATCTCACATAATATCGAATCTGAGATTTTGAAAGTATTTATTTTAAGAACAATACCTTCACATCAGTTTGAGCGACTAGTTACAGCCGGTTTCAACAGAAAGAGGTAGAGAATTCTGGCCAGTTTTGGCCGGTTTGAACATTAAAGGGTTAATTGTTCTCTTCTTGTTATCAATATTGTGTTCACATACTATTCTCCATATGTACAGTCCACCTGAATGGCCACCAGCCTTGGCTACGGTATATTACTTTACACCCCAGGACATCAGCTCTCTGATATTCACTCCCTGTCTTGAGATTTCTGTCAGTCATCACCGACCAAGGGTTTGCACCTGGAAAGTTCTTTTCCAAAGCACAAGCATTGGCAAAGTGTTTTCTCTAAATCACCAGTCACTAATAAATGAAAATAATTTTCCCCACTAAACAGTTACAAATTATCAAGAGTTATAACTATTTCATATCATCATCATTATTTAATTAATGCATTTCCATGCTGGTGTGGGTAGAGAAGGCTGTCACAGAACAAGTTAATACTTAATAAAAGCTATTGCCTTTCCAGATGGGGTAATATCTTGCTTACATATTTTCCGATTTTTGGATAGTTTCAACAGCTGGATGTCCTTGCTATCACTAATCATTTACAGAGTGTACTGGGTGCATTTTATCATAGCACTTGTACTAGCGATGATGTCATGTTCTTGACAACTGAAAACCTTTTGTTTAGCATCCAGATAAAATTGATTAAATCAACCACAGTAATTAACCGGTACTTTATTTTATCGATTCCAGAAAGCTGAAATAAAGTTGACCTCAGAAGGATTTGACCTCAGAATGTAGAAAGTTGCAACTAAATACCGCAAAGTATTTTGTCCAACGCTCTACCAATTCTGCCAATCCACCAGCCTTGCAGAGAAATAATACCAGCACAAATAGAATCAGTGATACAAACCTTTGTGTATCCCTGAATGACAGTTTTACAGCCAGCATAACAAGGTGAAAAATATATAGAACCATCGTGACTACATATCGGATCATAATCTTTATTGGAACAATGGCAGTCGGCGTTACAACTGGACTTTAGCTGACCAATGGTAAACGGGGAAGTTCTACAAAGTAAGATTTGGAAAATGTAGACATAATGTAGATATATATATTTCTAACATAAATTCAAGATTACACATATGAGTGGATGAAATGTGGTGGATATTCATTAGTTCCACAAATACTGAGGTATTTAAACCAATGCTCTAACAATTCAGCTAACTTGCCACCTATAATTAGAACAGCATTTATTTAACAAGCCTAGATAGATGAAGTCAATCTCAGCAGGATTTGAACTGAAAACTTCAAGGTTTGTAGTTAGTTAGCATAAGGCATTATATCCAGCACTGTATTGATTCTGTTTGCTAAATCCTTGCTATTGTCAAAGAATACAAATCAGTATTGGCACTTTATGGATACCCGAGTGTTTATGAACATAAAATTAATAAGACAGACACATAACCAATATGATAGACACATAACCAATAAAATAGACACATAACCGATACAATGAACATAAAACCAATAAAATAGATATAAAACCAATAATTATATATAAACAGCGAATATTTAATAGAAACAAACCAAGTCAATGTATTTATAATTGATACAATAATAATGTCTTGTACATAAACCTCTAGTAAAGAAGATGTCATAGTTGCAACAGCTTTCTACCTCTCCATATCTTTGTATTTTTATTGAAGTCTGCAAAGTCTTTTAAACTGCATGGGTTGGGAAGTAGCTAGGAGAGGAGACAGTATTGCTCCATAGTCTGAATACTTCTCTACATTTGCCCAACACATATTTTATGTCAAATGGCACCTCTACGCCCTTACGAGTTAAAGACCCATAGATAGATGCATACATAAACAATTGCTCTCACACATTACACAGCCACACATACACAATATATATTAACATTATAACCAGAAATGAAAAATAGAATAAATTAACTGAGGTTTAAAATGGCCAAGACGGGCACCGTAAGTCACAATGGCACCCAACAACTCCATCAGAAGTTAAGATATATATATATATATATATATAATTAATAGTTTCTAATTTAGGTACAAGGTCAACAATTTTGAGGGAAGAGGAAGGTCGATTATATCGACTCCAGTACTTTACTGGTATTTTAATTTATTGATCCTCAGATGGATGAATGGCAAAGTTGGCCTTGACAGGATTTGAACTCAAAACATAAAGATGACTAGAAGCAGGGCATCTAGCCATAGAAACCAAGCCAAAATCAGTCCTGTGTGAGCAAAACATGGTCCTCCGAACTGATCTCTCACACGCTAGCATGGAGAATGGATTTTAACAATGATGATGATGATATATATATACATATATATTCTCACACCCACATCTAAACAATATATATGAAGAAATGAACTATGGTTTAACCTAAACAAGAGAGTGCCCTACGTCATCAAGGTAACTATGACACCATTAAGAGTTAAGAGCATCTTGCTAGATAGAAGGGTGGACACATATACAAATATATGTTAACATACACATGTGCACACACGTAATCAATGCTGAATTAAAAACTGATGAACCACTAAGTTATATAAAGCTTGCAAGACCTTTATTAAAAATTACACCAGAAGGTTTGACAAAAAATTAAAGCATATATGCCTTTTGTTTATTTTGGGGGTCTTTCTTTACCTGACGCCCTAAACACATGGGTATTTTGCTTAATGGTTCATCCAGCGCTACACACAATATATGACAAGCAGTGCTGGATTATATGGCAGGGCCTGTATTTTATACTACAAAGGGGCACCAAATTAAAAAAAATGCAACAAAGGTTAAAGGCAATATAGTACCCTAGTTCGAAGTATATAGCATAGGGACTCTGAAAATGCTGGGTCTGTAACACATGTTACTTTGTTACAAGATTAATACAGCACTTATATAAGGACATAACATAATTGTTTCTATTTTTGGCACAAGGCGATTACTAGTGCATTACTGGTACTTTACTTTATCGTCCTCATAAGGATGAAAGGCAATGCCAACCTCGGCAGGATTTGAACTCAGAACGTAAAGGGTCATAACTCAATGCTGCAAAGCATGGTGTCTGATGGTCTGATGATACTGCCACAAGAACAGCGCCACAAGAACATAACATAATATCTGGAAGATGGAAGAATTCAAATGTCAATGAATAAATAGAAAGACGAACGGACAGACAGAAAGACAAGCTTACCTGTTCATAGAATAGGGTACGTTGATACCAGCGAATGTATTATTTTGACACCGTAATAGAAATATCAACATTAATAGAAGTAAGACTGTAGAGAGAGCTAAACACATTCGTATAATACCCCGAACTCTGAGTTTTAACATCCGAACTAAGACACCACCAAGAAATGTGCCACCACCTCCTGCTGGTACAAGAGCGTAACCTATAAAGACAAACAGGAAATAAATAGATAGCGGTTACATAGGTTGAATATATAAGAGAGAGAAGAGAGGAGAGATAGAGAAGTGGGGAGAGGAGAGATAGAGAAGTGGGGAGAGGAGAGATAGAGAAGTGGGGAGAGGAGAGATAGAGAAGTGGGGAGAGAGAGAGGGGGGAACGGAGAGAGAGAGGGGGAACGGGGAGAGAGAGAGAGAGAGAGAGAGAGAGAGATGAGAAGGAAGGAAGGAGAGAGAGAGAGAGAGAGAGATGAGAAGGAAGGAAGGAGAGAGAGAGATGAGAAGGAAGGAGAGAGAGAGATGAGAAGGAAGGAGAGAGAGAGAGATGAGAATGAAGGAGAGAGAGAGAGAGATGAGAATGAAGGAGAGAGAGAGAGAGAGATGAGAATGAAGGAGAGAGAGAGAGAGATGAGAATGAAGGAGAGAGAGAGAGAATGAAGGAGAGAGAGAGAGAGAGAATGAAGGAGAGAGAGAGAGAGAGAATGAAGGAGAGAGAGAGAGAGAGAATGAAGGAGAGAGAGAGAGAGAGAGAATGAAGGAGAGAGAGAGAGAGAGAATGAAGGAGAGAGAGAGAGAGAGAATGAAGGAGAGAGAGAGAGAGAGAATGAAGGAGAGAGAGAGAGAGAGAGAATGAAGGAGAGAGAGAGAGAGAGAATGAAGGAGAGAGAGAGAGAGAGAGAATGAAGGAGAGAGAGAGAATGAAGGAGAGAGAGAGAGAGAGAGAATGAAGGAGAGAGAGAGAGAGAATGAAGGAGAGAGAGAGAGAGAGAATGAAGGAGAGAGAGAGAGAGAGAATGAAGGAGAGAGAGAGAGAGAGAATGAAGGAGAGAGAGAGAGAGAATGAAGGAGAGAGAGAGAGAGAATGAAGGAGAGAGAGAGAGAGAATGAAGGAGAGAGAGAGAGAGAATGAAGGAGAGAGAGAGAGAGAGAGAGAGAGAGAGAATGAAGGGGAGAGAGAGAGAGAATGAAGGGGAGAGAGAGAGAGAGAGAGAGAGAGAGAGAGAGAGAAGGAAGGAGAGAGAGAGAGAGAGAGAGAGAGAGAGAAGGATGGAGAGAGAAGGATGGAGAGAGAGAGAGAAGGAAGGAGAGAGAGAGAAGTGGAAGGAGAAAGAAGGAGAGCGAAAGAGGGTTAGAAAATATTTAAGTGAAAGAGTTGTTAGACCAAGTGAGAAAGTATATTGACTTACCGACATATACAGCAGAGACTGACGCAGACAAACTAAATTGAGATTCTATAAATTTAGGAGCAAACGTAGCAAACCCACTCAGTATAATGCCTAGAAGGAAGTAGAATAGAACAACAAGAGAAGATCATTAAGGGTCATAATTAGAGCAAGATACTACTACTTTTAAAAAGTAAAATACATGAATACAACAACTGGAGCACTCATCGTTGAAACCGACGGAGGTTCTACCTCAATTAAGTATAGCCTCAATATCTTAATATTGCTGTTATATATAAGGCAGCAATCTTGTGGATTCCCTTCCATCTCTTTCCCACAACTAGACTTGGGAACCCATACAAGGTCATAAGTACCAGCCCTTCCTCCTCTGAGGAAGCCATGAAAAAGGAAATTGTGGAATAGAACAGAATAATAAGGTAATTAATAACTATGGCAGTACCGGTAGAGGGTCGGACGCCATGCTTTACGGCATAGAGTTACGGCCCTTTACGGTCTGAGTTCAAATCCCGCCGAGGTTAACTTTGCCTTTCATCCTTACGGGGTCGATAAAATAAAGTGCCAGTAATGCACTGGGGGTAATTGCTGGCCTTGTGCCAAATGTAGAAACAATTATTACTTTGAAATATATGAAAACAATAATAATGTTTAGGACCTCCATCGGTTCAGGCGACCAGTGCTCCAGAAAAAGGTGTTTACAAATAACAAAATGAAACCTCTAACTCTGAATTCCATACCACCAGCACCAACAGCACTTCAGTATGTGATTGGTACCATAGTTACGTCCCTTTACGATCTGAGTTCAAATCCCGCCGAGGTTGACTTTGCCTTTCATCCTTACGGGGTCGATAAAATAAAGTACCAGCAATGCACTGGGTAATTGCTGGCCTTGTGCCTAAAGTAGAAACAAGTATGTGATTGGTACCATACTTTATTTCATCGACTCCGAGAAAGATGAAAGGCAAAGTTAACCTCGATGCGATTTGAACTCGGCATCTAAAGAGCCAGGACAAATACTACTAAACATTTATTCAACGCTTTAGTGATTAACAGCTCAACTACTTTACATACCAGTAATAATGATACTGGGTGAGTCATAAGTAACCGGACAGTCTAACATTTATATTCCAAATGATGATATTTACTAAAGTTCTGGTCATACAATACGAAATCCTAAATATAACAAACAAAAGTAATTAAAAATATATAATTAAAGTAAGTGTTCGAAAAGCTGACCCCGTTCCACAATACATTTTGAAGCGGATGTTCAAAAAGTTATCTGTGAACTTTGCAATAAAAATGCATTGACTGACCGGTTACTTATGACTCGCACTGTATTTTATGCTGTTTATATATTTTGCTTTCTTCAAGGGTATTAATCTAAGTTAACCCTTTAGCATTTAAACTGACCATATCCGGCCATAATTCTCTCACTTTTTTCTGTTCAAACTGGCCATAACTGGCCACTCATACTAATGTTAAGGTATTGTTCTCAAAATTAATAATATCAAAATTCCATAGACTCGATATTATATGAGGTAAAGCCTTTAGCACAAAAATACAATAGTATATATAGAGTAATGTAAATGCTAAAGGGTTAAATGAGAAAACGTTAGCTAGAAACAGTTTCCTAGTTATAGCTACAGACTCATTCTAAATATATGATGTTTGACAAGCTACCAAAATCTGCAAAGAATGTGTTAAGTTTAAAAAGAGAGCAAAAGAACATTGGCAAAACAACTTACTTTCACAGGCAGCTGATAGATTTAAAAACATGAAGGTTGGGTTAGACGTAAGTATTTTTAAAGAGCTTAAAATGGCTTTCCAACCCATCTTCATGTTTGTGGAATCAGAGGAGACGTTATTTGGGGACCATTCTTCGCTGTTCTTCTGGTGGTAAACCTCGGCTTCCCGTTCGGACCGATATTTCGTAGCACCTAAAGATACAGAGGTTAATGTTGGTCAGTATTGTTGGTCATTGTTTCACACACAAATACACTGAGGCCCCAAATACATTGCCATAAACATATTTGTATGGGCTTTCAATGATGGGTGTGCACATATAGATGAGCATTCAGAAAAGTAGTATATATACTCACTAGTGTGTGTGTGTGTTTATATATCTTTTAACGATCGACTTTCGTCAAATCGGACCGAGGGAACAATGTTTCCGTTGGTCTTTCCAATTGCTAATACTATCTATCGGTCGCAACTCGAGGTAGAAGGAGCAACGTGAAATAAAGTGTCTTGCTCAAGGACATAACGCATCGCCTGGTCCACGAATCGAACTCACAACCTTACGATTGCGAATCCAATTCTCTAACCACTCAGCTACACGCTGTTAATATATATATATATGTTCTTGAATGTTTGGTTGGTAGAGTCCATAACACCAATCAAACCCCTTTTATAGCTCTGACGAATCCTACGGTTACGTAACGAAGAAACATTGTAAGCCAATCAAAATCTTTTGATGTTGTAGACGCTCTTGTGTGTTCTTTATCATATATATATATATATATATATATATATATAAAGTAGTAACACAACACTTACTTCACCATACCGAGAACAATTGTTTCACCTTATGAAGATCCGCATAAGGTGAAACAATTGTTCTCGGTATGGTGAACTAACTGTTGTGTTACTACTTCTACCTAACTCGTCTCATGGACAATGTTCTACTACTATGGATATTATCTTCCAGTGTTCTACCTATATATATATATATATATATATATATATATATATATATATAGGAACGAGTAGGACCCCGACGGCTAATTCTGGACTAAAATCTATTTTAGTCCAGAATTAGCCGTCGAAACGGCTTGAGCTCAGCCGTCGGGGTCCTACTCGTTTCTATTACCCACTCTACTACCCTAAGTATTGAGTACTTTGGTGCGTTATGGTCCATCTGGTTCCTTACCACATTTCCTTTGTTATATATATATATATATATATATACAAAGATATTAAATAAATGGAGACTATATTTATAAAACCATATTTATTCTATTATATATATTTCAAGGGTACCAAAACTTGGGTACCCAATCACACTGATGATAACACCATAAACATCATCATCACCACCACTACTACTATCACCATCGCCGCTATCACACTGACGACAATCACCACCACCACCACTACAACCACCACCATTACCACTACAACCACCACCATTACCACTACTACTACAACCACCACCATTACCACTACTACTACAGTCACGACTACCACCATCGCTGCTATCACACCGACGACAACCACCAACACCACCACTACCATCAGTGAACTGTTACCTCTACCAATACCATTATCAGCACTACTACAGCTATCCAAGCTACCACTAAACCATTCCATTACTATATTACTAATAAAAGACACTGCCTATGATTTTTATATAATTTTGAAAATAATCAAGAATTTGAAAAGATTTAATAATTATTTCTACTTTTGGCACAAGGCCAGCAATTATCTCAGTGCATTACTGGTACTTTATTTTATCGATCCTGTCAGGATGAAAGGCAAAGTTAACCTTAGCAGGATTTGAACTCAAACCGTAAAGGGACGTAACTCTATGCTGCAAAGCATGGCGTCCAGCCCTCTACCGATACTGCCAATCCACTAACTTTATTATTATTACGCTGTTGTTTGGAACATAACTTAATGAAGTTTAGTGGTGTTGTTGGTGGTGATGTAATAGTGTGTCTACTGTTATAAATACTAAAGAAATACCACCCACTACCACAGCCCGGCCCATTAACACTAAAACTATTTGTAGTTTTATAAACATCACCATTATCTGTTACATAACTGTTGTCATCTACACCAACATTTTACTGTCAACGACATTAACTACAACAACCTCTGTAACACTAAGACTATTACAGCACCACCACACTACTACCACACCACCACCACCACCACAACCTCTGTAACACTAAGACTATTACAGCACCACCACACCACTACCACACCACCACCACAACCTCTGTAACACTAAGACTATTACAGCACCACCACACTACTACCACACCACCACCACCTCTGTAACACTAAGACTATTACAGCACCACCACACCACTACCAATATTACTACCACCACCATCATCACAACCTCTGTAACACTAAGACTATTACAGCACCACCACACTACTACCACCACCACACCACCACTACCACCACCACCACCTCTGTAACACTAAGACTATTACAGCATCAGCACTACCACCACACTACTACCACTACCACCACCACCATAACACTAAGACTATTACAGCAGCAGTACTACTACCAATACCACTACTACTACCACCACCACAACACAACCTCAACGCCACTACTACTACCGCCACTACTACTGCCACCACAACACTAAGACTATTACAGCAACAGCACCACCACATCAACACCAATACTACCACATCAGCAGCAACATCACTACTACTACTACTACTACCACCACCAACAACAATAAACAAACTTTCGATACACACTGCTATGACTTCAGATAAGAGACTTGGAATTTAAACATCGCATTTCCTCTCTACATCAACATATAACCCACCACCTCCTCCACCTTCAGCACCACTACACCACCACCTCCACTACTACCACCTTCACCACCACCTCCACGCCACCACATCACCTCCACGCCACCACCTTCTCTACCATACCCCCCCACATCACCTCCACCTTCACTACCAGTACCACACCATCACTACCACCTTCACCACCTCCACATCACACAATCACTACCACCTTCACCACAACCACCTCCACATCACACAATCACTATCACCTCCACACCGCCTTCACCACAACCGCCTCACTACCACCTCCACATCACACCATCACTACTACACCGCCTTCACCACAACCACCTCACTACCACCTCCACATCACACCATCACTACCACCTCCACACCGCCTTCACAACCAACACCACATCATCTTTCACCTCCACACCACACCATCACCTCATCACTATCACCACCACCACACCTCAAACCCCGTCATCACCACCATCCTGACATCAACACCACAGGAGAAGGTTGGAGGGGGTGAAACCTTTAATGGAGCATAGTGACCTATTACCTCTAATATGGTGGTGTTGATGATAACAGTGATGGTGGTGATATTTATAGAGCTTGTGATATTGATGGTGGTGGTGGGGATGTTAATGACTGTGGTGGTGGTGGTGGTGATGATGGGGATGATGGAAATGATAGTTGGGGGTAGGGGGTATTGTGATGTGGAGGAGTAATGTTGATGGTAGTGGTGGGTGATGACGGTGGTGGGGGTGTTGATGGTAGTGGTGGGGTGTTGATGGTAGTGGTGGGGTGATAGTGAGAGTGACAATAATAGTGTGGTGGGAGGTGATTCTTAATAGAACATACTGACCTATTAAACGAGAAAATTGAATCAACAAGGGGGCCTCTCTACGTGGTTACTAACCTATTAAAAATAGCAACCAATCAGCCTCAAATCATATACCATCTTATATAAGAAAAGGACTTTAGATTATGTAATCTCAAACTCCCGTATAACACAGGATGATCACGGCTGGAATGCCAAATAACTGACAAGCCATTCCTTCTGTATTTTTACAATGTGGACACCAGTATGGTAGAGAGGTTAAGAAGTTCAACTCGCAATCATGAGGTCTCTGGTTCAATCCCAGTGTCTTCACCATAGCGGGTTGATCCAACCCTTGTAAATAAAATTGGGAGAGACGGAAGCTGCGTGGAAGCCCGTTAAATGATATGTACCTGTAATTCAAAGGGACAGCGTTTCCACATATTGTCCCCCGTCAATTCGGCTTGAGAATTATGTTAAGAGTACATGTGTGTGGAATACTCAACCACTTACACTATTAAATACAAGATTGAGTATACTTGTTATTCAAAGGTCCAGTTCAGTCACTCTGATTCTGCCTAAGAACAGAATGCTCATCGTCGACATCGACGTAGGATCCATCACTTGCATGCTCCTACGGCGCAACTGTCTCTATTTTTTTATAATCTTCTTCGAGTGGACGCTTGAACAGTTCCATGGAGACGTAGGGGCGCCATCATATCATACGGCATCTGTTGGACAGTTAACCTAGAGGAGATTTCTTCTTTGAGAGCGAGAGAGCGAGAGAGAGAGCGAGAGAGCGAGAGAGCGAGAGAGATGTGAAGAATTTACACCAGTACATGACTGGTGCCTACTTTATTGACCTCGAAAGAATGAAATGTAGAGTCACATCTCCATTCAATGTTTGTCACGAATTTTAATCGTACGTATAAAACGACATAAAATAAAGCCTAATATATGCAAAAGAAAATATAATTGTCACATAACTGTTAATTCATAATGTGTAATTAAAAAAAAACAACGAAAAAAAAAAGGTTTCCCATACCTGGCAATTCTCGTGGGAACCCACAGATAGGCAGTGATATAAGAATGGCGTAGAGACCACTAAGAAGAAATCCGATCCACCAAGCACCAACAAATTTGGCGTTACCAGACTTCATACCAATGCTGAAAATATATATATATAAAGAAAAATTTACCAACGTGTTAAAATGGTGCAGAGAAGATCAATCAATTAGATATATCGTAATAATCAACTGTTCACGACATGTGCCACGTGAAACTGCATAAGCAAGACATTCTTGGAAAATTCAAAACAACACTGGCTGTATCGCATTCAAAGATTAAAGTCTTTACTACTAGAAACTTTAAGAAAGATCTTTCAATTAGTAAAGATACTATAAACATTTTAATTACAAACCATATGAAGCCAAATTAGCAAGATATTTTTGAAAAGACAAAAACAGCACTATGTCTGCATCGCATTCAAAATTGAAGCTTTTACTCTAATACTGCAAATAAATTTGAAAATAAGGAAGAATTTGGACGGGTTTAGTAATATAAGTAACCTTCTCATTACGAAGGTGTTCAGAATATAACTTAAAGGTTCTTACATAGAATTATTATGGATGGTTTTTAAACATTTCAAAATACAGTTTTGTATTGTAGAACCACGGCTAGTTTCAGGCGTCTTGGTATCAAAATGGTTTATCTGGCGCTTGGAATATAACTTAAAGGTTCTTTCATAATATCATAACGGAAGATTTTTAGATAAATATAAAATAAACAGATTGGATTATCATGGAAGAGGCGGAGTGTTAATGAAAGGGTTAAAAGTAATGCTTTCTCTTCCCTCTTGGTTGATTTGCTCACCAAATGACATATTGCTTGCAATTTCTATGATTTCTGACAAAAGATCAGTTGAGATGCAAGAAACACTCCTATTTATATGATAAGACTAGCAGAATATCCTTATTTGCCATCCAATACATCAGTGTTGTTGGCTTTACACTTATGGAAATAAATCGATATTGCAGGAACATGTAGAGAATTTTATAAACTTGGAATAAGCCGGTTTATGTGTTTTGGTATCTGTCAGCTTGTTTGTATGTATATATGTATGTATGTATGAATGTATGTGTGTTTCGTTGTGTAATTGTGTGTTTGCATATACGTATTTAGTTATATGTATGCGTCTTTCTACAGTACTTATGTGATTCCACTTTTTATCACATTTTATTCCCCACAGCCACTATCACGTACAACACACACAACACAGTGTGTGTGTTAAACGGAAATGAATAAAACTAGATAAGGCCGGCATTCAGATAAATAAAGATGGAAACTATAGATAGGACTTCAATACATCATATACGTATGTGGATGTGTTTATAATATATGTTTCATAATAATATATATAACATGTTAAACAGCAGAAAATACTGTACATCACTAAAGTTAGGTTTCCTCTACAGTGATAAAACAAAGTTCAGCTTCGACCCCCAACAAAGCTAAGGCACAATATGTTAACTTAATGTTCTGGACAGCATGAAAACCACATTAGCAAGGCATTCTTGAAAAGTACAAGACAGAACTTTGATATATATATATATATATATATATATATACCGAGGTTAACTTTGCCTTACGGTGTCGATAAAATAAAGTACCAGTAATGCACTGGGTAATTGCTGGCCTTGTGCCTAAAATAGAAACTAATATATATATATATATATTGTTCTTGAGCAAAACATTTTATATCACGTTGCTCAAATTTACTCAGCTGTAGAAATGAAATGCGACATCACCGGTGCTAAGCTGTATCGGCCATTGCCTTTCCCTTGGACTACATCGGTGACGTGGAGAGGGGAGACTGTCATGCATGGGCGACTGCTGGTCTTCCGCAAAAAAAAAAAAAAAAAAAAAAACTTGCCTGGACTTGTGCCTGTAAGTTTCAAATCCAATGCGCATTCCCTGACCGAAAGGGGTCTTTACCCTATATATCAAAGAATACCTCTTTCAGCACTAACACAAGGAGTAGCCACCTGACCCTCTTTCTCTAGCCTGTTGAGGCGCAATTAGGGGTGCTAAGGGGGCGCTCCGGACACAAGTATTAAGTGTGTGTGTGTTGGAGGGGGGGATTTCTTCAAGTCTGTATGGCTTCTTGAGACACGAAAATCCTGAAGAAATGACGGAATTCTCAGGGAGATTCAGTAAATGATAATGTGAGAAAATTAGCCATTGAAATTAATGGAACAACTCATTGATTCTAGTTAAATTAACTGGTATCACGTGAAACAAAGTGTCTTGTTCAAAAAAACATCTAGCCGCCTCACCTGGAGATCGAACTCACGGCCTAATGATTATATACACACACACAAAGAAAGAGCTACTAGATAAAAGGTGTGATAAGCAGTATATATGTGTTACCTCCCTCCCTCACGATTATATATCCTGATTGACTCACGTGATATGTGAGCGCGCGCGCGTGTGTGTGTGTGTGCGTGCGCGTGTGTATGTTTGTGTGTATATATATATATATATATATATATAAATGTGTGCATATATATATTTATATATATATATATATATATATATATATATATACCTGTGAGTATACTCATATTCACCTTGAAATCTAGCGACTACACACCCTTAGATACCCACACCCATTAACAAAAGAAACTACGATCAGGTGAGAAGTATGGCCTGATTACCATGGCAACGACAACAGCAGATTACAGCTGTCTCACTTCACACACCGATCTCATTTCGACTCAATTATAAACATGGACACGTACATATATTACACATGAAGACACGTGTGTGCATATATATATATATATGTTTCCCATTATCTGTTGTGCAGTTCCCTTATAACGAGCATGACCGAAAGTAGGTGCACGTCTGTCTGTCTGTCTGTCTACGTGCGTGTGTGTGTGTGTGTATATATATATATATATATATATATATATATACATATATGGAAAGTTATATTTAAATTGTTGGGTTAACAACGAGTAAATATTTATAACTGATATAAAAGCACTCAACAAGTATTTGGAGTATATTTATGATATTAAATAAATGGAAACTATATTTATAAAACCATATTTATTTCATTATATATATTTCAGGGATATCATATTAACAATATGTTATGCCTTCTTCAGACAAAATACAATATAAACAGTCTTATAAATAAATAGATACGACATACCTTTCAATCGACTTGCATTTGGGAAGTTGATTTGGCAGATCAACTTCCCAAATGCAAGTCGATTGAAAGGTATGTCGTATCTATTTATTTATAAGACTGTTTATATTGTATTTTGTCTGAAGAAGGCATAACATATTGTTAATATGATATCCCTGAAATATATATAATGAAATAAATATGGTTTTATAAATATAGTTTCCATTTATTTAATATCATATATATACATATATATATATTCAAATGTAAAGACAGTCATATCTGAATAGTTACTAAGTTCGCTTTACAATAA
This sequence comes from Eledone cirrhosa, assembly GCA_964016885.1. Lineage (NCBI taxonomy): Eukaryota > Metazoa > Mollusca > Cephalopoda > Octopoda > Eledonidae > Eledone > Eledone cirrhosa. The sequence continues at coordinate 12,398,496 of OZ024755.1, forward strand.
TGGGGCTCCAAGTTCGATCCCACTGCTTGGTATCTTGGGCAAGTGTTATCTTACCATATATTTGGATTCACCCGGGACTTGCGAAGGAAACTGGACAGACGGAGAGTGTGTAGAAGCCCGCAAGATGGTGTGTATACATATTTCCAAGGTGAAGCCATGCCACACAATGTTACGCTGATTCTAGCTAAAGATTACGTCAATAGTACACACGCCTGTTGATTACTCAGCTTCTTAGTCTAAAAATTGCTATGAAATTCTATTTATATATATATATATATATATATATATATATATTATATATATAAAAGCTCAGAGCATATTGTTTTACAAATTTAAACGATATACTGAAAATACTTTTTCATATATCAAGTTAAAAAAACAAACTATGATATATGAAAAAGTATTTTTAGTATATCGTTTAAATTTGTAAAAAAATATGCTCTGAGCTTTAATGTTTATTGAGGTTTATTTGTTGAGTAACATAATCAATATATATATTTTATATGTATTGATTAAACCTTATGGTATATATATGCTACAATGCTTATTATTTAAATTGTGGTTCTATTGTTATTCTTTTAAAAAAACTACCAGGATTGGAGATGTCATTTATTGTCAAGTTTCTACCAGTGATAAAAAGTTGTAATACATTTGGGGAAATTACGAAAAGATTCAACAACAGAAACATTGCGAGAGAGAGAGAGAGGCGGAGGGAGGGAGAGATAGATAGATAGAGAGAGAGAGATAGATAGATAGAGAGAGAGAGAGAGATAGAGAGAGATGAAAGCGAGACAGAGAGAGAGGGTGGCCTTTAAAGCTGGTCTTTAAAAATCGAAGATTGGAGGTACAATAAATAGTCAAAGATCTACCAACCACAAACAAGCTTTTCCAAAACACACACACACACACACACACATATATATATATAGGAAAATGTTTGACCCCGAGGGCTATTTCAATCCAGAAATAGCCGTCGAAACGGCTTGAGCTCTGCTATCGGAGTCAAACATTTTCCTATTACCCACTACTACCCCAAGTATTGAGTATCTGGTTCCTTACCACACTTCCTTCGTTATATATATATAAAACGAAGGAAGTGTGGTAAGGAACCAGATAGACCATAACCCACAGAGTACTCGATACTTAGGATAGTAGAGTGGATAATAGGAAAAGAATCAGGACCCCGACGGCTGAGCTCCGGCCGTTTCAACAGCTATATATAAGAAGGGTATTTTATACCTTTCTCTGTCGGTAATGGGGTGGCTATATATAAGGAATATTAGATATCTTTCTGAGTCAAAGAAGGTACACCGGTTGTATATAAAGGTGTATTAGATATCTTTCTTAGTCAAAGAAGGTACACCGGTTGTATATAAAGGTGTATTAGATATCTTTCTTAGTCAAAGAAGGTACACCGGTTGTATATAAAGGTGTATTAGATATCTTTCTGAGTCAAAGAAGGTACACCGGTTGTATATAAAGGTGTATTAGATATCTTTCTTAGTCAAAGAAGGTACACCGGTTGTATATAAAGGTGTATTAGATAACTTTCTGAGTCAAAGAAGGTACACCGGTTGTATATAAAGGTGTATTAGATAACTTTCTGAGTCAAAGAAGGTACACCGGTTGTATATAAAGGTGTATTAGATAACTTTCTGAGTCAAAGAAGGTACACCGGTTGTATATAAAGGTGTATTAGATAACTTTCTGAGTCAAAGAAGGTACACCGGTTGTATATAAAGGGTATTAGATATCTTTCTTAGTCAAAGAAGGAGCACCGGTTGTATATAAGTATTATTAGAAATTTTCCATAGTCAGACATGGTGTATGAACTTTACGTGGACATTTCAATTATTTAAATAAATAAGTAATTAATATCAAACTTGACAAAATTTCCCCCTGTAGGTTTTATTAAAATATTACCAGTTGTATGGGGGAGGACCCTCCAAGTAAGTATATATGAGAGAGTGTTTAGTTAAGTAAGTTAAGCATTTGGTCCCCATGTGTCTATCTAATAAAATGTAAAAAGAAAACGACTATTTACTAGTGTTGCCAGTACAAACGTATCGTTTACTTCTTACTGATGGCATCTATGATAGGGAGAGAGGTTTGGGGCTTTGGGTGGTGTGGTGTTGATGGTGGTAGGGTTTATAGGGTGGTGTGGGGTTGATGGTGGTGGTGTACGTGGGGTTTGTTGGGTGGTGTGGTGGTGGAGTTTGTTGGGTGGTGTGGTGGTGGAGTTTGTTGGGTGGTGTGGTGGTGGAGTTTGTTGGGTGGTGTGTGGTGGAGTTTGTTGGGTGGTGTGGTGGTGGAGTTTGTTGGGTGGTGGTGGAGTTTGTTGGGTGGTGGTGGAGTTTGTTGGGTGGTGTGGTGTTGAGGTTGATGTGGTGTGGTGTGTTGAGGTTGATGTGGTGTGGTGTATTGATGTGGGGTTGATAGGGTGGTGTGGTGTTGATGGTGGTGGGGTTGATAGGGTGGTGTGGTGTTGGTGGTGGGGTTGATAGGGTGGTGTGGTGTTGGTGGTGGGGTTGATAGGGTGGTGGAGGTGGGGTTTGTTGGGTGGTGGGGTTTAATGGGTGGTGTGGTGTTGATGGTGGTGGGGTTTGTTGGGTGGTGGGGTGTTGATGATGGTGGGGTTGATAGGGTGGTGTGGTGTTGATGGTGGTGGGGTTTATAGTGTGGTGTGGGGTTGATGTGGTGGTGGTGGTCGGTTTATTGGGTGGTGTGGTTGATATGGCGATGCGATGGTAGGGGGCTGATGTGGTGGTGGGTTTATAGGGTGGTGTGGTTGATAGGGTAGAGTGGAGGTGGGGGTTGATATGGCGATGTGATAGTAGGGGGCTGATGAGGGGGGGCTGATGAGGGGTAGCTGTGGGGTGGTGGGTAGTGGAGGGGGTGAATATGGGGAGGGTTAATATGGTGGTGGGTTGTGTTGTGCAGTGCAGTGCTGTGGTGGTGAGGCTGAGAGGGTGGTGTGGTGGTGATGATGGGGAGTTGATATGGTGGTGGTGGTGGCACTAACTGCCTGGTAGACGTATAGGGATTGGGTGTGTGTGGGTGGGGAATATAAAGTCAGAGAGGGAAGGAGGGTTAGTGAAATATAGGGTGTTATTAAGGGGTCGAAAAACTGATTAAGAGTGTATGTGATGAGTACGTTAATGGAGCAAATGGAAAACATATTTTCAAGTGTGTGTGGTGTGGTGTGGTGTAGTGTGGTGTAGTGTGGTGAGGGTGTGGTGTAGTGTGGTGAGGGTGTGGTGAGGGTTTGGTGGGGTGTGGTGAGGGTTTGGTGGGGTGTGGTGAGGGTTTGGTGGTGTGTGGTGAGGGTTTGCTGGGGTGTGGTGGGGTGTGGTGAGAGTTTGGTGGGGTGTAGTGTGGTGTGTATGTGAGGGGCTACGTGCACAAAGGGAGTCAAATTGGCAGTGCTTAGAACAAAGGATAGAATACTTTACGGCAGGCATGTCAAACATGCGGCCCTTTACAACCACACCTGCGGCCCTTTACAACCACACCTGCGGCCCGCACAAAGGTTTTTACAGCGGGAACGTAATATAAAATAAAAAAATATTAGTTGTAATATGCGCAATTAGTTTTCTCAGACAACACATATGTGACCCATCAAGCCCTCGGGGGACCCATCAGACCCTCGGGGGACTCTCAGTTTGACATGCCTGACTTACGGGATTCGATGATGGTGTTTGGAGTTCAAATCACGCTGATGGTATATTTTGCTTTTCATCCTTTCAAGGTCGATAAATAAAGTAGCAGTCCCCTACTAAAGTCTATTACATACTAAGTCTACTAAGGCCTACATACATATATATATATATACATATGAATGTCACCCCACTGTTGATCAATATGCTCATATGTTTTATGTGTCTCTTGGGTTGAAAAGGAGGTCAAGTATGTTATAGATCAGTAAATAGTTGCTCCGAAGAATCCAAACCTCGGTTTGGAGGAAACAATTGTAAGCAAATAAATGTCTTAAACTGAACTTTGATTATTGTAATCTCTATATACATATATATATATACATACATACATATATATACATATATATATAACGGCGATGAATTTCTTTTGCAAGGTTTTTTATATGAAATCGTGTGTCGAAACAAATATTGTTATACTTTAATATTGCCAGAAATAATAACAGAACACATTCAATATATATATGTATATATATATATATATGTATATATATATGTGTGTGTGTATTATATATCCTCCTACAACTCTTCACCCCCCCCCCCCACTCCGCTGTAATTCACACAACTTAACAATATCCTTTGATAGTGGAATTGTTTCTTTATCTTTCTGCTTTTCTGCATTTCTCTTCTATCAAAAGGACCCGATGGAAACTGCAGTGTGTATATATACACGCATTTCTATATATTTATACACACTCGCATATTTATATATACAGATACATACAGGAATATGCATATTTATATATGCGTGCACATGCATCATATATATATATATATATATATATATATATATACACACACACACACACACACACACATATATACATACATGTGTACATTTATGTAGTATACCCGTAAAAATGTGCACGTATGTATTTGCTTACATGTATGTGTGTGTAGTCACGCGTGTATATTTATACACACATGTATATGTGCATTTATGAATGTGTATATTACGAATCGTAAAAATATATGCGTGTGTATGTATATATATATATGTACATACACACATCCACACACGTGTGTGTGTGTGTATGTGTACACGAGTGTCCCTCTAGACAGGATGAAGGCAAGTCTCAGACAGAGATAGTTTGACAGCATGAAATAAAACCAGTTGTATTTTGGCTTACCTCAGCATCTTGGAAGGAAGAGAATAAAAACATGACTAGAGTCGGGTGTCTGGTGGTGGTGGTGGTGGTGATAGTGGTGAGGTAGGGTGGTGATGGTGGTGAGGTAGGGTGGTGATGGTGGTGAGGTAGGGTGGTGGTGGTGGTGAGGTAGGGTGGTGGTGGTGGTGAGGTAGGGTGGTGGTGGTGGTGAGGTAGGGTGGTGGTAGTGGTTGTCGTAGGGTGGTGGTAGTGGTTGTCGTAGGGTGGTGGTAGTGGTTGTCGTAGGGTGGTGGTAATGGTTGTCGTAGGGTGGTGGTAATGGTTGTCGTAGGGTGGTGGTAGTGGTTGTCGTAAGGTGGTGGTAGTGGTTGTAAGGTGGTGGTAGTGGTTGTCGTAGGGTGGTGGTAGTGGTTGTCGTAGGGTGGTGGTAGTGGTTGTGGTAGTGGTTGTCGTAGGGTGGTGGTAATGGTTGTCGTAGGGTGGTGGTAGTGGTTGTCGTAGGGTGGTGGTAGTGGTTGTGGTAGTGGTTGTCGTAGGGTGGTGGTAGTTGTTGTCGTAGGGTGGTGGTAGTGGTTGTCGTAGGGTGGTGGTAGTGGTTGTCGTAGGGTGGTGGTAGTGGTTGTCGTAGGGTGGTGGTAGTGGTTGTCGTAGGGTGGTGATGGTGGTGAGGTAGGGTGGTGGTAGTGGTTGTGGTGGTGGTAATGGTAGTGTTTGCGGTGATCCTGGTTGTGGTAACGGTGGTGATGGTGGCTTTTACGTCGGTGCTATTAATATGTGGCAGTACTGGTAATAGTAGTAGTAGTAGTAGTAGTAGTACCGCTGATATTTTGTGATGGTGGTGTAGATACCGATGATGGTGGTGGTGGTGTTGACATGTAGTGGTGTGTGTGTGTGGGGGGGGGTATTGATGGTAGTGGTGGTGTTGGTAGATGTAAAATATAGTATGGGAGGAGCATTAGGCATCGGATATCGCTGATGAGAATGTGGGGTAAGCATTGATACCGGTGGTGATGGTGGTGGTGGTGGTGGTGGTGGTGCTGATGGTGGTGGTGCTGATGGTGGTGGTGGTGGGGGTGGTGGGGGTGGTGATGGTAGTGATGGTGGTGGTGGTGGTGGTCGTCGTCGTGTTGGTGGTGATGGTGGTAGTGATGGTGATGGTGGTAGTGATGGTGATGGTGGTAGTGGTGGTGATGGTGGTAGTGATGGCGGTGGTAGTGATGGCGGTGGTGGCAATGTTGGTGTTTCTATAATAGCTGAAATGTGGAGTGTAGTCGCCTCAACGCAGATGATTATAATAATTACATTAAACGATATGTCCCTCATTTTTAAAGATAGAACAATGTGATTTGAGGAAAATTTGGTTGCTATTTCTAGCAGATTGAGTGACTATAGTAGAAAATACATATGCCTAAGGTGCCAGGCAATGGTACTGGACTCGAAGTTGTGAAGAGAGCTCCATAAACATCCATGTATTTTTTTTTTTTTTACTCTAAGAGAGAGAGAGAGATTACCATATTTCCCGGCACCCTAATTACCATATTTCCCGGCACCCTAATTTTGACAGCCAAAAATTTGGAAAAAAAATAATAAACAACCTTCGGCCTCCGGGATGCATGGTAGATTTTTTAGACTTATTTTAGGATAAAAATAGAGACTTCGACGCCGGGAAATATGTTATTTTGAATAGCAATCATATTATAAAGATAATTTACTTACGAGGAAGTATCAACGCGGCCGATATCCACGTAAAAGTCAAGGAATTTTCCACCTAAAAGGTATCCAAATGCTGGCCCAATGATTGACATTGTATAGAAAATACCTGTAGGAAAACAGTAAGGTGAAAATGTTATTTTAATTAAGCAAACGACGTTCTATTCAAAATATATTGTACTTTGTTTCATTCTATTATTCAAAGGAAAAGGAAAAGGAATGGAGTTAGTCGTCAGATCGAATCAAGAAATTAATATTTCCATTGTTCTTTCTTTTGCTGATATTATCTACAGTTAGATCATGGAAACTATTTCCATTGGTCTTTCCATTTCAGGTAGTATCTATCGGCTGCAGCTTCTGGCCCCGCTTCGAATGTAGAATATATTTATTTGCCGCTAGGAAGAGAAAAAATATCTAACGTTTCGGACAGGTGTGAGGTTAGCTTTGCCTTTCGGGGTCGCTAAAATAAAGTACCAGTAATGCACTTGGGTTGATTTTATTGACTTTCCCCTCTCCCAAAATTGCTCGCCTTCTGCCTAAAGTAGAAACAATGATTAAACTGGTGTTTGAAATATATCTTAAAGGATCTCACATTAAATTATGATGGAAGGTTTTTAGATAAATATAAACATTTTAAAACAAATAGTTGTGTACCATAAAAACAGGGGTGGTTTGAGGCGGTTTATTAACAGCATTTAAGAGAGAAACCTTGAGCAGCAGATCTCATTGAAGTTGCATGTAAATCTAGGTTATGTTACCATTAAAATTAAATTCATGTCAACATAAAAAAAAAAAAATCATAACATGCGTGTTATAAGAGGGGAACTAAGAAATAATTATGTTAATGAACATAATGATTATGTTCATTAAGTGAACTAAATGTTTTATTGAAACCATGTTAAAACACACACACACACGCATACATAAATACAAGCACATCGTATGCACACACACACAAGGTTTCGTTCTGAAAGTTAAAAATCTTGTTGAGTGGTGAAGATTAAACACACGCACATATATATATATATATATACACACACACATATCCTTAAACACATTTATACACTAAAAAAAAAACGTACAGTAACATGTTTTTAGCCATAGGAACAAAGAAAAGAGTCTATTGAAATTATATATATACACACACACATTTTATATATATATATATATATATATATATATATATATATATATATACACAAACACATTTTATACATTATATATATACATTATATATATATATATATATATATAATTTGAAGCACGAGAGTTCACTTGGTTCATTTTCTGAAAGGGAAATTTAAAGGAAAACAAACACAAGATATGGAATTAGGCTGAAAACACAGCTTTAGGTACACAGACAGACACATACATATTAGTGTCAATGTGCACTAACACACACACAAGGGATTATATATATATATATATACATACGCACATGATATATTATAAACAAGGGCGGTGGATTGGCAGTATGGGTAAAGAGTCGGGCGCCATGCTTTGACGCATAGAGTTACGGCCCTTGCTATTCTGAGTTCAAATCCCGCCAAGGTTAACTTTGCCTTTCATCCTTACGGGGTCGATAAAATAAAGTACCAGTAATACACTGAGTAATTGCTGGCCTTGTGCCAAAAGTAGAAACAATTATATACATGCAGACTTTATATACACTACCATGCGAGAAGCTATGTATGCAAATTCACACTGTTTGCTATAAAGCACGCATACACACACTCACGGGGGAGCCTGCGTATATATACATGACACACACACGACACTCATGGCAGCAAAAGAAAGAAAGAGGTGTCACAGAAAGTCAAGTGAGATTAGGGTAGTGATTGTGCAGGTGTGTCAGACACGGATGATCGATTTAATCAAGTACTGAACAACTGGCTGGAGTGGTTTATATCTTACATCCTGCATTGAGGTACGTCTATGACACTTAGAACGGTCGTGTCCATGAGAGAGAGAAAGAGAGAGAGAGAGAAAAAGAGAAAGAGAGAGAAAAAGAGTAAGATAGAAAAATGGAGGGAGAGAAATTGCTTCTACTGTTTCACCAGGAAGCCCCTGATGATTTCTCCCGAATGAAACAGTTCTAGTCCTGTAGAAGCCATTTCTATATTAAATATTTATACTCTGCTATGTATTTGGTACCTTACTTACTGTGGTTACCCCCGATTGAACCTGGGATAAACTTTATATATATATAAAGTAAAAAACAAAAACAATAACAAAGAGTGAAGTACGAACAGTGTTGGTATTAGGTTCACGCTTGGGAGTGGGGGTTGAGGGACTACGTTTCGGGCATAAGCCCTTCATGAGGAGAAAGGTGGGAAGGAAAATAGTTCCGAGAGGGTGTGAGGGGGAGTGATATATATATATATATATATATATATATGTAAGTATCTACCAAAGAGAAAATGAAATTAAAGTTTACATACGGAATATTCTATGTAAGAAAGAAAAAAAAAAAAAAAAAAAAAAAAAAAAAAATCGAAATTTCCCTCTTCGCTGGAGAAAGAAAATAAGCCTTATGTTAATTGTTAGTGACTTTTGGAGATAACTTAAAAGAACTAAGAAACGGTTTCTCGCTCTTTCATGACCATATTTTCAATGGAAAGACACTACTTAAGCTTTAACCCGTTCCTTACCGTATTTCCAATCAAATATAATGACTATGGTTTTCAAATGATTTTGAAAATAATCAGGATTTATTATTATAATTATTTTTTTTCCATTTGCCTCTAGAAAGTGCACGTCCTAGGAACAATCCCGAGAAATGCGTTTTTATGGAAGACCAGCAGTCACCCATGCATATACCAGTCTCCCTTCTCTACGCCACCGATGTTGTCTAAGGGAACGGCAAAGGCTGATACAACTTGGCACCAATGATGACAACTCATTTCTCCAGCTAACGTGAAATGAAGTTTCTTTACTCAAGGACAACGCATCACCCAGTCCAAAAATCGAACTCTCAGTCTCACGATTTTGAATTCAACTCTCTAAAACCACCAAGCCACACGCATTCACATATTCAGAATAACTTACATAATTAAAAACATAATAAACTTAAAGAATAACTAAAACGAGTCAATGTCATGGATTTTGTTAAGTTAAAAGGTTGATAATTAAGGCTTTAGACGTGTGAGGAAGTATCAAGAGCTGTCACTAGTTCGGCTGAACCATACGAGTGGGTCGAATGTAAAGCAGTTGTTATTGATCAGTATGTTGTTGAATAGCAGTGGTTAGATTATATCAAAGTTGACCTGTAACAACTAACTTACATAACTACTATCTAATTGGTACAATAGAAGATCTCTGATGAATGTTTTAAATTTCAGATATCTTATCAGCTGCGTTTAGTAACAATAGGTGTTGGAGACACTCGTGTTTGTTAAATAATTTTCATCTCTCATTAATGTCCAACAGTACTAATGTGGTGGCGGGGTGAAGTGGTAGGGTTGACAGAACGTTGGATAGAATGCTTTGTAGTATTTGTTCTGGTTCTCAGCGCTCTGAATTCAAATCCCGCCTTCCATGGTTGGATTAAATGGAGACAGTTGCTTCTGACAGGGTCCACTGTAAGGCATGTTTTCATGAGAAAGTCGAAGGGGGTAGAAGAGCAGCATCAACATTTTTTTAGGTTTCATGGTGGAGCGTGTTATGAAATTTACAGCTGACACTTATGTTGTTATAAAAGCCCTCACCTATGCAGGTTTAACTGGCTTCTTTCGAGGACACATCTCGGGTGTTTTAATGATAGGAGCCCTAGTTTTATCATGTTGTTGTTACAGCTCAGTTCACACATATGCAGGTTTAACTGGCCAACAAGGAGACATCGCACCACCGTGAATCGAATTCATGAAATTACGAGCATGAACCGAACACTATAACCACTAAGCCACACGTCTTTACATTAGTGAATATAATTGTTTCTATTTTAGGCACAAGGCCAGCAATTACCCAGTGCATTACTGGTACTTTATTTTATCGACCCCGTAAGGATGAAAAGCAAAGTCAACCTCGGCGGGATTTAATAGTGAATATAATACAAGAGAAAGTGACATACAGCTGTCAAGGGAAAACGCTTAATTAAAATTATTCTACGCAAGAACGACGGCTGTTGATAGAGGAAATATGAGCTAAACATATCAATAAACAAGTAATTAGTAACTAGAAAACAAACATGGTGCCAAAATCTATTACAGTGTAGTGAAAAAAGGTCTTCCCAAAGAGAGGGGGGGGTGTCACACACCCTTTTCACACCACCTTGGAGAGTGCCGAGTGAAATTGAGAATTTTCTTTTTTATTTTATATTCTCGTGGTGAACTGGCAGTATCAGTAGAGGGTCGAGAGCCATGCCTTGCAGCATAGAATTGCGGCCCTTTACGGTATGAGTTCAAATCCCGCCGAGGTTGACTTTGCCTTTCATCCTTACGGGGTCGATAAAATAAAGTACCAGTAATACACTGGAAAATTGCTGGCCTTGTGCCTAAAGTAGAAACAATTATTATTCTATAATCACCAATTTATATTCTAGCTTTAAGATCATTATTTGCAATTTTGTGTATTTAAAAGAAATCCACACATTTAAGATTTAATAATTGTTTCTACTTTTGGCACAAGGCCAGCAATTATCCCAGTGTATTACTGGTACTTTATTTTATCGACCCCGTAAGGATGAAAGGCAAAGTTAACCTCGGCGGGATTTGAACTCAGAATGGCAAGGGCCGTAACTCTATACGTCAAAGCATGGCGTCCGACCTGCCAATCCACCGATACTGCCAATCCACCGCCATTTAAGATTTAATAATGATTTCCAATTTAGTTCGAACCAGCCGCGCTGGCTTTGCTTTTCATCTGATTGGGATCCAGAAAATGTATAGTTTGTAAATCGATCGATCGATTAAATTACAATCACAATAGTTTAGTTGTTGATGTGATAAAATAATAAAATATTCAAATCTGAATTTGTAAAGCGAATAGCAAATAAAATATATCTTATTGGCGTTAAATTCTCAATACGCAACGCATCAATACCTGTATTTTACCTGACCTAGATAACATACAGGTGGTATGTCAAAATACGACGACAGTCTTTCGGCCGCTGTTCAGCAGAGCATATAGTGTTCCAGCTGAGAACACGCTATTTAACAGAGAATGTATCCAGTTGAGAACTAGCTATCCAACAGAGCATATACCGTTCCAGGTGATAACAGTTTATTCAGAAGAGCACGTATCGTTCCATGGAAAATCAACTTATCCAATAGATCATATTTCGTTTCATGTAAGCACAGCTTATCCAACAGAGAGCACATATCCAGTTGATAACACGCTGTCCAGCAGAGAGAATATATCCAGTTAATAACAGGCTATCCATCAAAGAGAATATATCCAGTTGATAACAGGCTATCCAGCAGAGCATATATTGTCCCATGTAAGAACAGGTTGTCCAACAGGACAGCTCTAGTTTCAGCTGATAATACATTATCTATCGTTAGAACTGATAACACAAGACATCTATCGTTATTCAACAAGACGTAAACACAGCATGACTTAATGGTTATGGACTTCACTTCACAATCATCAGGTCCCGGGTTCGATCCCACTGTGTGGGGGGAGAGCTGAAGAGTGTGTCTGTATATAAGTGTATGTATATGCGTACGTCTGCTCCAATACCCAAGGACAAGTATCATTTACTATCGCCAGGACTCGATTGTATATATAACGTATAGATTTATATATGTGTGTGCGTGTGTGTGCGAGGACGTGCGTGCGTGCGTGTGCGTGCGTGCGTGTGCGTGCGTGCGAGAAAGAGTGTTTGCATTTACGCGTCGTCTGGTTTGCTTCCTCATAGTCGCTTCTGATTGAACCAGCCCCGTAGCTTCCCACACCCCCATCATAACCATATAACTAAAGCAGCCTTTGATCTCTCACTCCCAGTAGTGGAGTAGAGCTTTATTGATCGACCTCGAAAAAGATGAAAAAGTTGACCTTAGCAAGATTTGAACTCGAAGCGTAGTGAGCTGGAACGAATATCGCAAAGCACTTTATCTGACACCCAACCAACAATGTTGTATATACAGGGTGTCCCCCCCCCCAAAAAAAAAAATGTATACACACTTGGATTAGAATGCTGTTGAAGTATGTATATATGTTTTTGGTCTCTCTGTCTCTCTCTATTATATATATATATATATATATAAATATATATATATATATATAAATATATATATATATATATAAATATATATATAAATATATATATATAAATATATATATATATATATAAATATATATATAAATATAAATATATATATATATATATATATATATATATATAAATATATATATATATATATATATATATATATATATATATATATAAATATATATATATATATATATATAAATGGCTTCTACAAGACTAGAACTATTTCATTCGGGAGAAATCATCAGGAAGCCCTGATGATTTCTCCCGAATGAAACAGTTTTAGTCCTGTAGAAGCCAATTCTATATTAAATATTTATACTCTGCACCTTACTTACTGTGGTTACCTCCGATTGAACCCGGCATAACATATATATATATATATATAATATAAAATCAAAAGATGGTTAAAAGAGTTCCATGTATTTTATTATGCGCATTTCAAAAACAAATATCATCATGGGATGATATTTGCGTTCTCATCAGATAAAATAGGGAGACATGATATGAAGCTTAAAAAACACTTGCGAGCAGTGAAGTGTTAAATCAACTTCACTGCTCGCAAGTGTTTTTAAGCTTCATATCATGTCTCCCTATTTTATCTGATGAGAACGCAAATATCATCCCATGATGATATTTGTTTTTGAAATGCGCATAATAAAATACATTTAACTCTTTTAACCATCTTTTGATTTTTTTATTATTTATACTCCAGTCCTATAAACTGTTGAGTGCTACTTATCCGATATTTGCATTGCTTTATTGTGCTACAATAAAACTCACCACCTACATATTTATATATATATGTATATATATATATATATATATATTTATGAGAGAGAGAGAGAGATTGGGAATTACCAGTTTAGACTAGTAAAACCATGTTCAACTAAGTACTCGATACTTGGGGAAAGTAGAGTAAATGTCTTGTAAATAGCTTGTGTTCGTTAACGAGAGAGAAAGAGAAGGAGTAGAGAAGAGAGATAGAGAAAGAAAGAAGGAAAGAAAGAAGGAAAGAAAGAAAGAGAAAGAAAGAAAGAGAGAAAGAGCGAAAGAAAGAGAGGGAGTATTCGTGCTGTGGCGGGGTGTGTGGGTGAATGGCGGCATGTCTGTATAGGGTAATAGAGGTGTGTGTGTCCGTCGAAGAGGATATGAGTGTGTGAAGTTTTATGAGTGTGTGTGCGTATGTGAAGGATTGTGTGTGAAAGGTTGTATGCATGTGTAATGAATTATGTGAGCATTTTTGTAGTAGAGTATTTGAGCTTGTGTGTGTGTGAAAGGCTATGTGTATGTGGTTGGAAGGGGCATGTGTGTCTACGGGGAAGGGAGCCATTTAAGGGTAAGAGGGGTTGGAGGGATGTATATCTTAAGGGTAAGGAGAAGGGTAAGGAGAAGGGTAAGGAGAAGGGTAAGGAGAAGGGTATGTGTGAGGGGAAGTTATGTGTGAGGGGAAGCTATGGGGATGAGGTGTGAGGGGAGAGCTGTGTGTGTGTGTGTAAGGGGAGAGCTGTGTGTGTGAGGCGAGAGCTGTGAGGCGAGAGCTGTGTGTGTGTAGGGGACAATTATATGTGTGTAGGGGAGAATTATATATGTAGGGGGAGAGCTATGTGTGTGTAGGGGGAGAGCTGTGTGTGTGGAGGGGACCTGTGTGTATGGGGGACCTGTGTGTGGGGGGACCTGTGTGTGGGGGGACCTGTGTGTGGGGGGGACCTGTGCGTGTGTGTGTGGGGGGACGTGTGCGCGTGTGTGTGTGTGTGTGGGGGGGGGGGGGGGGGTTGTGCGTGGGGGGGGGGAGAAGAGTGTGTCTGTGTGTAAGTGTCTGTGTGTGTATATATGCGTACGTTTGCTCCAATACCCACCAATTGTACCTTTGTCTATAAGTGTAACTTGGCTTTGTCTTTCTTCTAAATTGAAGGTTAGATTCTTACGTACACACTCGACCTGCTAAAGATAACAACCAAATTTACCTCATATCATGCCCTGCTGCCTTGCAAAAGAAGATCATACTGGATCGTAGAAACAGTATAGACGTATGTATGATTAAGTATAGACGTATGTATGATTAAGCGGTTAAGAGGTTAGCTCCGCAATCATGAACTATCTGTGTAGGATATTGAGCAAGTATCTTAACCACAGCATCATGTGAAGCCAAACTTTGGGATAGGAATTTCGGTAGACAGAGATCGTGGCGGAAGCCTGTCAGCTGGATTGTACCTATAATTCAAAAGGTGCAGCCATGCCACATACGTATTGTACCTTGTTGATTCAACTGAAGAATTACATTATCGGGGTGACGGGTATACGTGTCTGCGGAATACTCAACCACTAATACATGTCGATTCACGAATAATTGAGAGTGTCACAACCGAAAATACAGGGGCGGATAGACAGGAGTGGGGGGTCTAAAACAACAAATAATTTTGTTTAACTGAATTTCAAAATGAGAGGTTATGGCATGTAAATTTATCTGGCTCTATATTTGAAATTGGACCCAACAAACAAACAAACAAATAAATAAAATAAATAAATAAATGAAATATAAATCTAACTGAATCAAGACGTAAATTGAACTACATGGCGTAACATTCCACTTAGACGAGTGTTGTTATTTATTTTACTTTTTGTAAGACCATCTCGCTTACTTTGCATGCGTCGACAGTTTTACGTACTTGAGGTTTCTTATTGAAATAATACCGATAATGTTTCGCCTTTATACTTCCCTTCACACATTTTTAACTGATTAGACAGGGAAAAACATAGGAAAAACATAGGAAAAACATAGGAAAAACATACGAAAAACATACGAAAAAACTACATTCAAAATCTCTCTCTCTTTCCCTCTGTCTTTTCTTGAAGAAATTGTTGAGTTCAGATTTGTAGAGAGAATGACTCAGCCACATTTAAATGCCCAAGATATGTCGTATGTCACTTCGGCCTCCCTACGACTCATCAAGAGTTAAGGGTCCCTGGATGAAGTGAAGTCATTCTTTGCTAACAAAATGGAAATGGATTAGCAGAATTGATAGAGCACCAGGAAAAATACTTAACCCTTTTAATACCAAATCGCCCAAAACTGTCAGGGGATGGGAGGAAATTCGATTATCTCGACCACATTACATGATTATTACTTTATTTTATAGACCTTGGAAGGACGAGAACCAACGTTGCCCTCGGAGGGATTTGGGCTCAAAATCTGAAGAACTTGAACATTTGTCCGACGCTCTCACGACTCTGCCAATCCACCGCCCTCAACAACAACAACTAACATTGGTACATAGGCTGGATGTTAGAGCAGAGGGGACTTATAGTCGACTGAATCGGTTTGGTGTAGGCGGAGGGTGGATGAAAGGGGAGAGTTTATCCCAGTGAGATCTGAACTGAAATAATAAAAGAACCAAACAAAAAAACCGCAAGGTGTTATATAACACGCTCTGCTGATTCAACTAGTCACTCCCTCAGACACACACCTGCTTTCATTTTTTTTAAATGTTCAATCTGATATGGTAGACATTTTGAAATTTATACAGGAAGAAAAGAAAACTAACGACCATATAATCCCAGAGGGAACAATTTGAAATTATAGAAACCTGTTAAAATAGGAAATATTGCTCTGGGTGCATTTTAACCACCTCCATACCCCAAAATAAACAACGACACAATAGTAACAAGTTCTTCTTTAGACTCAAGTCGATAATATCGAACCTAGTACTTAACTGGGACTATTTTAATCGACCACCGAAAGGATGAAATGCAAAGCTGACCTCGGTTGGATTTGAACTCAGAACGTAGAGGGCCATAAATAAATCTTACAAAGTATTTTGTCCGACGCTCTAACGGTTCTACCAACCCTTACAATAACAACAATAATAATAATTGTTTCTACATTTGGCACAAGGCCAGCAATTACCCCAGTGTATTACTGGCGATTTATTTTTAAGACCCTGTGAGGTTGAAAGGCAAAGTTAACCTCGGCGGGATTTGAACTCAGACCGTAACTATGCTGCAAAGCATAGCGTTCGATCCTCTGCCAATCCACCGCCCTTATTTTCCAACAACAACAACAACAATAATAACAATAGCAACTACTTACCTATGTAGACAGGTGCTGTCCGAACTGATAAGTTCTCATCCAGGTAAGTTACTCCGAGTGTATAAAGAGGAGATGCCCCGGCACCGTGTAGTAACTGACCGAAAAAGAAAAGGTATTTATAGTTCGATAATGTCTTCACTGATTCACCCATCACACAGTGAAGGACACTAGTACCGTTCGATAATGAAGTCTCTGTACATATATTTTGTGTGGTGACATATTTATAGTTTCCACTGAGGAAATGTGGCAGACTGAACATAAATGAACCAATACCCATCACAAACACCCCAATACCCAGATATCGAGGCTTGCGACCCAGCCCTCCAAAGTAGCTAATTGGTATAAGACACAAAACTGATGCTATATCGTAACAGCTGGCAATAGTTCCTGATTCGGTACTCGACAAGTCGTAGCGCCGTTCGATATTCGAAATGACCACATTTACAAAACCGTTCACCACCATACCCTGTTAATGAAAGCGAAAAAAAAAGGGAAAAAAAAAAAATCAGTGATAAATATACAATAACATTTTATTTATGGAATATATCATGTAAATACAGTTTAATAGAAAACAAAGTTCAGATTGAGAAGAATGGAATGTAAAATAGGAAAATGTAAAGACAAAAGAGAAAAAGAAAAAAAAAACGAAAACGGTAGAGAATGGGAAAGACTCTAGTGTCACGGAAATGGGGAGGGGAAGGGGGTATAATTGGGATCTGGGCCCAGGGCGCGGCGGTAAAGGGGATGCGCCCCTTAGACAAGATCGCAAAAGCATTCCCTCGGACAGCGACTCCTTTCGGTTAAGTTTATTTCGACTCAAGACTATGACAAAGGCATTTGTCCAAAATGCCACGCAGTAGGATCGAACCTGGAACGTCATGGTTTCGAATCGAATTTAACCAGTCAGCCATACTTAGGAAGTTACTCCATTAATCTACAAACCTAATTTAATTTATTGTCAGAGAGTCAACGTCAACTGGGAAGTAAAACTGCGCTGTAAATCCAACCTTAATGAACTTTCCAATAATGTACAAGAATGTCTCTCATTCATCTACATTGTTAACCCTTTCGTGACTATATTTCTAAAGTAATTAACTTTATTTCAATTAATTGCTCTTTCTTGACCGTATTTCTAATAAAATATACCATTTCAATTAATTAATGAAGAATATTGAAAGATTTACCAAAATTGTGTCATTACTAACACAGTAAATTAACAAATGATTCTTATATAAAATTACGTTGGAAGATTAAAATTTAATTAGGAAGCCTTTGAATGGGAAGGATTGTTTCATAGAAGAAGAACTGGTTCTGACCAGATTGGTATCACAGGGTCAATACGTTTATGATGTCAAAGATAAACAAGAAACGAAAAAGAGAGACGAGAGTAATACGGATGGTTAAATTTAGGTTTGTATGGCATATACAGGGTGGCGCTAAAGACACGCACCACTCTATCATCATTTCATTTGAAATGATGAACATTTATTACATTTACTTACAAAACTAACAAATATGAAGATAGTATAACAAAGTGTTATTCTACTGGTGCGTTACTTTTGCGCCACCTTGTATATCTCAGCTGCACCCTGCAGAAAAGGTAGTGAAAATAATTCAGCGGAAAAAACCAGGGGATACCCTCTGTATTTGTTACGCCACCGCTCGAGGCTTCTTCCTCGCGTGAGATACTCTCCATCCTCGCGTGAGATACTCTCCATCCCCGCGTGAGATACTCTCCATCCCCCTCCTCCAGATTTGACGGAGGAAAAATACAGAGGTATCAATGACAACCGGCGTCTACTTCCAAAACCTGGTATTTACTTACCTTCCACTCCTTCGTGCATGCCCGAGCCACGACAAACCCGACAACTGCTAGAAAATAGAAATGCATTTTTAATGTGATTAAAAGTAACTATCCACTCCCTGTTTAGCTTCTGTCAGAAAGACTCCCTCAGTAAATAATAAAGTCATCAACCGAACTTATTTTACGACATGGTCTACTTCTACTCACATATTTCTCTGTATTTCAGGTGTTTCACCGGTTGACTGGAACGGATTTCACGCTTCTCCAATCATATCCTCCCACTTGCTTTTTTACTGCTCAATGACACAGTAAGAGTCTCTCTCTCTCTCTCTAACACACACACACCTATATATATATATATCCTTACACCTCTCAAATGCACAAACACCTGTGTGATATATATATACATTTATATATATACAATAAATGTAATCTGAGTTTTTCGAATATTAATAATAACACTCGATTCGTTTGCAATTATACAAAGAAGCCTCATTTTTAAAGCCATGTCACTAGAAAGAATCCCTCCAACACAAGAGCACGAATGAAGGGTTCATTCTATTGACATGGCTTTAAAATTGAGGCCTATTTGCATAATTGCAAACGAATCGAATGTTATTAACATTCGAAAAACTCGGATTACATTTATTGTATTCAGCCATGTAGAGCGAAAATGATATATATATATATATATATATATTAAAATAACAGATTAAAGTTTAAGCAAAGAATCGGTGCTTTCACCCTTAACGGGATCTTCTGAAACTTATCGAGCACTCTTTGGATTTTAGTCTTCAAATTTATTATTATATATATATATATAGTGCAAATTTAGACGGGAACAAAACAGAGGCAGACAAATAAAGGTTTATTAGGTTCACGCTCTTGAGAGTGGGGGGAGGGGGGACGTTTCGGGCATAAGCCCTTCTTCAGGATAAGTAGGTTAGGAAGAGAGTTCCAAGGGTGTGTGGAAATACATTTAGAAAAAAGGGGAAGGAGAATAAATAAAAATAAACGTAAAAATAAACATAAGAATAAACAATAAGATGAACAAGTGGTGGAAGGGTGTGAGGCGTGTAAGGGTGGTGGCGGGTGGAGTTGGGCGAGGGAGGCGGGGAGTCGAAGTGGGGAAGGCTGAAGGTGGAGTTTGTGTATGTGTGTAGGTGTATGTGAGGAAGAACGGGTTCCATGTTCAGGAAAAGGTGTGTGCGTGAGGTGGGGTGTAAGTCGGTGTGTGCGTGGGGTGGGGTGTAAGTCGGTGTGTGCGTGGGGTGGGGTGTAAGTCGGTGTGTGCGTGGGGTGGGGTGTAAGTCGGTGTGTGCGTGCGTGTGGATTCCGGAGGTTGAGTGTGTATATGTGGGGGTACGCACATGTGTGTTTGTGTTTATATGTGGTGTGGATGTGGGTGGCGTGGTGCGAAAAAAAAAGTGAGTGTATGTTCGTGGGTAAGTTCCTGAGGTAGTTCCATCGAGTGTGAGGAGAGGGCTGGATATTTTTCATGTTATGGAGTGGATGGCTGGAGAGATGTCCGGTGGTACACATACATACATCCTCGCACCAACACCATAACACCCATTTGTTTAAGTTGATCTTAAAGATTACTGAAAGAAAACCTCTAAAAAAGGTGAAGGGAGTAAAAAGTGAGTATATAACAGTAGAACTAACATAGCGTGATTCATAATAGAGGTATATATATGAAGACATACCCGATAATAAACATAAGTCTCGCTATGATGTCTTAAGTCGTGATCATAGCTTAAGACATTCATAACGCGGCATATATGTTTATTAAACATACAGTATATGCCTTCATACTCACTTCTATTATGAATCACGCTGTGTTAGTGTTACTTTTAATTGCAAATGAGCATCTCCACTAGTAGTTTTATTTGCAAAAAGTTTATAGCTTATTCTTGTTTTAGTGCCGAGCAAGTAAGCGACACCGATGACGGATACAAATCCTGAAATATCAGTGTCTTTCATTGTATCGCAGATCAAACAGGAATAAAATCCCAGAGAAACAAAGCACAGAAAAAAATCCCACTTTTCTCTTGAGAAAACAATGTTTTAAGCGGAACCTAAATAATTTCATTGATTTTATAGATATAAGTTTCTAATGTTTAAAAAAAATTGTCCTTTTTATTCTATTTATGTATGCAACTATATTTTTGTTCATGGATTCGATCAACCAAGATAAACTTGGGGCTAAAACATACAAACAAACACCAGTAACTCATGTCCTCTCCTTTAAAAATGTTTCTCTATCAACTTATGTTATCAGCAAGTAATTATAAAAAAAAAAAAAACGCGGTGGGGATTTTTTCCTAATTATTAAAGCATATTTAATTGAGTAATTAACTAATTAGCTAAGTATTATTTATCACGAAAATGAATAATTAGGTGGAATATGACAGACGTTTACATTTGTATTAATAAAATATGACAGAGCAGTAATTCCCCGAAACCCAGGTCACATTCTTCCACTCCCTCTTGCCAAACCCATGTCTCCTTAATCGCACTCCCATTTTGAATCAATCATTTATTAGAAATAAAGAAATTTGTAATTCATCTACGTTTGTATATGAAAAGTGGGAAAAGGAGGAAAAACTGAAAAGAAAAGAGAAGAAACATTTTAATAGCGAAAATAATGGTTTCTAGTATAAGCACAAGGCCAGCAATTTAGGGAGAGGGAAAAGTCGAGTTAATCGACCCCAGTACGTTACTGGTACTTTATTTTATCGACCCCGTAAGGATGAAAGGCAAAGTTAACCTCGGCGGGTTTTGAACTCAGATCACAAAGGACCGTATCTCTATATTGCAAAGCATGGCGTCCGACCCTCTACCGATATTGCCAATCCACCGCCCTAGCATCGCGTCCGACCCTCTACCGATACTGCCAATCCACCGCCCTAGCATGGCGTCCGACTCTACCGATACTGCCAATCCACCGCCCTAGCATGGCGTCCGACCCTCTACCGATACTGCCAATCCACCGCCCAAGCATGGCGTCCGACCCTCTACCGATACTGCCAATCCACCGCCCTAGCATGGCGTCCGACTCTACCGATACTGCCAATCCACCGCCCTAGCATGGCGTCCGACCCTCTACCGATACTGCCAATCCACCGCCTTTTAATAGCGAAAATCATGTAAAAGGAAATGTCACTCGAATTATTATCGAGTAATTTTTTCACACAAACACCATATAAACGTGAGCAAACCTTTTAAACCTCAATAATTTTATAGTTCATTGGTTTTTCAGAGACCCGGGTCACATTCTTCTCCTTATAACCCCAAGTTTAAATTGTCATCTAGTAATTTTTCAAACAAAACTTACCAAGCTTTTCAAACCTTAATAATTGTATAGACAGAAGCAGTTGTTTATGTATAAATTTATTTATGAAGTGTTAATTGCTCAGATCACTCACATAATTGGGTCTCTTTGTCAACATCATTTAATTTTACGTCCACTTTTCCCTGCTTGCAAGGGTGGGACGGGAACTGATTCTAGCTTGATTTCTACAGCTGGATGCCCTTCCTAACACCAACCTCATTTACAGTGAGTGCTGGGTGTTTTTTTTTCCGTGGCGCCTACACGTCCACTTTACAGTGTGGGCTGGGTGCTTTTTTGCCGTGGCACCTCCACGACCACTTTACAGTGGAATGATAGGGACTGGAGTCCCTATCATCTCATTTCTACAGCTGAGTAAACTGGAGCAATGTGAAATAAAGTGTCTTGCTCAAGGAAACAACACATCACCCAGTCCGAGAATTGAACTCACAACCTTTCGATTACAAGGCCAATGCTCTAACCACTAAGCCATGTGCCTCTGTGTGTGTATATATATCTAACGAAATATCAATATACCCAACTATATATATATATATATACTCTTACTTGAGTGTGGGGTTGTAATCACTTAAGGATGAGCCCTCGATATAAATATTTTCTATTTCGTAAAACATGGCAAACAGGTATATACCTTTATGCTAGTTTGCCATAAGTTTTACAGTATACATATATACACACAAACACACACATTATATATATATATATATACACACACACACAGTTTACTAAAGTCACTGCTGTTATTTCAACGATCTCCGGCCATGATCCACTCACTCAATAAGCTTGCGGTTGTGAAGCTGCATCTCGATATTCAGAGTGCACAAATAATAGTAATATAGTGAGTACAACATATACATCTACACACACACACAGTACACTATTGTGTCCCGGTTTGTAATCCTCTAGAAATCGAAATTCATCCCCTGGTCGCCAAGTAACCCCCATCCCACCCATCTAAGGAATGTTGTAGGGAGTGACAGAATGCATGAAAAAAGCAGATCAACAAATTTATTTTTTTCCTCAAACTAAACAAATTTAACCCCATCCCCCACTGTTCATTGCAGTTAATTACCCAGACACGTTATCTCTACAAACAACAGTGTATTTCTAGCAAGCAATTTAATATAATGAGTCTGTTGAGATATCTCCTGTATTTGCAGACTTTATCTAATTGTAACTTATCATTTAGCTCGTGTTTTTATAATTTACTTGCCACATATGTATTTCTCATTAATACTAACTACATTTAATATGTTAGTTAACACTGCCGGAGCTCAGCCGTCGGGGTCCTGAATTTTTTCATATATATATATATATATATATATATATAACAAAGGAACCAGATGGACCATAACGCACCAGAATACTCAATACTTAGGGTAGTAGAGTGGGAAATAGGAAAAAGTATGACCCCGACGGCAGAGCTCAAGCCGTTTCGACGGCTATTTCTGGACTACAATAGTCCAGAAATAGCCGTCGAAACGGCTTTAGCTCTGCCGTCGGGGTCATACTGTTTCCTATATATATATATTTATTAATATATATATAATTAGAAAGTGAACAACACAATATATAACTACTCCATTACTAAAGGTTTCAGGACCCTAGACAATATTAACATGCGTCTAGTTCACTCATCAGACAGAGGGGTTATATAGAGGGGTTACTCCATAACCCCTCTGTCTGATGAGCGAACTAGACGTATGTTAATATTATCTAGGGCCCTGAAACCTTTGGTAATGGAGTAGTTATATATTGTTGTTCGCTTTCTAATTAAATAGCTCTGTTCTATACATAGAGCACTCTTTTTTCCGGAAATACTTTATATTATATATGGTATAGTTATATATTATATATGGTATAGATATACATAATATATATATATATATATATATAAACGTAATCCTGGTATGTGTATATGCATTTTTTCTTCTAACTTTAATTTTATACTTAATTGTGTATGGTTGACGATATATTTAATCGATTTCCACGTGCTATTGAAATGCTGGGTAAATATTCTATAGCTGTTGATCGCGAATAGATGGCTGTCGTTTATTTATCTACTATTTCTTCATAGGTGCCTTTTAATCTTATAGCCTGGTTTAATTGGTTTTTTGTGTGGTTGATTATGCTAATTGGGAGAGGAAATGGTGTATATATATTATCAAATGAGTCTATGGGCATACTTTATAGTATATATAATATATATACACACACATACATATGCATACATACACACATATATATATAAACTTTTTCACGCGTTCTGCATTAAATATGTTAAGGCTAACTTAACTAAATGCTACCTGCTCGGTCGGGGTGGGTCTGGTGTTAAGCAATCATATGTAGCATTGAAAGAAGAAAAACAAAAACAGGGGTACACAGAGATGTACAAACAGACACAGAAGGGTTAAATCTACAACTAAATTACATTTGCACTTCATATAAAGATATTTGCTGTGTGCGACATATGTAAACGTATGTTTATCGATTTGATGGAAATCTTAATAATCTTAATCACATAATTATCTTAATACATTTTCCCACGAAAATATATATGTTGCGCGTGATGTTACCTTACATACACACACATGTGTGTGTGTGTGTGTGTGTGTGTGTGTGTGTGTGTGTGTGTGTGTGTGTGTGTGTGTGTGTGTGTGTGTGTGTGTGTGTGTGTGTGTGTGTGTGTGTGTGTGTGTGTGTGTGTGTGTGTGTGTGTGTGTGTGTGTGTGTGTGTGTGTGTGTGTGTGTGTGTATATATTGTTATATTTGGGGAGGGTCATATTGTTATAATATTGCCAGAAATAATAAAATAACACATTCATTGTTTGGTTTGGGTTGGTTTGGTTTTCGCTTCTGTATCTTTTATATCTCCATAGTTAATTTATCTGGCAATCAATGTTATATAGCATATTTACAGGTATTTGCACTTGAAAAGTTCCTCATCATGGCGAAAACCCGGGTTTGGTAGTTTATCGAAGACCCCAGCCACCCATACGTGACAGTCTTCTCTCCACGAAACTCATGTTGTCTAAAGAAAAGGCAAATACCGCTTCTACAGCTTAGCACCAGTGTTGTCGCAGAATAACTCCGAACGCAAAGGAACGAAAAAGATACTGCAAGGCATACTCTAATAGTGTTATCGATATGCCGCTCTGTACGGTTATTTATCGACCACAAGGTATTTTAATGTGATACCCTAATGACTTTACCAATTCGCTGACCACATGTGATATATCACAGGTTTATACATAGCAATGACAAGAAAGAATTTGAGTTTAGCAACAAATAAAGCAACGGTTTTAATTCTTCTGTTCATACATCTACAGATACCAATACTTGTGTTGTATCTTGGTGTCACTGGCTCTCACATCTACAGATACCAATACTTGTGTTGTATCTTGGTGTCACTGGCTCTCACATCTACAGATACCAATACTTGTGTTGTATCTTGGTGTCACTGGCTCTCACATCTACAGATACCAATACTTGTGTTGTATCTTGGTGTCACTGGCTCTCACATCTACAGATACCAATACTTGTGTTGTATCTTGGTGTCACTGGCTCTCACATCTACAGATACCAATACTTGTGTTGTATCTTGGTGTCACTGGCTCTCACATCTACAGATACCAATACTTGTGTTGTATCTTGGTGTCACTAGCTCTCTCCCGGATCTCGTAAACAAATTGTATTACTCTCCTTGAAATTTAAAGTTGATTGTGGTCTGATTATATTATTAGCAGTATCGGTAGAGGGTCGGACGCCATGCTTTGACGCATAGAGTTACGGTCCTTGCCATTCTGAGTTCAAATCCCGCCGAGGTTAACTTTGCCTGTCATCCTTTCGGGTCGATAAAATAAAGTACCAGTAATACACTAGGTAATTGCTGGCCTTGTGCCAAATGTAGAAACAATTATTAATTTAGACGCAGATCATCGCCTCATCGTTAAAAGGTTCGCAGTTATATGGTTTAAGTGGAAGTCTTAAGAGTGAAATTGGCTTGACAGAATATGCGTCGAAGCCTGTCGTATGGACTGCTTTTAATTCATGTCTTAGTATCACGCTAAATATGCCTGACAGTTACGTTAAAAGTGCAAGTATCTGTAGAGTACTCAGTCACATGTACTATTATTCTTAATTCATCGAATAAGTATGTTCACTAATCGAACAGCTGGAACACTCGTAGTTGAAACCAACATTACTATAAAAGTATTCCGTATATAATCGATATTTGAACATATTCATGGTGCTGGTAAAAACCCTACTGGAAGCTTAGATTAAGATACCAAATAAATTTAAATATGTCGAAAAAAGTTAACACCGTTTATATTCTATCAGCTTGAAGCATTGGAACGTATTTAAAACCTTTTTTTAATACTAAACAATACGTAGCTCTATGATACAACACTGCAAGTGCTTATACTTACCTAAAAACTTTCGAGCATAATGTTATATCAGAGTATTTATATTTTGATCCAAATTCCACAAAGTTATACTACTATATCTTTCCATATTTTTTTAAATCTTTTTAACTGTAAGCAAGGAATTGGTCATTTTAGTCCTATTTAACTGACAGACAGTAACAGGTTGAACAAGGAATTGTTCACCCTAGTCCAGTATAATTGATGGACAGTAACCAACTGTGAACAAGGAGTTGGTCACCCTAGTCTTGTATAACTGACAGACAGTAACATCAACTGTAAGCAAGGAATTGGACCCTTACTCGTGTCTAACTGTCCAAGAACATCTCTCATCAAAACAATGGATTACATTGGAGACGACAGATCTCCAAACTCTTCAGAAAAGAAGGAAAATAACTGAATATAAATCAAAATGTTAAGCACTAGTGTAAAAGGAGAAACGGTTTTCTTTTATCTTGTTTTGTTACTCATTTGGGAACAATCCCACTTAATGTTTGTCATTTATATCCTTGGAGACGTTATAAACGTTATATATTTCAGTATAGCTTCCTTCATAAACCTACAACTTCATTGCTGTATCAGCATTTATGGAATCGATTAAAACTGGTTTATATTAACCCTTGTGTATCTAGTAATTTATGAACTATTCGTGTAGGCATGAATTTTAGTGGTTATGGTGTTACTATCAATATTGTGAGGTCGTGAGTTCGAGTCTCGGCGATGCACTGTGTCCTTTCAGTAAAATACTTTATTTCCCGTTGTTCCAGTTCACTTAACTGACAATTGAAATTAGTTGTACCTGTAATTCAAAGGGCACCTCTTGTCACACATCGTGTCACGCTCCATCTCCATGAAAACTACGTAAAGGATATGCTAAACCATTTGCAGGTTAATTCCATGAGTAGCTGCTGTTCTGTTCAGTAAATGAACTGGAACACTCGCCGTCGGAACCGACGAAGGACCAGCACACGCACACATCATAATGACCGGAACAAGATGTTATGGAAGAAAAAAGATACAGAACTGATACAGTTAGGAAGTCGAGTGTTGGGGATGGCTAGTTTTCTCTTTTGTTAAATTACTGAGTGAGAGTGTGGGGCTAATTAGGTGTAAAAATGAAGTTGTCGAAGACAATTTGATACCAACCCGGCCAAAACCGACTCTTGTTCTATGAAATAAAACCATCCATTTTATAGGGTTCTTATATAAATGAAAATCTAACAATTTTATGTAAAAACTATATGTTGTTACAATCTTAGAAAAGAAATGATTATTAGTTTTAGAAATTCTCAAAATTCTTCTTTGTTGCCCACTTATTTCTGGGGGCAGGGTCCTCAAACATTCCTTCCGGCGGGTCTCATCAGAAGCAACCGTCTCAAATTGAATAGCTGATGGATGTTATCCAACCATCTTGCTCGGAGTCTGCCCTTAGGTCTCCTGCCGGTCGGTTTTGCCCTAAAAATCTGTCCAGCGATTCTTTCCCGAAACTTTCTAACCACATGCTCATAATATTGGAACTGTGATCGCTCAGTTGTTCATTAATTAATTGAATTAGAGACTATGTCGCTTGAAATGTGGTCACAAAAGGGTTAAATATGCAATAAACAACAAGAAGAATTCGTAGCATTGGTTTTAATTTCAAGACTGTTTCATTCATTGGGCCATTAAATCCCCCGGCAGTAGATTAGAATAAACATTCCCCAATCTAAATACCACATCTCGCCTCTTACTCTTTCACTATCTCATTTTCCTTGACAGCCTGTCAGATACTCTGGATATACAGTGGGGTGGGAGACTACGTTTCCAGCGATTGTCGAGTGTTGGTAGTAAAAGGGTAACTGTTTCCATCTCCCAACATTAACGTTTTATTTGATATATTTTATACATATTGAATGATGGTTAGCCATGATAAACTGAGAAAGGTACCTAATACCCCATATATATATGTAGCTGGTAAGCTATAACAGATTTGGAAAGGTATCCAATACCCCTTATATATATATAAAGTCCATTTCAACGGTTGAAGACCTTAAAGTTCTGTGTCTTTCGTTTGTCTTTTAATATTTTAAAAAAAACTTTTTACGGGTTCCCTCACTAAAAACACTGTCTTTTGTTCTTGCCTTGTATTCGGTCCTTCTCTTCTCTTTGATAATTATCTTTGTTTTATGATATATATATATATATATATATATAAATATATATAAATATATATATATATATATATATATAAACAAGGAGAAAAAAGAAACATAGAAAAAGGGAAAAAGCTGAAGAAGTTAAATGATTCTGTTTGGTAAATCTTTTAACATACTCCATTAATTGAAATATATTTATGGCTGGTGGACCCTTGAAAATAAATTGCATCGCCTGTGTTGGTAGTTTTTAAAAACCAGCTTTAAAATGTCCTTTTCTTTCAGACTGGTAATTTTTGCAATGGAATAAATAATAAGTTTCTGGATAGTCTCCATGAGAACATAAAGTTGTATCTATACGACTTTTTCCTAATAAAACATAGTTTGATGGTATATATCCCGCTTAATGCCAAGAAAGTGTCTCGTTTGCTAACCTCATTCCGTATCTGATATATTCTATGCGTTGATAGATCTGTAGGGGCGTTGGTCGTAAAAGGGTGACCAACTCTCACTAAGAACTATCAACCACCTCCTAACATAACCGTTGTGGCTTGACCTCCAGATTTATGGTATTTACATTAACTTGTCAACATAAACCGATACTTTCAACAACGTTCCGACGTCCACCATTTTCTTTTCAACTATACAACAAGATTAGGTTGCGTTAGGGTTGGGGAATTCTGTACTTTCAGCAGTTCAGGCCCCACCATGAGTATTATAGAGATTTCCCCCTTCCCTGTTTGCACCCCTACTTTTTTTTATGTATTATATTATAAATCAAGTTTCGCAAGCAATTAATGGCCGATAGGTAAGGAAAATTCTTGGCAAAAAACATTTAATGTCGTGAAAACGTTTTCGGAATTAAAAATATTTACTCATATTCTTACAAAAATAGTCAGTATATATACTGTATACTACTATCTTATATACTATATAACAGTATATAGATATACATACACTATATACATACACTATATACTGGTATGTTATATACTATATAAACAGGTCGATGTCATCTAGAAAAGTGATCTCTAATTCGAGTACCGAGTGGTAATCAGAAACCAAAAGACTACTACTGCTGCTACAACTACTACTGCCACTGCTGCTGCAGTTAACACCTCTACTACTCCTGCTACTTCTACGGCTGATATTGCTACTACTGCTGCTGCTGCTAATACAATTTGTGCAGGAGAAACGAATTTGGTTAAGTGAAAACGAGGATTTAAGCTCCATAAACACAAAATAGATTAACCCTTTTGATACCAACACAACCCCTCGAAAAAAGAAAAAAAAAACACCCCTGGTTCCATGAAACGAAGCCTTCTATTTGAAACGGTTCCAATTTAAATTAAAACTTTACTGAATCCTTTCAAATTCTTGAGTATTTTCAAAATGATTTGAAAGTTATAGACAATGTTTTTCATTGGAAATCTTGTAAGGAGAGATAGTTAAATCAGCCTCGTTACTTTTAAGTTCGTAAAAAAAAAGGTGTTATCGTATTGCAGTTATCTCAAGGTCAAATCACACGATAATTTGTATACATTCAACCTATTCATTGGATATATTCATAGCATTCTTATAGACCATAGATGTTAACAAAGGGGAGATAACGTGATTGAACACAATATGTGTGTGTGTGTGTATATATATATATATATATATATATTCGACAGATCTTAGCCAACGGCAACTTAGATCATTGCTAATTTAATCGTTTCTCTCTTTCTCGTTCTATCAATACCACTACCAACATACCTATATATATATATACATCTACCTACTTACCTATCAATCTATCTACTTACCTATCCAGACAGCCATCAGTATCAATCTATCTATCCAACTAGCACTTATGTGTGTGTACGAGGTGTGAGTGAATGAGTTATTACCAAAGAAATGTTGTAGAATGGGCAACAATATTAAGATAGTCGAATGCCGGCAGCCATGTCAGGTGCAGTAGGTTTCTATGGAAACGTTTGCACAAGTCAAACAAAAACAAAGGATCCTGTTGAATCGAGTTGTACTCTTCACAACTGGAGCTCTTCAGGGAGTATCCAATGCAAAGTTAAACAATTCCACATCTGCATGTATATATATACACACACACACATATATTCACACACACACATACATATATTCACACACACACATACATATAATTATATACATAGGCATATATAAACAAATATAAATTTATAAACAAATAAATATACACACACGTATATAAATATAATACATTATTGTACATACTTAACATTCACATAGATATGTTGCTTTACTTATGGAAGTAATATATATATATATATATATATATATATATATATATATATATATATATATATTATTGTTTAGCATAGCTTGGTGTCGTTTGTGTGTTTGAATGTATAAACAAAAAAGAAAGACGAATGCAATACGCTTTAAAGATTCACAGACTATAACACTCTACTGTTGGTTTCTTTATGATTGACTAAACATTAAATTCTTTATTAATTTTATGTAATTTTATCCTAGAAATGACCTCACGAAATTTGTGTGCAAGTTGCCGAGCATTCCACAGACACGTGTACCCATAATGTTCATCTTCATGAGAATTTAATGTGACACTGCGTGCCAAGGCCAGACCTTTTCATTACAAATACAGCGCATTCGAGAGTCCCCAAAAGAGTTTATATAAATTCTATAATGGCTGAGCAACAACACATGTTTTCTCCTCTTTTACATGTTTTACTTTAGTTATTTTTATGTTCCATTTTACATCTCTTTTCCAAACATTCTTCCCTCTGCTTCTATCTTCCGATGAAAAGCTAGCGTTCGAAACGTTAAGAATTTTCCCCAATTTACCAAGATTTAATCTAATATTGTATTGTCCTCGTGTATTGTCTTCACTTCTCTTTTACACACACACACACATTTTCACGCGCGCGCACGTGTGGTGCGTGTGTATATATTTTATATTGTGTGTGTGCCTGTGTGTGTATATATTTTATATATATATATGAAACTTCATGCATCATGCACAACAATTGAATTAGTCAATCGAGAGATGTTCTGGTATTTTTCACACGCGCACACACACACACACACGCGCGCGCATGTCTCGGCAGCTCTGAATCGTATTGTCTGATTTAATGTGATTGAATTAAGAAATCGGTGGCTGTTGTTCGCTGGTTGTGTTGGTGATGTAAATGGCTGGAGGTGTTGGTGGTGGAAGACTTAGAAGAAAGTAGAGCATGTAGGAAAGGAAAATGAGTGATGGACGGGGAAAGGAAGAAAGCGGGGTAGGGGGTAATTGTCAGAGAAATTATAGGAATGAGAAATGGTAAGGTAGAATAGAAAAATGTAAGTTACAACGTTCCCTGAAAATATGTAGAACAATATTTAAAGGTATGTGATTATATATATATATATATATATATATATATATATATATATATATTGTTATACACGATTTCAGATAAAGAATCTTGCTAAACAAATTCAGAAACGAAATATATATATATATATATATATATATATTCCACGCTCCACATATGACTTATTATCTTCGTTTTTTTCGTTCATTGCCAGAGAACGTCTCTATGCACCACCTAAGAGAACATTAGTCTACGACCTCTTTTATACTATAAACGTGGTTCTGTCTTTGCGCGTAATTGTTTTTCACCGCTCATATTAATGACGTATTATTCGTTTTTTCCCGTTCTTTGCCAGCGAACGTTACCACGAACCAAAGTATCGTCTTCCTGTCTTCCTCCGGTTGCAACGTTTTTTGAAATATCCAGTTCTGCGTTTACAGATTGACTTTGTTAGTTTCAGAAGATCCCGTTAAGGGTGAAAGCAGCGATTCTTTGCTTAAACTTTAATCTGTTATTTTAATAAATATATATATATATATATATATATAAATAAATCAGGAAAGAAGAGTGACACGGTTTTACTATACAAAAAAGGTTTTTAATCTCATTGCTGACAATTGTTTCTCTGGACTGGTAGGTCTAGAGATCGCTACCCGCTTATTTTCACGTTACTCGATCACCAATACAGAGTTATAACCAGTCAATTCATCGGAGCTTGTGAGAAACTCCACTACCCGGAGTACCCTAACTGGGCTACACCTAAGTGGACTACCTATAACAATTTGTTACCCCGTATATATATATATTTATATTCATTTATGTCAAGGCTAAAAAGGGAATCTTGCTACTCTGGAGTTTCGCCTGTTTAACGGCCCAGTTATAACAGAACTCACTTTTTAGCCTTGATATAAATGAATATTAAAACTTTACTTTGGCATTGAGTACCTTCCGTCAACTGCGTGTGCGTGCGTGCGTGCGTGCGTGCGTGCGTGCGTGCGTGCGTGCGTGCGTGTGTGTGTGTGCGCGCGCGCGCGCCTGTGTGTGTGTGTGTGTGCGCGCGCGCGCCTGTGTGTGTGTGTGTGTATCCCGAGTTCAATGAGAAGTAAAAACCATAGCGAGAGAAGGTAAGGGGGAAAAGAGAAGGGAGGAGAAGGGAAGGGGGGATAAAGAGAGGGTGGTGGGAAGGGGAGAACTGGAGGGGTGGAGGAGAAAGAGGGGGAGCGGGGGTGAGAGGTGAGAAGGAGACGTGGAGAGTTGCGTGAAGGGAGAGAGGTGAGTGGAAGAAATGAAAAAGCCAGAAATATTTCAAATGGAATGAAATAAAACATTAAAACTAACAAAAACAAAATGTAAAATGAGTGAAAACTTTAAAAGATTTTTCTTCAAATGTAATGTCGTTACGTCGTTGATATCTCACTATTAAACACATCACCTACCACACTTGGTCATAAACAGACCACTAGATAGTCGCATGAATATCGAGACTCATCAAGCGTGTCTGTCTGTCTGTCTGTGCGTTTGTGCCTATCTGTATGCCTGTCTCTCTCTCTCTCTGCCTGTCTGTCTCTCTCTGCCTGCCTGTGTGTCTGTGTCTCTCTCTCTGCCTGTCTGCCTATCTCTGCCTGTCTGCCTATCTCTGCCTGCCTGTGTGTCTGTGTGTCTATCTCTCTCTGTCTGCCTCTCTCTGCCTGCCTGTGTGTGTGTGTGTCTATCTCTCTCTGTCTGCCTCTCTCTGCCTGCCTGTGTGTCTATGTGTCTATCTCTCTCTGTCTGCCTGTCTGTGTGTCTGTCAGTCTGTCAGTCTGTCGGCGTCTCTCTCTCTCTCTCTCTCTCTCTCTGTGCATGTCTGCCTCTCTCTCTCTCTGTGCATGTCTGCCTCTCCCTCTCTCTCTCTCTGTCTGTCTATCTCTGTCTGTCTGCCTGTCGCTCGCTCTCTCTCTCTCTCTGTCTATCTGTCTACTGTGTCTGCCTGTCTCTCTGTTTATCAGTCTGCCTGTGTCTGTTTCTCTGTCTGACTGTATCATCATCATCATCAACGTTATACCTATTACTTGAAGGCGGAATACTGGCAGAGTTCTCAGAACGTCCAACAGACAGCTTTGTGGAATTCATTTCGGTTTTCTTTTCTCTGAATTCAAATTCCGCCGTGGTCAACTTTACCTTTCATCCATTCCAGGTCTATAAGAAGGTACCAGTCAAGTACTGGGGTCAATTCTATCTCTTTCTCATTTCTATTCCCTCAGTCTCTATCCTTCTCGAGAAGAAATCTGCTCTATTCAG
The DNA here is from genome assembly GCA_964016885.1 of Eledone cirrhosa. Taxonomy (NCBI): domain Eukaryota; kingdom Metazoa; phylum Mollusca; class Cephalopoda; order Octopoda; family Eledonidae; genus Eledone; species Eledone cirrhosa. Next base: position 12,432,674 of record OZ024755.1, read on the forward strand.
ACCTGGAGAGGACATGGGGCTCCGGCAGGTTTTAAAAATGCCCTAGAAATGCCCCTTATGTCAATACACGGCCCCTTATGTCTCCTTCGGGAGTTACGGGAGCATGCATATATATTGTTTAATTTCTCATTCCTTTTTACTACGTTGTTGATCATACTGGTATTATTCCCAATGTCTTAGGCCCTTGTGGCTAATAAAACAAATTATCATCATCATCATCATCATCACCATCATCATCCCCACCATCAGCATCACTATCATTATCACCACCATCACTAACACCATCATCAACACCACCATCATTATTATCATCATCAACACCACCAACATCATCATCATCAACACCATCATCACCAACACCACCAACACCATCATCAACACCATCATCAGCATTTAAGGCAATCCTCCATTTTGGTAAGTGACAAGTTCAACATTTCATTTTACCTAGGCTTAATTTCATGAAAAGGAAATTCATCGCAAAATTAACTGAAAATCATCATCATCACCAACACCACCAACACCATCATTACCATCATTATTATCATCATCATCAACACCACCAACACCACCACTAACATTAATGACATTCATACCACTGTTTCGTCATCTTCAGAGAGAGAGAGAGAGAGAGAGAGAGAGAGAGAGAGCAAGTGAGAGAGAGCAAGTGAGAGAGAGCAAGCGAGAGAGAGCAAGCGAGAGAGAGCAAGCGAGAGAGAGCAAGCGAGAGAGAGAGCGAGAGAGAGAGCGAGAGAGAGCGAGAGAGAGAGAGCGAGAGAGAGCGAGAGCGAGCGAGAGCGAGCAAGCGAGAGAGAGCGAGAGAGAGAGAGAGAGAGCGAGCGAGCGAGAGAGAGAGCGAGAGAGAGAGAGAGCAAGCGAGAGCGAGAGAGAGAGCGAGAGAGAGCGAGAGAGAGAGCGAGAGAGAGAGAGAGCGAGAGTAACTTATTAAATCAGTGCCGAATAAGCTAATGATGAGAAATCACACACACACAACTTCAAACACTGACTGGGTCTTTCTGGTATGCCATTAAAATCTAACATAATTAATCCGGCACTTTTTTCCGGTTTAAACATGTGCATCATGATAATTAGGATACCCATGGCGTAGGAAATTGAAAAATGGAAAATTATTTTAATCATTTTCTGTTGGCTAAAATTTAAATATATAATTTTAAATTTTCAATATTTGCCTTTATTTTGTCTAATTATTAATCTTTACTGATTTCAGTCATTGGACTGCGACCAGGCTGGGGCACTGTCTTCAGATGAGTTAGTCGATCATGTTGTACCATAGAACGTTTTTCCATTTTTGGTACCTATTTTATCGATCTCTTTTGTCGAGCCACTAAGTTGCAGAGCAAAAACACAGCTATGGATACACACACCCGTAAAGATTATATATATATATATATATATATATATATATTATATATAATTGGTGTTGGATGCTTAAAGCGTCCGTATGCGGTAGGCCGTATCAGCACTCAATGCCCTCGTAGAGCAGAGTATGATATCACAGAAAAAAGAGAATCAGTGTTGCGACGAAAGGAATTTATTGGACATATTACAATTGTTTCCTATTTCCTAATGGGAAAATCTGCTTCGTAGAATCGAGACGTATCCGAGGACCGCGCGATTTCAGAGTCAGGTTTGATCACCATATCGATCGTGCCTTGAGCTGGTCGCCCGAGAAACAATTGTAATAATATGTCCAATAAATTCCTTTCGTCGCAACACTGATTCTCTTTTTTCTGTGATATATATATATATATATATATATATATATATACTGAATCAAAAGTTAAGTGGAAATATCCAAGAGTAAAAGCACTCAGTCCATAGGACGCGTTTAGTATAACTAATTACAACAGTGACATAAACGGGTACTCAAGTTTCGTTGGGTTCTGGGCCCCAATTTCTTCAGCCTGTCTTTTTCTCACGACAGGCTGAAGAAATTGGGACCCATAACCCAATGAAACTTGAGTACCTGTTTATGTCACTGTTGTAATTATTTATATATATATATATATATATATATATATATATATATATATATATATATATATATATTAATTTATTAAAATAACAGATTAAAGTTTAAGCAAAAAAAAATCGCTGCTTTCACCCTTAACGGGATCTTCTGAAATATATATTATCCTTATCGAGCCCTCTTCGGATTTTAGTCTTCACATTTATTATTATTACTATATATACTACACCATAATAAATAAATATATATATATATATATATATATATATACATATATACGCCGAGCTTCTGCAATTTCCGCCAACCAAATTTCACTCACAAGGCATTAATCAACCCGATTCTATAATAGAAGAAACTTCTATTATGTGTTACGCAATGGCACGGAACCCTAAACCACAGGGTTGCGGAGTAAACTCCTTAACTATACATACAGTCATACCTGCTCCTATATAATTATTGCCAAATGTTTCAACGAATATTTTTTTTTATGATATGAAAGATAATTTCATATTTATTTTTCAACAAATTATACAAATTATTTTACAGTTGAGTCACGAAGGGAAATTCAGTGCCTATGACCCATTTCAGTGTCTTCGAGAATACTAAGAAGGAGGGGTGCAATAAGACATCTTCAATGTGTAGACATATCTGAATGCTTGCAACAGATTAGAGTTGCTAAAGGAACCCAAAAGATGGTGAATTGGCAGAGTCGTTAAAACGTCAGATTGTTGTATTCCTTCCAGCTCTCTGAGTTCAAGTTCTGCCAAGGACAGACTTTACCTTTCACTCTTTCGAGGTCGATGAAAAAAAAATATCAGTCTAGTAGTGATGTCAATTTTTCCTCTACATCTCTCTCTCTCTCATTCTCCTTCCCCGGAAGAAATCAACTGTGTTCAGATGGGAGAGGAGATGGGCTCCGTCAGGTTTAAAAACATGTCCAAGAAACACAGACTACGACTCCACCAGGAATTACGGGTTCATACATACAGAGGAAACAAAGGGCCAGGAGAAGTTTTTACAGACTTAGGTGCACACGATCTAACGAGTTTTGATACCAGAACCCCTGAAACCATATATGGTTCTACGATATCTATTTTTTTAAACTGAAAACATTCAAGCATCATTTTACCTTTCTTAGATTATGGCCCAAATACTGGTTATATTAAATTTTTGGTTATTTTCAAAGTTATTTGAAAATCATAGACACTTTTCATTTGAAATACAGAAATGAAAGGGTTAAGTAAATTTAATACACTCGTAGTGAGGAAAGCTGCGAAATTAAGTCATAAAATAAATATTTTTAAAAAGTGCAAATAATGAACAACACGTGACATTTAACGAAAATAAATAATATAAATGAATAAATGAATTAAGCAAAGAACGAAAAAAAAAACAGCAAAAGATTAACAACAAAAACAAAACAAAAGACAAAAAAATATAAACTACTGAAATATTTCCAAGAAACATTTAGGTGAAACGACGGAACACGCGGGCGGCTTTTGTAGAAGAGAAAAGAATTCCCTAAAGATTTAAGTAATTATGAACACACACACACACACACACTCATGCCAACACACACACACTCATACCAACACACGCCAACACACACAGTCATACCAACACACCAACACACAGACACACACTCATACCAACTCACACCAACACACCCCAACATCCCCGAGCACATGTGTGGCGTATTGTGCGTCACCCTACTTTTTCAGCTTGTTATATCTCATTGTTTATTTTGTGTCATAGTGACAGGAATTGTGTTGCCATCACCATCGTCATTGTTAGATTATAACCATCACCATCCTCATTGTTAGAATATAACCATCACCATTCTAATTATTGCTAGAATTAATATCATAACCATCACCATTCTAATTATTGCTAGAATTAATATCATAACCATCACCATTCTAATTATTGCTAGAATTAATATCATAACCATCACCATTCTAATTATTGCTAGAATTAATATCATAACTATCACCATTATTGTGGATTGGCAGTATCGGTAGAGAGTCGGACACCATGCTTTGCAGCAAAGAGTTACGGTCCTTTAAGGTCTGAGTTCAAATCCCGCCGGGGTTAACTTTGCCTTTCATCCTTACAGGGTCGATAAAATAAAGTACCAGTAATATACTGGGGTATTTGCTGGCCTTGTTCCAAAAGTAGAATTATTATTATTATTATTATTAGTGGTGGGCAAGTGCGATGACGCACTCGGAGAAGCTTTGGGTTTCGACGAAGTCGAACTGACCAGTCTCTACCGGAGGACTTTTGAGCCGGGGACGATGGACAATTTCCAGAAATCCCTCGCTTGGCAGTGCTACCGGGGGGGCACTGCCGGTTCGGGATAAACTCTACAGGCACGGAAGTGCTGTCAGACGGACCTGCCCAAGATGCGCACAGAACGACGAAACCGTTCTGCACGCACTTGTCCAATGTCCGTGCATTACTGACTTGTGGAGTTATGTCGAACAGCTACTGTCGCGTGTGGAACGAATCTGGCTACCGGCCGAGTCCATAGTGAAGATCGATCCACCGCCTTCCTTAGGTCAGGAAGAGCAGGAAATTTTCCTCTGTCTGGTGGCAGTTGCGAAAGAGGTTATATGGTGGACCAGTTTAAAAGGACTGAAGACAGACACTTTTCTCTTCGGCCAATCCCTCATCAACTTCTTCAAGTTTCACCTGGAAAGGAAGGTGAGGGTGTGGAGAGAGAAGTGCTGCACCCCCCCAGTACATTTGCTAAAAGGTGGGTGAATGTGGCGAGAATGGCTCGTGTGAATGGGCCTACTCTGACCATGCGCCTATAGGCTGGCTAACTTGAGGAGAGGGATGCTCTCCCTGGGTGCCCTAGAAGCGCAGGGTGGTTCAGGATTGGTGGGGTACCCGAGTCACCCCAGGGTCGTCCACCCCCTATCGGGGAATTTATTTTGTTATATTTATGCATAGTTTATTTTATATTTTTATATTTTCATTGTTAAATTAGTCTTGCCATTGTGCACTTCTACTCGACCTTATTGTAAACCCCCACTGTCCCTGTCTTTGTATTGTCCCCTACATGTCGGCCCTTGTGGTTAATAAATGAAATCATTATTATTAACTTTGCCTTTCATCCTTCCGGGGTCGATAGAATAAAGTACCAGTAATGCACTGGGTCATTGCTGGCCTTGTGCCAAAAGTAGAAACATTTATTATTATTATTATTATAATGGCGCGGTGGATTGGCAGTATCGGTAGAAGGTCGGACGCCATGCTTTCCAGCATAGTTACGTCCCTTTACGATCTGAGTTCAAATCCACCCGAGGTTAACTTTGCCTTTCATCCTTACGGGGTCGATAAAATAAAGTACCAGTAATGCACTGAGTATTTGCTGGCCTTGTGCCAAAAGTAGAAACAATTATTATTATTATTAAGTTTTAATTAGGGCAGATTATGATAGCTTTCATCTAAGGAAGCAGTAAACGACCCTCAAAATTAAAATAAATTAAAAAAATAAAATATAAAAATACCCCTTAAAGCAACAACCCCACCCCACCCCATACACACTACAATCACCAAGTCCTACTACCCCACTCCTAACTCCCACCAACACTTTATCAATTTACTTTTTTTTACATATTTCCAGAAAAAAATTAGGCTTGAAGCAAATTTAGGATGGTAGAAGTTGAAGATAGACAGACAGGCAGACAGGCAGACAGACAGAGAGACAGAGAGACAGACAGACAGACAGAGAGACAGACAGACAGACAGAGAGACAGACAGACAGACAGAGAGACAGACAGACAGAGAGAGACAGACAGACAGACAGACATATACACAGATAGTTATATACATAGACATACACAGAGACACTGACACACACACACACAGACATACAGACATACAGACATCGTCATACACAGACATTCACACACACACACACCGACATACTCACACACACACACATCGACATACACACACACACATCGACATACACACACACACACATCGACATACACACACACACACATCGACATACACATATCGACATACACATACACACATCGACATACACATACACACATCGACATACACATACACACATCGACATACACATACACAGGCAGTATCTTCATTCCCTGCACTTAATGTCACACCATACATTTCATGTTTTTAGTATTTTTACTATAACATCCTCGTCGTCAGTTATCGCCATCATCATCATCATCATCATCATCATCGTTGTCACAGTCATCGTCGCCATTATCATCATCATCGTCGTTGCCACAGTCATCGTCGCCATTATCAACATCATCAACATCATCATCATCATCGTTGTATGGTTTCTGATTTATATATTCGTTATCTTTATTTTTTTTAATTATGTTTAGTTCATTTGTTTTACCACCACCACTACCTCCATACCACCACCACTACCACCATACCACCACCACCACTACCTCCACCACCACCACCACTACCATCACCACCATACCACCACCATCAATATCCCCATTGTTATAACTACCACCATCACCACATCACCACATCATCATCATCATCACCACCAATGTTATAACTACCACCATCACCACCACATCATCATTATCATACCACCACCACCAATATCCTCATCACCACCACCATCACACCAATATCCTCATCACCACCACACCAATATCCTCATCACCATCACCAACATCACCACCACCACCATCACCACCACCACACCAATATCCTCATCACCATCACAACCATCACCACAATCATCACCACCATCACCACAATCATCACCACCATCACCACAATCATCACCACCACCACCACCAATATCCTCATCACCATCACCTCCACCACCACAATCACAACCATCACAACCATCACAACCATCACCACCATCACCACCACCACCACACCAATATCCTCATCACCTCCACCACCACAATCACAACCATCACCATCACCATCACCATCACCACCACCACCACCACCACCACCGCTATTATTATAGAGTTTCCGAGTCGTGTGACATTATTACAATCATTGCCATAAATATTATTATCATCATCATCGCCATCATTATCCTCATTATTATTTTACTATTATCCTCCCCGTCCCCACATTTATTTAGTTTATGCCATCATTATTGGGGATCTGAATTGCTTTATAATTTGTAACATTATTATTTCATCAATAGTAGTAGTAGTAGTAGTAGTAGTAGTAGTAGTAGTAGCAGAGGTGGTGGTTCTTCTTATTGTTGTTGTAGCAGCAGCAGCTATGTGTCAAATTGCATTGACACCAAAATTCTGGTCGTTGATTGGATGAAAACAAGGTCTATGTCATTATCCTTAAAATCCGTCTTTCTTAAGATGCAGACGCCATTGCAATTCCTGCATCTTCTCTATGCCACATACAGTGTGTATGTGTGTGCATATAATAAATATATATAATAAATAAATAAATAAATAAATAAATAGCTTAGAGTTTAGACTCAGAGAGGTCATTTACAATCATTTCAGCTCTAGGAATCGCTTCTGAGCAGTATAAATTAATATTTGATGAACTTTTACATGTTATAGTTGCAATTGACTAATAAGATCGCTAGAGTGAAAAATCTTAATTCAACAACATAAGGTCTGCCTGTACGATCTAGAAAATAATAAATCAATACTCACAGACTCATATATATATATAGGTTTAAACAAAACTCGATATATAATATATGTATGTATATGTTATATACATATATATGTATATTTGTATGAGTAAATATATATACATATATATATATATATATAACGAAAGAGGTGCGGTGAGGAACCAGATGGACCATAACGCACCAGAGTACTCAATACTTAGGGTAGTAGAGTGGGTAATAAGAAAATGTTTGACTCCGACGGCAGAGCTCAAGCCGTTTCGACGGCTTGAGCTCTGCCGTCGGGGTCAAACATTTTCTTTATATATATATATATACGATATTAAACAAATGGAAACTATATTTATAAAACCATATTTATTTCATTATACATATTTCAGGGATACCATATTAAAAATATGGCATGCCTTCTTCAGATAAAATACAATATATAAGCAGTTTTATAAATAAATAAATTTGACGTACCATAAAAATATTGATCAACTTCCATTTAAAAAAGTTGGTTTGGTAGTATATATATATATATATATATATATATATATATATATATATATTAGTAGTATATATATATATATATATATTATATAAACGGGTCGATGTGATCGACTAAATTCCTTCAAACTGGTGCCCCAGCATGACGGAAGTCTAATGTCTGAAACCCGGAAAAGAATATACAATATTTCTTCGAGTGTGTCAGTTGCAGCTTGACAAAGCTCCACTTTTCTATTTTTAGCTGTTAGTATTGCTTAAACCCAGCTCAGCTATGTTCTATGATAGAAGACATCCCCGCCGTCCTCAATATTTGTCATTTTCTACATCTAACACTACACTGTTTAATGTATCCTTTGCTTGGTTTGTGAGATACTAGAGGAATATTTCTGGAAGATCAAGTGTCATCGAAGGCCTTCGTTCGTTCACAAGGAGTTTGTAAATACTCTGGTGTGAACCGTTTTAATCTTGCATCGATAACTTCTATGTCTTATATTAACTACCCTAACAAATGTCCAATATATAAGATCTCTATATAAAAGGAATTTGGGTTGAAAGTATGCTAAATGCATAGCACCCTTCGTAATTATTTCGTGTGTGTATATATATATGTATATATATATATATATATATATATATATATATATATATATATATATATATATACACACACATTATATATATATAATACATTGTCTGGGCCGAACTAGGATGATCTAAGATTCCCCCAGCTCATCGGTTCGACTCGGACAATGTTTTATGAAAAGAAAATCTTTTTCGGGGAAATTATTGGATTTTTCCGAATTTAAAGGTTTATTAGGAACTTTCAAGGTTTGTTTTAGGTTTTGCCGTCTGAAGAGCTCATGCTGTCTAAACTGATAGTCCTCAGTGAAATATGTATAACGGAGTTTTAAATAAACCGGAATTAATTTAATATGGCCGCCGATCTTTTATTAATTTATTACATTTCTCTCTGCCTTTCAGCCTCTTGGATTATGTTTTCCATTATTCCTTTTATACAATAAACACCTGATGATGTCACCAGGATCCTACGGAACCTGGTCATTGAAATGTGCATAGAGTTTGTAATAAATCTTTGAAGGAATTTCTCCAGTCCAGCCTCCTGTCATTTTACTCAATAATACATACATACATACATACATACATACATACATACATACATACATACATTACATACATACATA
>OZ024755.1:12446998-12459498 GCA_964016885.1 Eledone cirrhosa
ATAGTAGTAAAAGAGTGATAACATGGTCGGCTGAACAAAAAGGGTTTTATTTACATTATTAATAATTGTTTCATTGATCAGGTGAGTCTAAAGGCCATTGATCAGGTGAGTCTAAAGGCCGCTAATCACTCGAAGTTGTGTCACTCGACCTTAAATACAGTGTGTCTGATCAAATCATCGGAATATTCCGATGATTTGATCAGACACACACACGTTATTCTTCACTCTTTCACTACTATATATATATATATATAATGTGTATATATATATATATATAAGTTAAAACAATGAAATAAAAATTCAAGTCATTAAAAATATACTTCACTGCTTTACGATCGTATCTAGGTGATGATAATACATCGTAACCATACTTCGTTATCGATCTATGTAAGGTTAGTTACAAAATATCAGATAAGGAAAATACTTACATGTATATCACCAGCTGTTGTCAAAAGCAATCTGTGTGTGTGTGTACATATATATATATATATATATATATATATATATCTTATGCATGTGTCTCAGTGTGTGCATTCTTTTGTTGATAATATATATATAATTTTAAAACAATATCATACAAGTTATTTTTGCTTTAGATCGTTGGAAGAAAACCATTCACAATATGTCAGATATTTCTTTAAAAGGTTATTAATGGATTATCATGATTTAACCTTTTGTCGCCGTTCTAGCTCATCGAACTGCCTAATCGACAGCCTAATCTATCTATATTCTACGAATAGTACGAACGCCGCAGCGAAATTTGCTACGATAACATTTTGGTGACAAAATCTATATATTATAATAACTGCATCGTTTCTATGTCCGTCTGTCACACACAACCATTGCGATCTTTTAAAATGATTTTCTTTTTACAACCCATAGAAAATAATTCTAAGGCAAAAAAGGGAGGGTTCAGACGTTCTGAAATACTTTCATTCACACCAGAGATCAGTTCTCTCTCTCTCTCTCACTTTTTTTTTTTTATTTTTTATATTTTTTTTTTTTATATATATATATATACGATATTAACAAATGGAAACTATATTTATAAAACCATATTTATTTCATTATACATATTTCAAGGACACCAAGTTAAATTATTGTGTGCTTTCATCAGATAAAATATAATATAGAGCAATTTTATAAATAAATATTGACATACCCTTAAAGAATGCAACCATTACTGTTGGAAGCTCCCGGATAGTGGAGTTATATCTTTAATTATACTATTAGGTAAGTTAGTATTGGATATTTTTAAATAAGCCGTTGGGTTACGGAGATATATATATATATATATATATATATAATAAAATATGGAGAAAAATACTGCAGGTAGCGCATGGATAACATGTAATAAAATGAGTCCCTCATCAGTGATTTGCCGACGATCATAGATATTTCATTGCATTAAAAATCATATACCTCACGTCGGTGCAATAATAACTAAAATAAGTTATTATATATCGTCCCTTCTTTATATTCTCTATCTTCCTATTTCATCTTTTATTTCTCAATCTATCTTCTGATGAAGGACTAGTGTACGAGACGTTAGAACTTTTTCCCTACTATATTAAGCATTAAACTAATACATTTCTTCATTGTACTGTGTCGTTTGCTTTGTTGTTTCTGTTTAGCTTTAGCACACACACACATATATATATATATATATATATACACCAAATTAGTTTAATTTACACCAATTTTGTTTACAACTCATCCCTCTGACTGAGTGCTCTGCCAACTTTGGATGTAAATTCACTGTGTGTGTGTGTGTGTGTGTGTGTGTGTGTGTGTGTGTGTACGTGTGTGTGTGTACGTGTGTGTGTGTACGTGTGTGTGTGTACGTGTGTGTGTGTACGTGTGTGTGTACGTGTGTGTGTGGTATATGTGTATATGTATGTACTTATATATGTGTGATGCATGAGTGAGCGTGTTTGTGTGTGTGTATATATATATATGTGTATATGTACGGTGTACGTGTCATTTTACGTGATTTTTTTTATTAGCATAGATTATCCTCATCAACACTATTATTATTACTACTGTTATTACTATCACAAATATTATTACTAATGTTATTATTAAACAACGCAGTGTTTTCATATGAAATGAAACGACCTTCATCTTTCTCTCACCTCACCCTCTCTCTATCAACCATTTCCTCCTCCTCCTCCCTCCCCCTCCATCAGAGTCCCTGCATAACAGCACTTGTTGATATTACTAACGGATTGTAATATAAGCCCCAAAGATAAACAAGACTTGGTAACGTTATGGAGAGAAAGAAAGAAAGAAAGAGACATAGGAGAGAAGAAAGGAAGAGGTTGTGATGGTGGTAGTGGTGGTGGTTGTAGTGGTAGTGGTGACGGTGATGGTGGTAGTGGTGATGGTGGTAGTGGTGATGGTGGTAGTGGTGATGGTGGTAGTGGTGATGGTGGTAGTGGTGATGGTGGTAGTGGTAGTGGTGATGGTGGTAGTGGTGATGGTGGTAGTAGTGATGGTGGTGGTGGTGGTGGTTGTGATGATGGTGGAGGTGGTAGATAAATGACGATGACAATAAATATTATTGTTAATTCTAACCCAATCTGTGCTTTTTCTAGTTTCTCGATTCTTCTTAGAGGCCATTAAGTAACAGAGTGGGGATGTTATGACACGAAACAGTTCGGACAGATTACATCACGATTTCTAGAGAGAGGGAGAGGGAAAGAGGGAGAGAGGGAGAGAGGTGGGACGAGGAGAGAGAGAGGGAGCGATGGAGAGTGAAAGAGTGAGAGAGAGAGGGAAAAAGTGAGAGAGAGATGAAAAGAGTGAGAGAGAGATGAAAAGAGTGAGACAGAGAGGAAAAGAGTGAGAGAGAGAGGAAAAGAGTGAGAGAGAGAGAGGGAGCGAGAGAGGGAGATGTGTGTGGGGGCTTGGGGTGTGGGGGCTTGGGGTGTGTGGGGGCTTGGGGTGGGTTGGTGTGGGGGGGTTGATAGCGGGAGCTTCTGCCATCATGGTGCCTGTGCCATCAGTTGTGCATACAATAGAAACGTTAATGATGATTGAGTGTGCGCGTGGGTCGAACGCGTGCGTGGGTCGAATGGGCGCGTGGATTGAGTGGGAGCGTGGATTGAGTGGGCGTGTGTTGGTGCGGCAGACACGAAACTTAGTTTTTTTTTTTTAGAGGTGAACCTAGGACGAGTTTCAATCGTGCGATCTGCGTGTATGAGGGTGCGCGTGTAAGGGCGTACAATAGAAGCGTTGTTGGTGGTTGTGTGCATGTGAGGGTGTACAACAGAAGTTCTGCTGGTTGGTGTACGCATTTGAGGGTGTACAACAGAAGTTCTGCTGGTTGGTGTACGCATTTGAGGGTGTACAACAGAAGTTCTGCTGGTTGGTGTACGCATGTGAGGGTGTACAACAGAAGTTCTGCTGGTTGGTGTACGCATTTGAGGGTGTACAACAGAAGTTCTGCTGGTTGGTGTACGCATTTGAGGGTGTACAACAGAAGTTCTGCTGGTTGGTGTACGCATTTGAGGGTGTACAACAGAAGTTCTGCTGGTTGGTGTACGCATTTGAGGGCGTACAACAGAAGCGTTGTTGGTGGTTGAACGCGTGTACGTGCGACATATCGGTGTTTGAGAGCCCGTTTAACATGTGCCAGATGTATTGCCGGTGGTTGTGTGTACGAGTAATAGACTATTCATTAAGTACATAAGTAGGTTCAACAGACCACTTTACTGGTGGTTAAGGGCGCATGTGATTGTGATAAAGATGTTACCGGTGACCAGCATATACGGGCCGAATAGTTTAGATGCCTGCTTTGCAACCACAAGGTCCCAGGTTCGATTCAACTGCATGGTATTGTGACTAAATGTCATTTACTATAGCATCACGGAGACGGAAACTGTTCCAGAGCCTGGCCCTTTATATTACAGGTACGTTCCTCAGGACAGACCCGTCACACTGTGTTACACTGTGATGTGATACTAAGAATACTTGAATTACTAGTGGTTACGCGTCTATGTGTGTTACATACTGTCAGTAGTTGCATGTGTGTATGTGTGTGCATGTATGTGTGTTCCTCACACTTTCCCAGTGGTTTTGTTATAACATAGCTTTTAGGCAACTATGCGGTTAACAAGTTAGGTTTGAATTATGTTAAGTGTGCACTTGTTTGTGGAATGTTCTGTCACCCATTAATATCATGAGAGGGGCCATCCGATTTTCAAACAACTGAAACACTCATCGTCGTAACTGACGATGATTCAACACATGTATTGGTTTATAATTTGTTACCACAAATTTGTATATGATTCCTACCAAATTCCTTGTTGAATCAGCATCCATCATTAGTAACCGTATATGATGTTCACACTACAGTAGATGTAAACACTACTACGTGAGTGAGTGTGCGTGAGTGTGCGTGAGTGTGTGGGAGTGTGCGTGAGTGTGTGGGAGTGTGCGTGAGTGTGTGGGAGTGTCTGCGCGTGTGGTCTATGTGTGTGTGTGAGTGCGTGTGAGTGTGTGTGATAACTAGAATTAAAAAAAACTATTACATAACAAGATTCATCCAAAGTTACATGCTGAAATAACTGACTACTCATTAATAGGAAGCAGGGAGAAGATGTACAATCCACACCTGTGTACTTTTTGTTGGCCTCCTAGGAAGAGAACAATCCACACCCGTGTACTTTTTGTTGGCCTCCTACAAAAAGTACAATCCACACCTGTGTAGTTTTAGTTGGCCTCCTAGGAAGAGAACAATCCACACCTGTGTACTTTTAGTTGGCCTCCTAGGAAGAGAACAATCCACACCTGTGTACTTTTAGTTGGCCTCCTAGGAAGAGAACAATCCACACCTGTGTAGTTTTAGTTGGCCTCCTAGGAAGAGAACAATCCACACCTGTGTAGTTTTAGTTGGCCTCCTAGGAAGAGAACAATCCACACCTGTGTAGTTTTAGTTGGCCTCCTAGGAAGAGAACAATCCACACCTGTGTAGTTTTTGTTGGCCTCCTAGGAAGAGAACAATCCACACCTGTGTAGTTTTAGTTGGCCTCCTAGGAAGAGAACAATCCACACCTGTGTACTTTTAGTTGGCCTCCTAGGAAGAGAACAATCCACACCTGTGTAGTTTTTGTTGGCCTCCTAGGAAGAGAACAATCCACACCTGTGTAGTTTTTGTTGGCCTCCTAGGAAGAGAACAATCCACACCTGTGTACTTTTAGTTGGCCTCCTAGGAAGAGAACAATCCACACCTGTGTACTTTTTGTTGGCCTCCTAGGAAGAGAACAATCCACACCTGTGTACTTTTTGTTGGCCTCCTAGGAAGAGAACAATCCACACCTGTGTACTTTTAGTTGGCCTCCTAGGAAGAGAACAATCCACACCTGTGTACTTTTTGTTGGCCTCCTAGGAAGAGAACAATCCACACCTGTGTACTTTTTGTTGGCCTCCTAGGAAGAGAACAATCCACACCTGTGTACTTTTTGTTGGCCTCCTAGGAAGAGAACAATCCACACCTGTGTAGTTTTAGCTGGCCTCCTAGGAAGAGAACAATCCACACCTGTGTACTTTTAGTTGGCCTCCTAGGAAGAGAACAATCCACACCTGTGTACTTTTTGTTGGCCTCCTAGGAAGAGAACAATCCACACCTGTGTACTTTTTGTTGGCCTCCTACAAAAAGTACAGTCCACGCCTGTGTAGTTTTAGCTGGCCTCATATGAAGATTTCTTGGCTGCTTTAATGATAGGGGTCCCCAATTCTAGCCAGTTATCGTTTTTAAAGTACACACGTATGTGTGTCATAAGAGGTTTAGTGAGTGGGTGTTTAAATATTAAGGGCTACAGTCATATGAAAAGCAACGTGAAATAAAGAGTCTAGCTCAAGAACACAACGCACCGACAAGTCCCTGCTATCGAACCACGACCTTTACCTAGCCACAAGGCCCCAAACATTCACTCAGCTATAGGTGAAACTGTAAATGATGTTAACACTGCCTCAACGAAATAAGACCGTCGATTGTCCTAACATGTGAACAAAACACTGAAAATATATCGTTAATCCACACACTGATTCACATCCCTATATTCCGTAAACCAACCACAGACCCACGCCAACCACTGGTATGACAAAGACAGACTATTAATGTGATAACTGAACACATTTTGTCTCACTGAATCTCTGAGATTTTGGGGTACACGTGCCTGTGAAATGTTTAGATAGCTGCATGTTAATTTTACGAGCAGGTTTCTTCGTTGATCAAACAACTGGAACACTCACCATCGTAACCGACGGAGATCCCACACACACATGTTAACACTAACTCAACTATGCAGATGTGTTATATAAGAAGAATTACACACCATTACTTAACAAGATACAACTCAATTTCCGTATTGAATGAATACTCTCTGGATCCGACCGTGATTTGATTAATACGAATTAGTCCGAAACTCTTCTAGGTTTTCATACGAAAATATACAAGTGTGTATGTATATATATATATATATATATATATATATATATTCGTGTATGTAAGCATATGCGTGCAGGTACGCGTGCGTGTGTGCATATATTTGTATGAACATGTACAGGCGTATATAATTGTACAATATTGTGTGTGCACGTTTGTTTGTACGTGCATGTGTATACATTTGTATGTACGAGCTGGCATATGATAGTATGTACATGTAAACGAGCGCTTGTGTGAAGGCATGGATATGTACGCATATATCATCCTTTGATTTAGATCGTGTGCGTGTGTGTGCGTGTGTGCGTGTGTGCGCGCATATGTGTGTGTATCTTCCTTTGTTTTAATCATCTCAGTCAAGGACATAACACAGTACTGCTGTTATTTACACGTAGACACACGAATACATCAACAACAGAGCCTCTACATGGTTTTCGACCTGTTAGAAATAGCAGGCAAATGTCCCTCAGTCCATGTCTTAAAGAACGATTCATAAGTTGATATGGTGTAATATACAAATGGACCTGATGCTTACGGTTGAAACATTGTTTATCGTAGAAAAGAATATAAAATAGTAGTATTTCCTTTGTTCATACTACACGACTACCACAACTGGTTAAAGTGTAAACATATATGTACCCACACACATATATATATATATATATATATATATATATGAGTGATAAAATTTGCTCCGAACGAATTACCCGTGTCTGAAGAAACCTGCAGCCGTAGAATCAGCCAGATCCATACAGGGACCATGTCTCGAGCTACCTGCCGGCGAAACAATTGTAACACGCAATAAATTGAGTCCAGATGCATCACTGATTTTTCGTTTTCTTTATACTATCTACACTCTACTCTGCTGAATATTGAGTACTAATTTTGGCATACCGCCTATGGAAGCACCATAACTACCATTATACACAAGTATATATATATATATATATATATATATAAGACATGCATGCACATTAGCACGTATATACATACGCACGTACGTACATATACACGTACATACATACATTAGTGGTTAGTGATAGTAAGGACGTCGAATCGAAGATAACCTGCCAAGCAGAAGGTTGAAAGGATGTTTCAGTTGTATTAAAGACATGACAGCCTCCCTAGAACAGGAGCTATGAAAATGCACCTATTCAACTCCTGCTAGTAGAAAAAAAACAGACAAGATGATGATAAATGGAAAGGAACTGATCAGCAGATCAGACCAAGAAAACTATGTTAGTAATATCAAACAGGCGAGACGCCTGGCAGAAGCAATGGAAGGACTTATTTTTCCATTCCGAGAGATTCTCCACTAACAGAAATGAAGTCCTTGAGGCAATTTTGTTTCATTGATTAACTTGGCGAATTCAGAGTTTGATTGTGTTATTTTCTTTGCTTCATCAACAACTAGCTTTAGAATTCCTGCATACTTCAATCGTATATCCCGATAATATATTCTGGTTGGTTTAGCAAACAATAATTTCTTTTTATAATGTGCTGTGCATAGATGACGTTATGTAAGGGGAAGTCTTGATAATATTTTGTATTTCTATGATAAAGTCTGTCTCGAGCCCAGATGCTCAACAGGCCGGTGCTTACCTCGGTTTCCATGGCTCGAAGCTACTGAGAGTACAAGACTTTCCTCTGGACAGTACACCAATCCATCGCAGTGTTCAAAACCCCAACTATTGCTGGCAGTTATTTTCAGGTTAATATACTGGAGCAAAGCGAAATGACGTGTTTTTGTTGCAGAACACAACATACAAACTAGTCTAGGAATCGAACCCACGACATAATGATTGTAAGTCCAACACCTTTACCACTAGGCCACATGCTAGTGTATACAAAATTGTATTTTCTTCCATTACGATTCACTCTGCTCCAATCCCGTTATGCTTGCTTATTTTAAAATAAATCCAGCATGCTTCTATTTTTCGTATTTCAATTTCTTTTGGCAGCCAAGATTCTACTCCGTATGTTAGTCGAAATCTCATATGATTCAAGTTTCCTTAGCCAGGCCTAACTATTGGCTTCCTTTTTACCGCGGGTGTGTGTAACAACAGCTATACCATGTAGGATAAGTTAACGATGTGGACTAAGGTTTCTTTATAATTAATGGTTTCAAGGATATTATCTGATATGGCTGCATCCACTGCACAGGGGAAAGGTCAATTACTTGCAGCTGTCAATGCACACACAATATAGACTATCTCTGTATGCGTGAACACACATACAGTATATTGAGAGAGGGGGAGAAAGAGATGCATACACACACATACATTATATATATATATATATTCACGTGCTCATATATCTAACTAACTTTATATTATATATTTGAAACTACAACTTCAGAAATTGTAGCTCGGTTTAACTAGCTATAAAAATGTTATCGTAAACAAGGATAGCGAGTCTCGGGGTATTTTAGAAATAATTAATCATCGAAAATCTTCACACACACGAGTCAAATGTGTGTGTGTGTGAAAAGTAAATGGAAACAAACCAAAAAATACAGTACTATATATATATATATATATATAGGTCAACATACATTACGGTCAGATCCACCACCACCACAAAGTCTTACAGTCATCACAGCCACCGCCACTTCGTGTAAATATGTCTATAGCTGTGACTATCGTTAAGTATCTGCCATTTATATATCCTCGCCTGGGGACACTAATGTTAAGAGCCCCCACAAAGCTAGTTATTGAAACTATCGCTTTAAAACACTGCCAATAGTATTCCGAAAATCATGGGATTCACAACATCTTTTTTTCGATTTTTGTCTAAATCTTGCCCCAAGATAAACAATGGCGAGCAGATAGATAAACCTAAGAACATTCAGGAAAAGGTGGAACACCCAAGATTACTTCAGATAAAATAAACTAATCTATTGAAAACATCAAACGTCAGGTTGCTTTCCACTTAGTTTCGTACTTCACTACTGAGTTTCTCACCCTTTCTGTCCTCCACCTTAACTTCGCTTACCTATCAGATATGGAAAGTAAACAAAGAGTTCTCAGTACGTTATCGAAAGGGTAAGGTCTTCAAAGAAGCCACACAGTGGGTGCTGGGAGGCAGATCTATATCCTACCAGGTCGTCTTGGTTGACTATCGCAATACATAGAGATCACAGAATATAGTTAGAGTTCACTTTTTTTTATATATAAAATGAATTGGGGTGAGATAAAACAGTATCTCGACAACGCTAGTTGACTTCTTCCTTGACTGGCATACATACAGTTTATGACATCAATCTAGATTATGTTCAGTTGCTAACCGCATTGAGCGATGTGGGAAAGTACGGTATAAATGAGTAAGATACAAATTTACAATACTTCAGTCAATATCACCAATATTTCTTTAAAAAAAATTTAAAAAAATTTCATTTTGTTAAATAAAATAATTCTTAACCTGAACATTTGAATTGTAGATATAAAGGACGATGTAGCACTTATCTTAATGAAGCAAATTTAACCGTTTTCTTACCACGATTCTCTACACTGCCTATGGCTTTCAAATAATTTTGAAAATGATCACCAGCTTGGAGGGATTTAGTAACATAACTAACTCCCTCATTAAAATTGATTTTGAAACATAATTTAATCGTTCTTACATAAAATTATGAAGGAAATGTTTTAGATAGATATAAACACTTCCCTTAGGCTGATACAGATCACAGATGGAAAATTTAATGATAGTTTTGAAACCTGTTCTTTTCTTTATCATATCACGATATAATACTGGTAAGACGACGAAACAGCGATGTAGCCTCTACGAGTTCACTTGACCTGCTAGAAATAGTAGCCAAATACCCGTCTTACAGCGGCAAATAGTTTATGCATCGGATTAAACACCTTGGTATTTGTTTCAGCTCATATCAATCCATAATCAATTATAGCCGAGAGGAGCATATTATTCTTCATATCACGATCAACCGTCTTGAAAAGTGAAAATCTCAGATATATTTTAACTGAAAAAATATAAGATTAGCCACACGTAGAATGTTTTTCATCGAAAGTCTTTGTTGACCTAGGGTTAAACAACAATATCAACTGACAAGAAGATAATGCTTTATTTACTACTTTACTGTCAGGTCTAAATTACTTATTAACCTTATCTAGAATTTAATTAAGACACTCAGCAAACCCTTTCAGTGTTTAATCTAAGACCAGAACTAAAATTTACGATGTTATGAATTCAAACGAAACACAGTTGTTTAAACAGTTATTAAAATATTAAACTGTTTATATTTCTTTGAAATAATAAAAGCCATACGCTCGGATGTGTTCCAAATTTGAAACTATTTAGTAAAAGAACAAAATAAATATTAAAAAAAATTATATATTTTGTTTTAATTTCCAAAAGAGGTTGTTTTGAAATATGTGTCAAACGGATGTTTTTATTTGATTTGCCTGAAATAAAACCGTCCTTAGTTTAACCCTTTTGTTACCACATCGCCGAGAAAGTGTGTGGCTTAGTGGTTAGAGTGTTCAGCTTACGATCCTTGGACTGGATGGTGTGTTGTGTCTTTGATCAAAATACTTTATTTTACCTTGACCAAATCCACTCATCTGTACCTGTAATTCAAGGGACCAACCTTGTCACACACACTGTCACGCTGAAACTGAAAACTGTGTTAAGGATGCACATGTCTGAAATGCTCAGCAATTTCGAGGATTCAGGGATAGAAGACGCCAGATATTTCCAAAGCTAAGGATCTAGCGGAGAGTGGCCAGTAATGTGTCAGCTTGTGATATTTAAAATGTCTAGCAGCGAAGCCGTTTGTCTGGCACTGATTTGACCAAGCTGCCTCTGAAGAGAGTATTTTTGCAAGTCACATACCAGATGGCGGTGGGGGACACATTGGAACGGGAAGATTGTAAAGCCTTCTAACCTTGCTGGTACCCATCCGTGTCGAAGCCACGTTTAACGATCCCATTGAGAGTGTCATGTCGAAGAAAGCGGCTGGTTCTGAGTCGGTATGACAGCGGTTGGAGCTGAACTGGAGCTAAAGGCCAGCTAAAAGAACTTGATACAAAGAACAGCAGTTTTATCTAGATTTGCTTGTCTATATATATTCTTGTAAGATTAGGCTGGAGAGCTGTCGCTGGGATGGCGAGATATAAGTACTTGACGAACCAGTTCGCAAACGGATTTCGATTTCCAGTAGAGTTTTCTTTCACTTACGTTTTCATTGTATTTAGTAAAAGAGCCTGAACGCCACAGCTTCATATATCGTCTCCGGTATGAACATGAAGCGTTATGCACATGTAGCGGTAACATTGTCATTGAAAACTTTAGTAGGTTCCGCAGTGCAATGATTTCTTCGTTAGGCCAACCTGATCTAATTTCAGCCACCCGCTGTGTTTATGTGCGCGTAAAAATAATAAAAATAAAAAAGATAAAAGAAATAACGAGTGTTATGACAACATTAATGCTTTGCCGAGCGTTTCAACTCAAAGAAACAACAACAGCATAAAAAACAAAACACGCAAATCAACAGATTTAAGAAATAGGCTAAACCACTTTAGCAGCTTTAAGAAGTATAAGGCTAAAGAAAGTTTTTTTTAAATGATCAGTTTGTTGTGAAAGAAAGCATAATAATCACTATACTGTGTTATGTCTCCTGATTTCCACACACACACACAATAGGTATACATCGAAGTTGTAGCCGAAATATAGCAGATATCAATCGAATTATATAGGCAGTCACAAAGGACTCAATGGTGCGAAAAGTTCGTCCAGAGTAAACACAAAGCTAAGAAAATGTGACATCAAGAAATAAAGCGATTAAATCTATTGTGGCTATAGTTTGTACCACGATAAATACAAACTGATCGAAGACTAGCCTAGATCATCTCGTATAGATAATCGATAGAAATCGATGAAAGTCGTCAAGAATTTTAAGGGATTTAATTTCCTCGTTATTAAACTGATGTTTGGACGTGACAAAAATTCTTGCATAGAATTATGATGGACCCTTTCATAACCATATGTCTAATGGAAGGAAGTCACAGCCTATGGTCTTCACTTAATTTTGAAA
>OZ024755.1:12464498-12466998 GCA_964016885.1 Eledone cirrhosa
CCTAATTATTTTGTCACAGCCAACACACACGCACGCACACAGATGTATATGCGCCTGTGCGCGCTCAACATATATATATATACATATATACATATATACATATATATATATCTCAAAGGTATATATTGAGTTAGGAACTCAAAATAGTCTCTTACAATAAAATAGCTCTAAGAAAGAGATATTTCGGAGCCGTATATTATAATTGAATATAAAAGAAAAACGAAAACAGATATATAGATACATGTGTTAAAATCGCAAGGGACCAGATTCGGTTTGTATTTATTTTCTTGGTTTTTTTCTTAAATTGAGACAGGCAAACCCTATTGTCTATAGTTAGTATTATTTTCACCTTAGCGAATCTGGTCCCTTGCGATTCATATATCTGTGTTCGTTTTTCTTTTATATTCAAAATTATATCTATATATATATATATATATATATAGATATATATATATACTGAAGTAAAAGTTAAGTGGAAATATCCAAGAGTAAGAGCACTCAGTCCATAGGACGATTTTTTTTATCATGACAGGCTGAAGAAATTGGGGCCCAGAACCCAACGAAACTCGACAACCTGTCTATGTCACTGTTGTAATTATATATATATATAAATATATATATATATATATATATGGCAGGAACCTATCACCTCAGGCAAAGGTAATGACGTGGTGTTAGAGCAGGTAGATATTTGTACCTAATTTAGGAGATTAACGCTTTTGATAACAGCCTTGGCTCTATGAAACAAAACTCTACACTGAGTTCAAATCCTGTCGCGGTCACCTTTGCCTTTCAACTTTTCGAGGTTGATAAAATACCAGTTCAATACTAGGGTCATTCCTTCCTCATAACTCTTACTCACTTTTCACTACCACTCTCTCTCTCTCTCTCTCTCTCTCTCACACCTTTTCTGGAAGAAATCAGTTGTGTACAAACCTGGAGAGGGGCTGGAGTCCGCCAGGTTTAAAGAAAAATGTCCCAAAAGAACTGTATGACACTACGGCGTCCCTACGGCAGGAGGTTTGGGTTCATACACACACACACACACACACACACACACACAATGATGTATCGTGGTGAATCTCACCGCGCTAAACCTACGTACTACTCTACTATAAATATCAACATACAAACTTTACGCTATTTCCATCCATAATAGAAATTCAAGCTGACTTAATGTTTGTTTCTGAGTACGTGTGTGTTGTTTGTTTCTGAGTACGTGTGTGTTATTTGTTTCTGAGTACGTGTGTGTTGTTTGTTTCTGAGTACGTGTGTGTTGTTTGTTTCTGAGTACGTGTGTGTTATTTGTTTCTGAGTACGTGTGTGTTATTTGTTTCTGAGTACGTGTGTGTTATTTGTTTCTGAGTACGTGTGTGTTATTTGTTTTCAAATTACAACCAAATTATGTCACGATACAGCAACAACAGAATTATTGGGTGGATTGGCAGTATCGGTAGAGAGTCGGACACTATGCTTTGAAGCATAGAGTTGCGGCCCTTTATGATCTGAGTTCAAATCCCGCCGAGGTTAACTTTGAGAGAGAGAGAGAGAGAGAGAGAGAGAGAGAGTGAAGAAGAGATCGAAGAGGGTAGTGATAGAGTGAGGAAGAGATATAGAGTGAAGAGGATATATAGAGAGTTAGGTAGATAGATAGAGAGAGATAGGTAGATAGATAGAGAGAGATAGGTAGATAGATAGAGAGAGATAGGTAGATAGATAGAGAGAGATAGGTAGATAGGTAGAGAGAGATAGGTAGATAGGTAGAGAGAGATAGGTAGATAGGGGGTTGAGAGAGATAGGTAGATAGGGGGGTAGAGAGATAGGTAGATAGGGGGAGATAGGTAGATAGGGGGAGAGAGAGAGAAAAAGCGAGAGAGATAGGTAGATAGGGGGAGAGAGAGAGAAAAAGCGAGAGAGAAAGAGAGAGAAATTCAGATAATTTTCAGATAATTTTTTAAATAATCAAAACAGTATTTAAAATCGCGTAAGATGCGGGCCCACAATTATAACATTAACGTTCCCATAAGAACCGTTAGTGAACATAAGAATAAGTATGTATACGTACATACATATATGTATACAGACGTACATAAGAATGTTATTTATCTAACTTGAAATAAACGTAACCCAAGACTAAAAACATTCAAACATTAAACGATATTGTTGTATTAATCCATTTGATACGAAACTGCATGAAACCACCCCTGGTTCTATGATGTAAAACTGTTTATTTTATCTAAAAAGATTCCATGATAAATTTATGTAAGAACCTTTGTTAATTCACGTTCCAAACACAAGCTTAATGAGAAAGATTGTTATATTATTAAATACATCCAGATTCGTTATTATTATTATATTTCTTTTAAATGCTTCCAATTACAGTCATTCTTTCATTAGAAATGGTAATAAAATGGTTAATGTGATAAAATCCAGTTGGAAGAGATGTATACACAAGAGAGACATATATACAGGAGAGACATATATACACAAGAGAGACATA
>OZ024755.1:12474498-12511998 GCA_964016885.1 Eledone cirrhosa
GTAGTTTATAGGGCGACCATCAGTTTAATTAGTTGACCTCCGTGCCGTTGACACCAGTAGCCTCGCAAATGATCAACTATTAATTCAACAAGACGTTGGCACAACTGCTCCAGTTAGTGGATAAATCTATGAGTATGCAGATGTGGTAAGCCGCATATGTCTTAGCCATTAGAAAAACGTACTGAGTACCCTTTTTTTAACTGTAAATACCCCCATCCCCCCGACAAAACTGAAGAATGCGTGTGTTACGTTCAGTTACTGATTGTTCACTAGCTTGAGCCCTCAATGCTATAACGAAGATTCAGCTACCAATGTAGGAGTTATTTGTATCGTCATCGGTTTTGGTAATTGTAATAAGCAGGAACGAAGTATATATATATATATATATATATATATATATATTATATATATATATATATATATATATATATATATATAAAACCATGAGAAGAAAGAAGAATACTGCGTGGTTTGCACATGGGTTACATATGATAAAAATAGTCCTTCGTCAGTGATTTTCCAACCATCATTGGTATTGCATCGCATTAAAAATATTAATGTAATTCTATTCAAGAACTCAACGTGCATTTTCTTCACAGGAGTGACAGAGTATTTTTAGATTAAGGAAATAGAGTTGAACGGGCATTCGATTAATGAACATCGCTCTTTGTCCGTTCTTTTGTCACTTCAATTTTGGATTACCTCCTTGATTGTAACTTTATTATGTAAGACGCTGTCTGAAGAGACCATAGCAGTGGCTTCTACGCTGAATTACGTAACCAATGTCGTCCTCGAAATATGTATCGTGGCATTATCAATAAAGGAGTATCATCTAAACTTTGTATTTACTTATCTCTCTCTCCCTATATATAGAGAGAGAGAGAGAGAGAGAGAGAGAGAGAGAGAGAGAGAGAGAGAGAGAGAGAGAGAGAGAGAGAGAGAGAGAGAGAGAGAGAGAGAGAGAGAGAGAGAGAGAGAGAGAGAGAGAGAGAGAGAGATATATAGGGAGAGAGTTCCTGTTCAATTTTTCACTATATATATATATATATATATATATATAGTGAAACATTGAACAGGAACAAAATAGAGAGGCAGTACGAACAAAGATTTATTAGTTTCACGCTCTTGAGAGTAGGATATACACACACACACACATATATATATATATATATATAATATAAGATCAAAAGATGGTTAAAGGAGTTCCATATATTTTATTATGCGCATTTCAAAAACAAACATCATCATGCAATAATATTTGTGTTTTCATCAGATAAAACAGGAGAACATGATATGAAGGCTAAAAAACACTTGTGGATAGTGCAGTTTTAAATCAACATAACTGCACTATCCACAAGTGTTTTTTAGCCTTCATATCATGTTCTCCTGTTTTATCTGATGAAAACACAAATATTATTGCATGATGATGTTTGTTTTTGAAATGCGCATAATAAAATATATGGAACTCCTTTAACCATCTTTTGATCTTATATTATGCATACTCCAGTCCCACAAACTGTAGAGTGCTTCTTATCCGATATCTGCATTGCTTTATTGTACTACAATAAAACTCACCTCCTACATTATATATATATATATATATATATATATATATATATATATATATATATACTGAAAACTTGGACGGGAACAAAAACAGAGAGGCAGTACAAATAGAAGTTTATTCGGTTCACGCTCTTAAGAGTGTGGGGAGGGGGACGTTTCGGGCATAAGCCCTTCATCAGGAGAAAAGTGGGTAGGAAGAGAGTTCCGAGGGTGTGTGGAGGAGTGGTGGAGAGACATTTAGGAGAAGAAATAAAAGGGGGTAGGAGTAGAAGGGAGTATACATACACACACAAACACCAGACAGACAACCCTCAGCAAATTACTCACTCAGCTGTATATAATCTGGTCTGGCCCGCTATGAAGAATATATAAACGGTATTAATGTTATTATTCATAGATCACTTCAGTAAAGATCCAAGAGTTATTGTGACTAAATTAGGAATTTACCAACAACGACAACATATTGTAGAGTCAATTCATTCGAATATAACCGAATATAGTCTCCGCTTTGCACTTTACAGAGGCGGAACGAGGAGACGGAACGAGGAGACGATAGAACGTGACAACCTTTCATTCGTTGATTCAGACTATTATTGTTTGTCAAGGCGGTGGATTGGCAGTGTCGGTAGAGGGTCGGACGCCATGCTTTGAAGTATAGAGTTACGGCCCTTGCCATTCTGAGTTCAAATCCCGCCGAGGATAACTTTGCCTTTCATCCTTACGGGGTCGATAAAATAAAGTACCAGTAATGTACTGAGATAATTACTGGCCTTGTGCCAAAAGTAGAAACAATTATTGTTTGTCAAATACACACACACAGACATACACACATACATATACATAGACGTTAATCATGTGAGTGAGTGTATATAGACACACACACACAAAAAAACTTATCTATATTACACATGGTAGAGAGAACATCTATTTCAAAATCGCTTATTGTCAACATAACCACACTCACACACGTGTGTGTGTGTGTATATATATGTGTGTGTATGCATATACATGTGTGTGTGTGTGTGTGTGTGTGTGTGTGTGTGTGTGTGTGTGTGTGTGTGTGTGTGTGTGTGTGTGTGTGTGTGTGTGTGTGTGTGTGTGTGGTGTGTGTGTGTTTAAAGTGCTGACCTGACCCGATTTAAAGGGTGGAAGGACGAAGAGAAGAGGGAGTGTGGACGGAAGAAAGGTTTTCAGTTTTTAAAAAAAGGAAACGAAAGGATATGCGGGTAGGGGTAGTGAAGGTAAGGGTATAGGGTGTGAAGACTCGGTACCCAGCAACAACGAAGGGTGGATCATATTTCACTACGCAGACCATAACCAGTAAACCATTAGTGACACTACCATAAACATTATAACCACTCATTACTTCTCAGAGCCGGGAATTGATATAGTGTCATATATTAGGACACTAAAACAGTGACTCAGGGAAGAGGCCTATACGGAAGCATATATAATGTTTATGTCTAAGAAACATGCCTAAGTCTTGCTATTAATTATTAAATCACAGCTTAAATACCCACAGCGTAACATGTGTTTATTGTACATACACACAAATGCTTACACGTGGTTGACTAAACATTTATTAACAATTGAAATTCTAAATTTTACTCTCTCTGGCTCTCTTTGTGCGTGCGTGCGTGCGTGCGTGTGTGTCTCGGGCTCTCTGTTTCTGGCTCTCGCTGTTTCTCTCTGTCTCTGGCTCTTACTGTGTGTCTCTCTCTGTGTCTCTCCCTCTCTCTCTCTGTCTGCTTGTGCGTATAATTAACTTTTAATTATGTGTGTATATGTATGGTGTGTTATGCAAAAGCGCGACGAAATTGGCTGAGGTATAAACATTGTGTGAAGCTGATAAGTTTATGTGTCTGAACCATTAGTTGCAATAAATTGGGTCTAATCTTCTAGATTGTCTAATCTTCCTCCCAAACCACACGAATTTGTTTGCTGTGGAAAGAAAAGGAAAAAGACGAACTTAACGTTTCGGAACTGTCTCTTCATCAAGAGAAACCTAACGTTTCATCTAACACAAAAAATGTAAAAGATCCCTCAGACATGCAGGGTGAGTCTAGAAACGTCAGATTTCAGCTTTCCCCCTACTCCACCACCTCACTAATAGGGGTAAAGACTCCCTTC
The DNA here is from genome assembly GCA_964016885.1 of Eledone cirrhosa. NCBI lineage: Eukaryota > Metazoa > Mollusca > Cephalopoda > Octopoda > Eledonidae > Eledone > Eledone cirrhosa. Next base: position 12,478,195 of record OZ024755.1, read on the forward strand.
GATCACGAATGATCATGGGATTTGCACCTATAAAATTCCCCTCCGAGGCACAAGTCCAGGCAAGGTTGTTTGTGGAAGACCAGTAGTCGCCCATGCATACCAGCCTCCCCTCTCCACGCCACTGATGATGTCCAAGGGAAAGGCAATGACCGACATAGCTTGGCACCAGTGACGTCGCAACTCATTTCTACAGCCGAGTAAACCGGAGCAACGTGAAATAAAGTGTCTTGCTCAAGAACACAACGCAAAGCCCGGTTCAAGAACCGAACTCGTAATCTCGTGATTGTAAGCCCGACGCTCTAACCACTAAGCCATGAGCCTCCACTCACATGTGCGCTTTAACCCTTTAGTATTTAAACTGGCCATATCCGGCCAGAATTCACTCACCTCTTTCTGTCCAAACCAGTCATAACCAGCTGCTCATACTTATGTTACGGTATTGTTCTCAAAATACATAATACCAAAATCTCATAGATTCGATATTGTGTGAGATAATTATGTAAGATAAACCTTTTACTGTGAAAATATAAGAGTAAATATAGAGTTATGTAAAAGTTAAAGGGTTAATATAAAACCTCTCAGACGATGTCTAGAATCCTCGTCGCCCTAATGACAAGCGAACTCACCCCACGATTGGTGAACTTCTATATTTAGTTCTGTTTCTCCAAATATTAATATACAAACATCCAATGATAAATGACATTGGTGAATTGGCAGAGGGTCGGACGCCATGCTTTAGTTACGTCCCTTTACGGTCTGAGTTCAAATCCCGTCGAGGTTAACTTTGCCTTTCATCCTTACGGGGTCGATAAAATAAAGTACCAGTAATGTACTGGGTATTTGCTGGCCTTGTGACAAAAGTAGAAACAATTATTTGACGAGGTTAACTTTGCCTTTCATCCTTACGGGGTCGATAAAATAAAGTACCAGTAATGTACTAGGTGATTGCTGGCCTTGTGCCAAAAGTAGAAACAATTATTTGATAAGATAAAATCTACTGAGACTACCATCAATATATATATAATTCCAATTGATGTTTCAAGACTATTTGTTGTCAGATTAGTTAAGTGTTGCTATTGTCACAGTAGCTGCAACTCTACCACCACCGCCACCACTACTACTACAGATGTTACTAACACCACTACGACTACTGCCACAACAACTACAGCAACCACTAATACGATCACAGCTATATATTTATATACATACACACACATACACATATATATATATATATATATATACATGGTGGCTGCCAACTCGTTTTCGAGTACGGCCACTACTTCATATCCATGTAGGAGAACCCCTACCGATGCGCTGAACGAGTGTGGCTTTTTAGTCCAGCCAGCAACTTGAAAACTCTGGTACAAACACTACACTTGTGACAATTATTGACACATAGTGCTGGGCCCATGGTACCATGTGACGACAAGTGCAGAGAGATCTCCAGATGTAAAGCAATGCCTGTGCCGTGAAGCTTTTATAGTGAGCAAAGGCACTGCACAAAGCCAGTCCCACTCTCTTAACCAAGATGATATTTACCAAAAAGAAGAACAAGTCAACATCATTGGATACTCTCAGGGTTGCAGGTGTTATATCAGAGTTTTCCTCCTAGAATTTTGCCTTGAGAAAGGCTAAGGGGTCATCTCTCCCGGTGATTTTGGATGGCCATTGACTCTTAAGAGCTCCTTTGCCCTTTGACGGGTTCTGTTTTTAGTCCTGCAGGATGTCCAAAGTCACCCTCCCCACCAAGAAACCTTGGTGGGGTTGCCAGTTTAGTCGCCAACGACCTGACCATGAGACAGGTTATACATATACACACACATATACATATATACACATATATATACACATATATATACACACATATATATATACACACATATATATATACACACATCTATATACACATATATATATACACACATCTATATACACACATATACACATATATATATATACACACATATATACACACATATATACACACACACACATACACATATATATATATACACACATATATATACACACACATACACATATATATATATACACACATATATATATACACACATATACACACACACACATATATACACACACATATATACACATATATATATGCACACACATATATATATATATATATATCTACACACACATATATCTACACACACATATATAGATATATGTATATATATATATACACACACATATATATACACACACACACATATATAGATATATGTATATATACACACACACACACATATATACACACACACACACACACATATATATATACATATATATTAAAGAATGATTTTGCAAAGAACCACGACACGTGAATTCTAACTATAAAATAATTGTTTCTACTTTTGGCACAGGGCCATCAAATACCCAGTACATTACTGGTACTTTATTTTATCGACCCCGTAAGGATGAAAGGCAAAGTTAACCTCGGCGGAATTTGAACTCAGAACGTAAAGGGCCATAACTCTATGTTGCAAGGCATGGTGTCTGACGTTCTACTGAATAACATTAATGATTTCTATTTCAGGAACATGGCCAATAATTTGAAAGAAGAAGAAAGTCCATTAAATCCAGCAGTGCTTGACAAATATTTTATCGATTCCGAATGATGAAAGGCAAACTTAACTATGGTGGGATTTGAACTCAGCCTCTAATGGGCCGGAACAAATACCGCTAGGCATTTTGCTCGACGTTCTTACGATTCTGCCGACCCACTATTCATTGCCAATCGACTATAATAATTGTTTCTACTTTTGGCACAAGGCCAGCAATTATCCCAGTGTATTACTGGTACTTTATTTTATCGACCCTGTAAGGATGAAAGGCAAAGTTAAACTCGGCGGGATTTGAACTCAGATCATAAAGGGAGGTAACTATGCTTCAAAGCATGGCGTCCGACCCTCTACCGATACTGCCAATCCACCCCCAATCCAATCGACTATAATAATTGTTTCTACTTTAGGCACAAGGCCAGCAATTACCCAGTGTATTACTGGTACTTTATTTTATCGACCCCGTAAGGAAGAAAGACAAAGTCAAGAAGAAAGGGACATAATTCTATGCTGCAGAGCATGGAGTCCGAATCTACTGATACTGCCAATCCACCTCATAATAATATGATTTTCTATTTCAGAGCTCCTACAGTTTGGAAGAGAGGCTGCTTTCATGTATATGGACACACGATCGTGTTTATTGAGGATGTGTGACATGACTTTACTGCAAGATTCGGCAAACCAGCTCCTCCGAAGAGGACGATACTGCGATGGAAACAAACTGTTTCTCATTACTTTTTGGTAGGAGTGGGTGAAAAAACTTCTGTACGTCAATACTCATCCTTTTCCACTTTTTAGAGGGTTTTAAACCCCACTATCAGTCTAAAATTTCTTTTATTTCTACTATATATATATATATATATATATATATATATATATATATATATATATATATATATAAAATATGGGGAGAAGAATACTGCATGGTTGCACATGGATTACATATTATAAAATTAGTCCCTCATCAGTGATTTGCCAACGATCATATATATATATATATATATATAGGGAAAGAGTCAGGACCCCGACGGCTGAGCGCCGGTCGTTTCGACAGCTAGATCCGAACTAACCCAGCGGTATTAGGACGGCAGGGACCTAGCTTTGCTCCACCGTCGGGGTCCTGACTCTTTTCCTATATATATATATTCACGTATACACCCATACACACACGTAGTGTGTATCTGAGCTCGTGAACATGCCACACACACACACACACACACACACACACACTTCAATAGAGAGAGGAGACAGATGACTTTGGTATTAATACAATCGTTTGTAATGTCTGAACATTAGCCACACGTAATCTGTCTATATTTACAGCGCCTTTCTAGTAATGATACTGTTGGCATTTTAGTTGTATTACTGTGACAATTATACATACACACTTTCACACATACACACTCTCTGTTACACACAGACAGCTTCGACAGTTACTGTATGGCATGCACGCGGCATTGACAAATTATTAAAGAGTTTGCTTCGCAATCATTAGGTCTCGGGTTCGATTCCTTTGCGTGCCATCTTGGGAATGTGTTATTTACCTTAGCTTCGGGTCGGTCCATGCCTTGTGGGTAAAACTGCATAGACGGACATTGTTAGGAAGCCTGTCTGATGGACTACATATAACAAAGGACGTGCCTTGTCAGAAACTGTAACACGCTGAATCTCCCTGAGAATTACGTCAAGCTTACACGATAATAATAATGTTTCTACTTTTGGCACAAGGCCAACAAATACTCCAGTACATTACTGGTACTTTATTTTATCGACCCCGTAAGGATGAAATGCAAAGTTAACCTCAGCGGAATTTGAACTCAGAACGTAAAGGGCCATAACTTTGCTGCAAAGCATGGTGTCTGATGCTCTACATGGTGTCTGGCGCTCTACATGGTGTCTGGCGCTCTACCGATACTGAATAACATTAATGATTTCTATTTCAGGAACATGGCCAATCCTTTGGAGGAAGAAGAAAGTCCATTAAATCCAGCAGTGCTTGAGAAAAATTTTATGAAAGACAAACTTAACAATGGTGGGATTTGAACTCAGCTTGTAATTGGCCGGAACAAATACCGCTAGGCATTTTGCCCGACGTTCTAATGATCTGCCAACCCGCTGTTCATTGCCAATCGACTTTAGTAATAAGAAGAGAGGGGAAGAAATAGACTCCAACTTGTAACAACATTAATAACAGTGGCTGTTTTATTACAGCAATTAAAATGTCATCTTTCAAGTGTACACAGGTTAAAGAGGAAGGACAAACAGAGAGCTGGAAAGAGGAGGGACAAACAGAGAGCTGGAAAGAGGAGGGACAAAGAGAGAGATGGAAAGAGGAGGGACAAAGAGAGAGATGGAAAGAGGAGGGACAAAGAGAGAGCTGGAAAGAAGAGTTAAACAGAGATAAACATACATAAGGACATTTAAACGGTGGAACAGACTGTTATCTTGAAAAATAAAATAAAATAATAATATATATATATACATATATATGTGTGTATATACATATATATATATATATATATACACACACACACACACACACACACACGCGCGCGCATACATTCATTTTATACTAGTTTCTACAGCCAGTGGAAAGAAAATGTCACCGTGATTGCACAGTCTTAGAAAATAGCTATTTTATTCGTTTGGTATAAAACAATAAAAAAAAGAACGACACAAACAACGATGACGACATACTCGGTGTCGTCACGTGATATCGAATGAGTCATACTTCAAAGAAGGCTTCATTTTCAGATAACTAAGTAATATATTTAGAACATGTTAACCTCGTTAGAGCCCGGCTTCCTAAATTGATAAACTCACAAATCTCAGCAAAACACCCCTAGCCCCACCAACACATCCCTACCCCCACCAAGACACCCCTACCCTCACCAGACATCAAGGGTGGCTTCATTTTCAGATAAGTAATATTTGGTCCCTCATTTTGGCATAAGGCCAGAAAATCTGATGGGACGCCAAAGTTGATTAAATGAAGTCCAGTACTTCATTAACGACAGCGCATGTCTTAGTGGTTCGAGTATTGGGCTTGCAATCGAAAGGTTGTGAGTTCAATTCTCGGACTGGGTGATGTGTTGTTTCCTTGAGCAAGACATTTTATTACACGTTGCTCCAGTTTACTCAGCTGTAGAACTGGGGTCCCTATCATTAAATTAACCAAGGCACCTCCAACGAGATATACCTTGGAGGAGGCCAGCTAAACCTGCATAGGTGTGAGCTGTCACACCACACACACACAGTACTTCATTGGTACTATATTTTATCGATCCCCTGAAGAGTGGAAGACAAAGTTGAACACGGCGGGATTTGAACTCATAATGTAAAGCAATAGTATTTTATCCAACGCACTTTTGATATCAAGCTCCCTGAAACTGCCCCAGATTTTATGATAGAAAAACTACCTGTTTAAACGTATGTATACATATGTATTAAAAGCTTCGCCCTCACACAGAAACTATAAAAATAATCGGTATTCTATTAATAGCAAAATTAATATGTTGTCAACGATGAAACAGATAACATTTATGTACACTAACCTGATATTTGACCAACATTTATGTATATGTGAGGAATTACCGAGGCCACAACTTGCAGTTAATCTTAAGAGGATTAATTCGGCTAACGATTATAATTAATCCAATCGGAATGTCTAATTCGCAAAAATCACAGGACAGTCTATTTAAGCTTAGGTGATTGGTGATATTGTTGCTAGTATGTTAGAATTGTTTGATAAATTAGTGTAGGTATGCGTATGTCTTCGTATATGAAGTGGCGGAGAATAGCAAACATCACGGGCGCTCTATCTCAAAATTATTTTTGAAAAGCATTAGAAATGCGCAACCGGTAAACACTTAAAACCAAAACTGAATACTAACCAATACTTATTCCTAATTAAACTATTTTTCACTGGGTACAATTTGTCAGCATTTTCTTTTCCTTTTACCAATATATATATATATAGTTGAAAATTGCAAACTTGACTGTCACCACATATTATGAACCTGAAGATTGCGAAAGCATGAAAGTACTTGTGCAATTAACACTTAGAATTTAATATTCTATCATACTATTTCATTATAATACCATTATAAATTTTAAAGGATTGTAAATAAAACGAGTAAATCAGACAAAGTTGGAATTCCTCTTATTAATATATATATATATATATATATATATATATATATATATATATCATGTCCTTAGAATTATTAGATAAAATATATACCATTTCCTCTCCCAATTAGCATAATTAAACATATAAAAAAACCAATTAGACCAGGCTATAAGAATAAAGGCTTCTATGAAGAAATTTTCGACAAATAACTGAAAGCGGCCACTTCGCGGTGACCCCAATAGGGTATTTATCCAACATTTCAACAGCATGTAGAAACTGACTTAATATACCGTCAACCAAATTTACACCTAATTGTGTATGGTTCGCCAAACCACTGCAATGGTTCTGATGCATAACATTCAGATTAAACATGGACTGGTGGTATCTAAGTTATATTCCATCGCCAAACCACTGCAATGGTTCTGATGCATAACATTCAGATTAAACATGGACTGGTGGTATCTAAGTTATATTCCATCGCCAAACCACTGCAATGGTTCTGATGCATAACATTCAGATTAAACATGGACTGGTGGTATCTAAGTTATAGTCCATTGCCAAACCACTGCAATGGTTTTGATATTTAAAAAATAGACACCACCAGTCCACATTTTATCTATTTTTTAAATATCAAAACCATTGCAGTGGTTTGGCAATGGACTATAACTTAGATACCACCAGTCCATGTTTAATCTGAATTTTATGCATCAGGACCATTGCAGTGGTTTGGCGATGGAATATAACTTAGCTGTCATCAGTCCACATTTTATCTAAGTTATATTCCATTGCCAAACCACTGCAGTGGGTCTGATGCTTAAAATTAAGATTAAATATGGACTGGTGGTGTCTAAGTTATATTCCATTGCCAAACCACTGCAGTGGTTTTGGTACTTAAAAAGTAGATTAGATGTGGACTGATGACGGCTAAGCAGCAATTGGTTTAGCTTTCCACTCGTAGAAAAGGTTAAACAGATTCTCAGTTGTTTATTTGTTTATCAGGGTATATACGAATAGAAATACATTTAGTGAGAAAAGCAAGGTTTTTATATAATTTTCGAGATTTTATGTATTTATTTGTTTCTTGTTTAGTCGAAATGAAATGAAGGAGTGACTACGTCGGGGAGAGCATCTCTCTTTCCCTCATCCCCTCTCTCTCTAATGGAACACAGAGTGGTAGTGTCTGGGGAGAGGATCTATGTATCTTTCTAATGGAACAAGAGAATCCTGAGAAGACTAGCGTAGGAATTGTTTTCTAAGGTCATATTAAAAGATCAGAAACTGAGCTGATATAACCACTAAATCATGTGTGAAATGTTTTATTTTAGAATTTTGCCAACAGAATTGTCATTCAAAACTAATAATATATATATATATATATATATATATATATAAGGTGTCCCCCAAAAATGTATACACGTTTTTTAGAATGCTGTTGTAGTGTGCATACATTTTTGGGGACACCGTGTGTGTCTGTGTATACATACTGAGAGAGAATGATTTACGTAAAACACCGGTTGCGAGGCAACGTTGAGAGAGAGCGGGGGAGAGCGGGAGGGAGAGAGAGAGCGGGAGGGAGAGAGAGAGCGGGGGAGAGAGAGAGTGGGGGAGAGAGAGAGAGAGAGAGAGTGGGGGAGAGAGAGAGAGAGAGAGAGTGGGGGAGAGAGAGAGAGAGAGAGAGAGAGAGCGGGGGAGAGAGAGAGAGAGCGAGGGAGAGAGAGAGCGGGAGAGAGGGGGAGAGAGAGAGAGCGGGAGAGAGAGAGAGAGAGAACGGGAGAGAGAGAACGAGAGAGAGAGAGAGAACGAGAGAGAGAGAGAGAGAGAGAACGAGAGAGAGAGAGAATGAGAGAGAGAGAGAACGAGAACGGGAGAGAGAGAACGGGAGAGAGAACGGGAGAGAGAGAGAGAAGAGAGAGAGAGAACGGGAGAGAGAGAGAACGGGAGGGAGGGAACGGGAGAGAGAGAGAACGGGAGAGAGAGAGAGAGAGAGAGAGAACGGGAGAGAGAGAGAACGGGAGAGAGAGAGAACGGGAGAGAGAGAGAGAGCGGTATAGAAAGGGACTGAAGGGTAGAGAAAAAGAGAAAAGTGATAGAGAATAAACTGGATGAAAGAAAAAGCATGGAAGCAACGTCCTGATAGCAGATTCTACTATTGAGATACCACTACAGTGTTCAAATCTCTATGGAGTGGTAAATAGTAAATTGTAATGTCCCTGCTTTCCTCTATGACAATACTATAACTGCGCCATTGACCAGGTCGGAGACAGTACGACGAAAATTTTGATACCAAAAAATTATTTAGAAACATAATTACAAAAATTTTAGTTTTTTTTTAAACTTTCAATGTCACTTCTACGAATTAATTACATTAGGTTCAACACATGCTCTAGCTCAAGTTACTTGACAAAAATAATTTCGAAATATAAGACGATTTTTTTTCGAAAATAACGTGTCGCAAGGTAAAGAACCTCCTCTAACGAACGAATAAGTCCGAAACCTAAACATTTCTTATTTGAAATTTATCAAGGCTGACCAGGTTACTTGCTGAACATGACCTGCTATAGATATATACTTTTTGCCTCGTCATTTTAGTGGAAAGACTTTTGCACGTATTGTATTTTGTCTTAATCCGTTGTTCTTTAATCCCAGATAGTTATTGCTGCACTGAAGAGAACGATACGGACTACGTTAACCGAATTCGTATTGATGATAAACGGACAGCTGATGAGTGGGACGATTCCTTTTGTCCGTTTTTCCCCATTTTTCCAATGACTTTTCCTCTCTCCCAGTGCTAATTTTTGTCTAATATACATATATAAATTAAATAAGGTTTCTATAAAAACAAAGTCAAAACGCCCCGGGCAATAGAAAGAGAACACGTGCTATATAATTCACTCATCATGAAAGGAAAGAAAATAGAAACCGGAACAAACATGGCTAACTTCCGGTCAAAAGCGAGCAAGAACACAAAGACATTTTTTTTTAAATGGCAAGTATTGTGGTTTTACTCTAATTAGTGTCAAGAGTTAAAGAAGATATATGAAGAGACACTCAGTGGATGGTTGGTATGGAGGTGGAGGTGGTGTAGCGGTGGAGGTGGTGTAGCGGTGAAGGTGGTGTGGAGGTGGAGTAGCGGTGGAGGTGGTGTAGCGGTGGAGGTGGTGTTGATGTGGAGGTGAGTATGTCTCTCAGTGTATAAGTGGGTATGTGTGTGTGTTCGCGAATATATGTGTGCGTATGTGTGAGTATGTATATATATATGATGCTTCAATATTGATTGACATATACTTGGTTATGTTGGTGACTACTTTAGTTACTTCTTTAACAATGAGGTGGTGTGATTATATTGCCATTATGGTGGATTGGATGCCATGCTTTCCAGCATAGAGTTACGTCCCTTTATGGTCTGAGGTTAACTTTGCCTTTCATCCTTACGGAGGTTGATAAAAGAAAGTACCAGTAATGCACTAGGATAATTACTGGCTTTATGCCAAAAGTAGAAACAATTATTTAATTAGCCCTACATTAACCTAAATAGAGTAAATCCTTTGTCAAAAGTGTTCCAAGCATGACCATTCCATCTTTTATTCTCAGTTAGACATACTGTCTCTAGAATTAAATTATCCAATCTAGTCCTTGAAATTCCAAAGGCAAAGTATGGTTTGTAGGAGATTTGGCTGCTGTAGTTAGCAATAACAATCATATAGAGGCTCCCAAATGGCGCAAAGTTAAAAGTGTTCCAAGCATGACCATTCCATCTTTTGTTTTCAGACAGACAGACTGTCTCTAGAACTACATTATCCAACGTAGCCATTTTATTTTAGATGGCAATGTGATTCGAGGGAGATTTGGCTGCTATTCCTAGCAACCACAAACAGATTCTCTCCCTCCCTCGTTGATGCTGATCATTACGGATGGTAAGCTTGGTTATTACCACGGTTGGGTTAAAGATTATTCTAACCAAGGGTATAGAGCTTTCTCCTCCCACATTCCACCGCCATTTTGTTTCTCTTCTTTTCTCATTATTATATTATAAACGTATTTTGTAATATTAAAAATTGAACAATGAAACAACACGATATATAAGGTGGTGTATTTCCTACTCAACTTTCACAAGCGTTCAGCCATTCATTCTTAGGAAGCCGTTATTGTTCATTTATTCATTAAAACATGTGTTATGTAACTTTGATTGAGTAGGCGGTCTTCCTTCTCTTTATTATCTTCTTCCTCTGCTAAATAATTAATAATATCGAATAAAAAGAAGGGGTGACAAAGAGGCAGAAACGGTCGTGAGGTGGATAGGCGAATATATTGGAGAGAATGTGTGTGTGTATATATATATATATAAGTTTGATATATTTCTGCATTATCAGCAGTTTCAAAATACAAATACGTCTGTCGCATCAGATGATAAAAAAAGTATTAAAAAACAAAATAAGATGGAGAATACAGCTTAAGGACAAGTTAATATAAATACTCTCAACATCTAAATGCGCTTACTGCTCTTTGCTTTCGTTTGCACCCATGCTTACACACACATATATATATACATACATATATACATACATACACACATATACATACACACATATATATATATATATATATATACATATATATATATATTTATTTATTTATTTATTATATAACCAGATATATAGAGAAAGCATTCACTAGTTTTTATACATATATTTCTGGAAGCTTTGGTTAAATTCTGTACTGACTAAAGATATGAAGTTATAGTATACTTAGTGCATGATTATATATTACATACATATGTCTTGTATTGACATTATACATACATACATACATACATATGTCTCGTATTGACATACATACATCCATACATACATACATATGTCTCGTATTGAGATTATACATACATACATGGTGGCTGCCAACTTGTTTTCGAGTACGGCCACTACTTTATATCCATGTAGGAGAACCCCTACCGATGCGCTGAACGAGTGTGACTTTTTAGTCCAGCCAGCGACTTGAAAACTCTGGTACAAACACTACACTTGTGACAATTATTGACACATAGTGCTGGGCCCATGGTACCATGTGACGACAAGTGCAGAGAGATCTCCAGATATAAAGCAATGCCTGTGCCGTGAAGCTTTTATAGTGAGCAAAGGCACTGCACAAAGCCAGTCCCACTCTCTTAACCAAGATGATATTTACCAAAAAGAAGAACAAGTCAACATCATTGGATACCACCAGGGTTGTAGGCGTTATATCAGAGTTTTCCTTCTCCTAGAATTCTGCCTTGACAAAGGCTAAGGGGTCATCGCTCCCGGTGATTTTGGATGGCCATTGACTCTTAAGAGGTCCTTTGCCCTTTGACAGGTTTTGTTTTTAGTCCTGCAGGATGTCCAAAGTCACCCTCCTCACCAAGAAACCTTGGTGGGGTTGCCAGTTTAGTCGCCAACGACCCGACCATGAGACAGGTTGTACTGGGATACATGTTACCAGTAGCACCAACTGGTGACCTGACATAGATACATACATACATACATACATACATACATACATACATACATACATACATACATACATACATACATACATACATACATACATACGTCTCGTATTTACAAAGTAACACATGACTTAGGAAATAAAGACCCCAAATCATACTCAAGCCATATATCTTAAAATCTACTGCTGTCTCAGTTTCTGAAGGAAATAGAAAAAGGGCCGGGCATGTTAATACGTTACCCACAGATGATGTTTGTCAAATAACTTGAAAATAAATAAAAAAAATGGCGGATTTAGTAGACAATACGTTTATCATTATTCAGCTGATATTTTGAGCATAACCTAAATGTTCTTGCTTAGAATTACGATGGAAGCTTTTTAGTTAAATTTAAGCACGTTGAAATAAATAAAGTGAGTTATTGAAGAAGGCGTGGTTTCAGGCGGTATGATCTCAAAAAGGTTAAGAAATTATCTTATAAGGGTCATACTGACCCTTAAGTGCAACCGGCGTTATTTTTCAACTCAGGATCAGCAAAAATTATAGCACACGCAATAAAAGAAGAAAGTACAGAAATAAGTCTGTTGGTTTTTAACGACCAACAAAAGAAGAATTTTCTTTAGCTTAGGTACACCTAAGACACGAGATTTGCCATTGATTTTTATGTGGTTTTCATTATTCCGACATAAACACTTCTTGTTTGTAGCGAATGTCTAGCAGAATTTTTTTTTTTTTTTTCCTGCTTCTTTAGCTAAGCTGCTTATTTTCGACCTAAACTTCATCACCACAACAAATGACATCACAGTAAACTCCGCCGCACCAGCGACCACCCCACCCTCTCTATCAGGACCACAAACACTGCCACCATTATCACTGTTATCGCATCAAAACCACCATCTCAACACTACCACCACCACCACTGTCATGAAAAGACCTCAAACGCCGGCGTCACCACATCAAACCGCTGAAACCACACCCCACAAACATCGCACCGCCAAACCCACCACCACCGTCATCACACTGCCAAAACCATACCAAAGCTACCACCACAACCACCACCACCACCATACCACAAAAACAACCACCACATCCACACAGACATTTCCAACGTCACGACCACCGCCACTATCATACTACTAAAACTACCACCATCACCATCATACCACCATCACACACCCATCACCACCATACAGCCGCCACCACCATCAGCTATTTCGTTAGCTGCACCTAAATATAAAACAGTACACTATATTTATATATTAGTTGATAAATAACATTGTTTACACCGAGGCTATGAAGACAAGTGAGTACATTATATATTGGCAGTATCGCTAGATGGTCGGACACTATGCTTTGACGCATAGAGTTACGCCCCTTGCCATTCTGAGTTCAAATCGCGCCAAGGTTAACTTTGACTTTCATCCTTACGGGGTCGATAAAATAAAGTACCAGTAATGTACTGGGTAATTGCTGGCCTTGTGCCAAAAGTAGAAACAATTATATATCTTATACTATTTTTGATATTAGTTAAGTCGATAATTCCCCGATTGTCAGGACTGGCGCTACCATTAAGACCAACGAGGCAGCCACCTATGACGCAGACAGGTGCATTACTGACCCTTAACCCATTAACATTTAAAGCAGCCGTATCCGGCCAGATTCTCTCAGCTGTTTCTGTTCAAACCGGCTGTAACCAGCCACTCATACTGATGTTAAGGTATTATTCTCAAAATAAATAATATCAAAATCTCGTAGATTCGATATTATGTGAGATAATTGTTTCTACTTTTTGGCACAAGGCCATCAATTACCCAGTGCATTACTGGTACTTTATTTTATCGACCCCGTAAGGATGAAAGGCAAAGTTAACCTCGGCGGGATTTGAACTCAGAATGGCAAGGGCCGTAACTCTATACTAAAGAGTAAGGATAATTGTTTACAAAAATATATAGTTAAATATATAATAATTTCCAATGACTAATAAATTAATTGCTAAATATATCTGACGTGTTGCAATGTTGTGGAAATATCCAAAGCGGCAGAGAGGGTTGTATGGTGTGGATTGTATAGTGGGAAATGCAGGCTTAGTAATTTTCTTTATGTGGTCAGAGCAAGAAGTGTCACAAAGTAGGTTCGTTAGCTTATGAAAATATAAATTGAAATCATTTTGGAGATTGTGGAGCATAACTGGGCTAAGAGGACAAACATTGTAGGGTTAAGCTATGACGCTAAATACCCAGGCGCCAGCAGGGCTGACATGTTATAACCCTCTCTCACACCACTGTCTAAATCAGACATGGGCAACCATTTTCGAGGAGTGGGCCGCATGAGCCATATATGTGGGGCGTAGCTGAAACATACCTCTCAGACTAGGGTGTAAAGATCTGCTATTCCCTCCCTCGTCCCCCCCTTTTCTGTTGCCATTTAAGGTAACTGTAAAGTTAGACAATTAAAATAATTAAAAGATCATTATGTAGTACAACTAAATAATAGAACAAACTCTATAGATAATGAACACAACCACAAGGATATGGTCCGATCGTTGTTTAACTTTTTTTCTTCCTTATTTCTACAACTTATCCTTAGAATGTTTTTGACAGCTCTTCTTGTGTGACAGACGGACAAACAGGCCGTACAATTGTTATAATATAGATTACAAGCTATTTAAAGTGACGCTCTATCGTTTCTGCCAATTGCAACCTGCATGATGGCTATATAATAGCGTGACAATAGCAACAACGAAATTATCAATGGTGAAATGTACGTGGCCATCTTTATTACTAAATAAACGTGTGGATATTACAAATTGGGTGGAACAACAATTGAATAGAAAGGGGAAAAGGTGGAGGAGAAGACAGGAAATAGTTCTTGTTGTAACAAGAAAGGACATCGTTGGCAATGGACACGATAATTTCTCCTGATTGGCCTAAATTTACGATGTCAACGTTGTTAAAGTCCAATGAGAAGAAAAGGAAAAAAGAAAATCAGTGATAGTGACTCAGAGGAAAACTTTCCCCTGCAGCTAGCAAACGAGATGACAATTGAAAAACTCCCTTAACTGTAATTCAGATACAGTATATTCATTGTAGCTTACCTCAGCAAAACTCCCTTGGCAATAGGAAGGAAGCTTTTGTATGTTGAGAAGAGAGGGAGTCGGGCAGGAAGGGAGAGAGAGATCGTAAAGACAGCAATAGTAGAGGGGAGAGATACGGTCAAGAAAGACAGATAGTAGAAAGGAGAGAGTGACTGTAGAGAAAGCAATGGTGGAGAGAGCAAGATGGGAGAGAGAGAGAGATCGTCGAGAGAGAGGGGGGGGAGAAAGATGGCTGAGAGAGAGAGAGATGGTCGAGAGAGAGAGATGGTCGAGAGAGAGAGATGGTCGAGAGAGAGAGATGGTCGAGAGAGAGAGGTGGTCGAGAGCGAGAGATGGTCGAGAGAGAGAGAGATAGTCGAGAGAGAGAGAGATAGTCGAGAGAGAGAGAGATGGTCGAGAGAGAGAGATGGTCGAGAGAGAGAGATGGTCGAGAGAGAGAGATGGTCGAGAGAGAGAGATGGTCGAGAGAGAGAGAGATGGTCGAGAGAGAGAGAGAGATGGTCGAGAGAGAGAGATGGTCGAAAGGAAAAACGAAAAACTGTGAAGGAAACAGCTAACGTAATGAACTAAAAGAATTATATTAGTTATTAGCAGGCTCAATTCAGTGTTAAAGTTGAATGACTCAATAAAACAAAATATGATGACAAAATAAAACATGACAAAATAAGATAAAAGAAGATGGGACACATCATTTGTGACAATGACGGTGTTGTGTGAACAATAAAATCTATTGTAATTGCTGTATTCAACCAAGAAGGAATGGCCATACAAATGAATCGTACTTTATTATGCATGATGTAATTTTATTATGTATCGACCAAGTAAATTATATAAAGGATGTCAAATTAAGTGACCATAGTGTTGTTGTTGCATTCAGACATTTGAAATTGGAAATGACGCCACACAAATGGATAACAGATTTATTTTGTATTTCTGGACAACATATTCTTTTATTTATTATTATTATTATTATTATTATTTTATTTTTACTGAACTCAGTCATTCGACTGCGGCCTTGCTGTGGCACCTATTTAAAGGGATTTGGACGATTATATCGACCAGCAATACTTATTTTTGCAATCAAGCATGATACTTATTTTATCGATCTCTTTTTGTTTGAACCGCTATGTTACAGGACACAAACAAATACGGACGAACGGGGACACGGACACACACACACACACACACATATATATATATATATATATATATATATATATATATATATATATATATATATATATATATATATATATATATATATATATATATATATATATATATATATATATATATATATATATATATATATATATATGAAAATTCAAAGGCCTACCCACACGAAGTCGCTTTTCTCACTGTTTAACGTAATTGTCCACTTTAATTGTTGGGTCTTAAGCTCTTGAGTGAGTGAGAAAACGACCGAGGTCATATCAATTGCATCTTACTAGCTTCGTTCATTATATAGTGGATTGGCAGTATCGGTAGAGGGTCGGACGCCATGCTTTGCAGCAAAGAGTTACGGCCCTTTATGGTCTGAGTTCACATCCCGCCGAGGTTAACTTTGCCTTTCACCCTTACGGGGTCGATAAAATAAAGTACCAGTAAGGTACTGGATAATTGCTGGCCTTCTGCCAAAAAGTAGAAACAATTATATATATATATGGACTTCCACACCGTTTACGTCTACAGTTTTAACAGCCATGCCTACGTCTACTATGTTGTTTCCCTTTAAATGTTTTGTTTCCTCTGTCCTGCCTATGATGTTCAAATTATTTTCAAAATAATAAACATTTTCAAAGGATTTAGTATTATAGCTAATTTTCACATTAATAAAATAGTGTTTGGAAGATAATAAAAGTTCTTAGATAAACTTATAATTGATGTCTTTTAATGTAAATATAAACACTTTAAAACAAACAGTTTTGTATCATAGAACCAGGTCGGTGTTCAAACGGTTTAGTATAGAAAGGATAAATAGAAAGAACTAGAGAATGTCATAGCTTTTATTTTCACAACATTGGTATATTCAGGTATGTTAATACGTCGTCCAATAATAGCTTTTATTGTTAGTTTTTTTCAGATTCCCTCTGTTATTATATAATGATTTATTTATTCTTTGTCTATTATTTACTCTTATATAATAACAAAGCGGACTCTTAATTCATTGCGATTATCGCAAAACGAATTTATTTTAATACTTTATGGTCCATTAAGCATTCAACGACATTCTATTACGAAGTGAAAATAATTGAAAATATACATTTCTATATCTCAACTATAAACGAGATAGAAGTGGTTAGGGTGCTGGACTCACAATCGTAAAGTCGTGAGTTCGATTACCTGAACAGACAGAGCGTTTTATGCTTGATCAAGACATTTTATTTATCGATACCTTAAAGTACCACTAAACTACAGAGGTCGATATAATCAAGTTTCCAAACTCTCCAAATTTGCTTACATTGTGTCTCAATTATAAATCATCATCATCATCATCATCGTCATCATCAGTGAATAAATTCTATTTCATGGTTGACGAAATTACTTTTCCTCCGCCTCCAGTGATTTATGAACCAAGGAGAGATAAATGTTAAAACCTTCCACCACCAGTATAAAAAATGACGTGTGCAACTGTGGGTGTTGAAGAGTTACACACACACACACACACACACACACACACACACACACACACACTATATATATATATATATATATATATAATAACTTCAAGCTAAAGTTTCTCATCTTTGATCCACCAAGTTTCTCCTATCATGTTCTTTGAAGTGGCATAAAGAACGTGTTGCTGCAAATCTCATAAGTTTCGAAGCTCGAAGTGATCAAAATTATCATTCTGCCTTAGATCTCTCTCTCTCTCTCTCTCCCTCCTTCACTTCTGTCCCACCTCTACTAGCTAGTTGTGGTTGGAGCAAAGCCTTAGCCAAGCAGTGGGCAGCATTGTGTTGTAGACTGGTAGTACAGTGAACAAGGTTATGAGTGATAAACAGGCTTGGCCGCGTATTTAAGATGCTTGCTGCGCTATCGTGAAGTCCTAGGTTCGATTCCCCTGGGTGACATGTTGGATATGTGTCATTACCATAGCCTCGAGTCAACCCAAGACTTGTGAGGGAAATTAGGAGGAAGTACCTCAAATTGACTGTACCTATAATTTGAATTATTGTGTGCCACACTGATTCAGCTTTTCAATTATATTAAGGGTACTGAAACAGTAATTTAGACTTAAATTCGTCTGTTAACATGTCTAAACCCCAGCCCTTTTTTTTAAATGGCAGCTTGGTACACTCGGTTAATAGAATACGAACTCTGATAATTTGACTGGTTATTCTCTATTTGTGGCTTGAGTCAACGAGGGAGCTTATATATGGCCATTTAATCTGCTAGAAATAACAGCTACATTTTCAAATCAAGTAGTACAGTGAAGGACATATATAGACTTGGCTATCACCAAAAGACCTGATGGTTACATCTCTCTGCAAGATCATGGTTATCTGGGTTAAAAAACATCAACAACCAGTTTTCTCACATATTAAGTTAAACAAACATTATGCCAGACAGGTAATCAAAAGAAACGTTACATCACCGAATACTTGTTTGAATTATTTTTTATCTAACCCCTTTGACGCTAAACTGACTGAAATCGCGACTGGTTCTACAATCAAGCTGTTTGTTTTAAATTATTTATATTTACCTAAAATTCAATTTTATGTAAAAACCGTCTAAGTTATGTCCCCCAACACCAGATTAATAGTGAGAAAGTTTTTATTACTAAATCCACTCACATTTTTGTTTATTTTCAAACTTATTTTGAAATCATAAATAGCGTCTTTTATTAGAAATATGGTAATGGCAATGTTATAAGATTTATATTTATTTAAAAATCTGCTACCATAATTTTATGTAACAAAATAAGTTATGCTTCAAACACCAGCTTAATAGTAAGAAAGTTAATTGCAAATCCCTCAAAATTCGGAATTATATTCAAAATTATTTGAAAATTATATGTAGTAACTTTCATTAGAAAAGCATCATAGAATCTTTCATGAAAAATATGGTAATGAACGGGTTAAAGTATATATATTGATATAACACAAACTTCCATTATAATTTTATGTAAGAATTTATTTTCTAAACACCAGCTAAATAACGAGAAAATTAGTTAAATTAGTTATATTACCAAATACCGCCAAGATCTATAACATTTTCAAAATTATTTCAAAAAAATATAGGTAGTGTCTTTGATGAAAAATATCGTAACGAAAGAGTTAATTGAAATTCAAGACATTACAGTAAAAATTTCCAGAGAGATGTAAGTCAACTGTCTAATAGACTTTAATCAAGCTTCTAGACACACTTTACCAAAGAACTGGTGTCATAGAGAAAAGAGAATTGGTAGTTAAATATGGAGGAATAGCATTAAATTGATGAAGACTTCGTATAAAGAGATTACACAGACATGTGTTAGGTGAGTGAATGTATTCCACGCAAGTGCATGTGTATGAAATGAGTGCGTGTTCGTGAGTGTGTGCAAGTTTGTGCATTGTATCATGTTCGTTTGTATGTGTGTGTGTGTGTGTGTGTGTACGTATGTGTGTACGTGCATACGTTGTGTTCGCGTGTGTATGCGCGTTGTATTTAGAAAAGAATGAGTCAGGCTACATACACGATCTAGAAAACGCATGTGTGCATGCGTATGTGTATTTGTGTGAAAGCCTATGTATGTATGTGCCTC
Organism: Eledone cirrhosa; assembly: GCA_964016885.1. Lineage (NCBI taxonomy): Eukaryota > Metazoa > Mollusca > Cephalopoda > Octopoda > Eledonidae > Eledone > Eledone cirrhosa. The sequence goes on from OZ024755.1 coordinate 12,498,232, forward strand.
TAAGTGTATGTGTATTTCTGAGTAAGCGTATGTATGTATGGGTTTGTGTGCGTGCGTGCGTATGTGTGTAAGCGTGTGTATGCGTACGTGTTGTGTATATTTTGCCACATACTCAATTTGACAAGATTATTGATGTTACTTCACACACATACACAATATAAAACTATGAGTACATACATTTGTACAGCTACAGAGATTTTTTTTTTTCTTTTTGAAAATTATATCATATGTATGTGTGTTTTCATCCTTTAAAAAATGTGTGATTACATCTGAAGTGACCAAATTTGAGAAGTATTTATTTATATAGTCGAGGACCACCAACCCTACCAGTCCCACCTCAATCTGCCCTATCTCGATTATTATCAATTCAACAGAGTTAGTTTGGTCAGGCTGACCGTAGTTGAAATGTTCAATGATGGCTAGACATAGCATTGCAGCATGTCTAGCAGACATATTTGGTTATTGTGTGGAATCTACAGCAAAGAGAAACTGCCTAGTGATGTCATCGATATTATCTGCCTTCCAATTCCTCCTGCAAAACGAAGCTCTTTTATTTGTTTGGATTTGGGATTTTTATTTCTACTATTTGGTGAAATTCGTTTTGCAACAATCAAGATGATGATTATGAGAAGTCCCAAGGGGGGAATGAGGAATCCCCAAACAGAAGTATTTTCTTCATTGAAAAATCTATAACTATTAACTCTATAAGATATTTATCTGCACAGTATTTCGGCAATGTAGACTACTCTCAATGGATTGCGTGTGTAACGGCGCTGTTTTCCTCAGGGCTATATGCGTTGCAACAGTATGCATTGATATATTGCGAGGAACTAACTCTCTCTTTCTCTTATAATGTGTGTGTGTGTATGTATGTCTGTGTAATGTGTGTGTGTGTGTGTCTAGTGTGTATGCAATGTGTGTGTTTGTAGTGTGTGCGTGTGTGCATGTGTGTGTAATGAAAACTATAAATGTGAAGAGCAAATAGACAAAATATAATCTAAAAATACTGCCTAAGATTTTCAAGTGATTTTGAAAACCATCAAAAATTTAGAGGGATTTAGTAATATAACTTTCTAATTATTAAGCTGATGTTTGGAACATAACTTGAAGGTTCTTACATAAAATTACGATGGAAGTTTTCAGGTAAATATAAACAGTTTTACATCGTGTGGTTTAATATTACAAAGATTAAGCTGATGTTTGGAGAATAACAAAGGTTCTTACATAAAATTACGATGGAAGTTTTCAGGTAAACATAAACAGTTTTACATCGTGTGGTTTAATATTACAAAGATTAAGCTGATGTTTGGAGAATAACAAAGGTTCTTACATAAAATTATTAAATTATGAAAAAGTTTTTAGATAAATGTGTTGTTAGATCTCCATCGGTTCCAAAAATGAGTTTTCCACTTGTTTGATCAAGGGATCAGCCTGCTTGAGAAAATAACGAGCTAGTGGTCAGGAATTCCACAGACATGTGTACACTCAGCATAGTTCTCGTAAAGATTCAGCGTGACTCAATTTGTGACAATGCTGGACCTTTGAACTACAGGTATAACTTCATTTTTCCCCAGCTGAATGGACTTGACCAACGTGAAATAGATTGTCTTGCTCAAAAATATAATACGCTGCCGTGAATCGAACTCCCGACCTTTCCCTCAACCATTAGGCCACGCGCCTTTACCTTAGTTAAATATCAACACTTTAATATAAATATTTTTCTTTCATTGTAAAACCAGGAGCGGTTTCATAGGTTTATTGTTAAAAGGGTTAAAGCAGCATTCACTCATGATAGACGCTTCTAGCATCTTCCTTGAAAGATGTCAAGAAACATGCCTAGATCCAAAAAGAGAACATTAACCAAACCGATGTCAATAAGTTAATAATGGATGTTAGAAAGTGGGGAGGGTGAAAAGGGGACGTTGCTGAATTATAATAACTCAGCTCTCCTTCATTGGTACAACATAAAAATTGTTTAGCAGGCAACATTTCTGTTCAAATCCCAAAGGTCCTATTGCAATAGAAAATACAATCTAATGGGGCTATAAAAAATAATTCTTTGGAATATCGAGTCAATTTATTCCACGGCAACACATCAATGTAAGAGTGACTGCGAGAACATTGCTTTCTATTTTTATTTTTAGATATTTATTTAATTTTATCTTCTATCTTTCCACTTGTGCTTCAAAGTGTTGGCAGAAGAAACAGATTCTATCAATTTATTTTTACAAATTTAAATGCCTGTAGATGAGAAACACCATGTTCTCACCGAAAGTTTTTTGCACATTCCATCCATAATTATCTTAGTTTGCGCCTACACTTGAATAAAAAGACAGAAATACTACATTCTTGTATTTTATGCCTCGTGTGTCAACTGGGTCATAGCTATACTCATTTCTTTAAATCACTTGATTCTCTCCTATTGTGTATATATTTGTATAGTGTGTGTGTGTATGTGTGCGTGTGCGTGTGTGCGTGTGCACGCGCGTGTGTGTGTGTACGCGCGTGTGTGTGTGTACGCGCGCGTGTATGCATATGATTCTAGTTCATCTTCCAATTGTTCGAATAAAACTGCTCGATTATGCCGTCTTCTGAATAAACAACTAAATATGTGGTATTATAATTGTGGATTGGTAGAATCGGTAGAGCGCCGGACACCTTACATCGCGGCATAGAGTTACGGCCCTATACATTCTGAGTTCGAATTCCGCCGAGGTTAACTTTGCCTTTCATCCTTTCAGTATCAATAAAATAAAGCACCAGTAATGTACTAAGGTCGATATAATCGACTTCCCCCTCCCCAAAATTGCTGGTCGTGTGTCTATAGTAGACATCATTATAATTATTTCATATCAAGAACTGATATCTTTATCATCGAATTTATCGTCTTAATATATAGTAAATTGTTCATAAAGTTATATTGGAAAATTATATAGAGAAAATAATAGAGGGAAAATTATAGAGGGGAAAATATAGAGGGGAAAATATAGAGGGGAAAATATAGAGGGGAAAATATAGAGGGGAAAATATAGAGGGGAAATATAGAGGGGAAATATAGAGGGGAAATATAGAGGGGAAAGGGACCGGACCCTCCACCCAATGCTTATAAATCAAATTATGAAGTGAGGACAGTAACAAACTTGTTACCCCTTTCTACGTCTCATCGGTTCCCTCGTTGCCGTTTTTCTACACTATTTAAATCTGGAAGGGAGTATCATGTCTAAAAAGGGAGCCCCATGAGATGGAATGGCTGATGTAGCGAGTATCGCTGGCTGTTCTCCACAGCTATTCTCCCACCATCGTGTCCTTGGGGCACAGCTAAGATATATCATTCAACCAACGGTGTAAGAAGTTGCTCTTCTCCAGTTTTTTTTTCTTTTCCCTTTTTCTATTCACAGTGTCCATGTTTTTCAAGAGGATTGTTGTACGAATGTAATTCTTTCAAATACGTATATCTCCTATATTTGTCATTACAATATTTTAAATGTATTTTTAATAAAAAAAAACTTGCGATTCGAAAGTTGACTTCACAATTTTAAAGTAGAAATATTGTTATTGTCGTTGTTGTTAATGTTTGACTTAGTTTTTAAAGTTTTGTTTTTTTGTTTTCTTGTTGAAGGGTGGCATTTTTTGTTGTTTTTAACAGACTGGAAAATGGGAGAGTGAGAGGGGAAACGAGTGAAGAAAACATTAAAGAAAAACATGTTTAGAGAGAGAGGAGAGGAAAAGAAGGAAATAAGACCACGTGCCATGTAGAGAAAAGTAACGTTTTAATGTGTGTTAAGTATTTTCAAAGACAACATCAAAGGAAGAGTCAGGAAAATATGAAAAACACACACATATACATCACACATACACACACAGTGCTGCATGCAGGTGCTAGTGCGTACGCAACATTACACACACGTGTGTGTGTGTGTATATATATATATATATACACACACACACGTGTGTGTGTGTATATATATATATATATATATACACACACACACACACACACACACACACACACACGTGTGTGCGCGTGCATGTGCGTGTGTGTGTGTATATATATATATATGTGTGTATGCATGTATATATGTATATGTGTATGTATGTATGCATGTATATATGTATATATATATATATATATCACCAGTTGGTACTACTGGTAACATGTATCCCAGTACAACCTGTCTCATGGTCGGGTCGTTGGCGACTAAACTGGCAACCCCACCAAGGTTTCTTGGTGAGGAGGGTGACTTTGGACATCCTACAGGACTAAAAACAAAACCTGTCAAAGAGCAAAGGAGCTCTTAAGAGTCAATGGTCATCCAAAATCACCGGGAGAGATGACCCCTTAGCCTTTGTCAAGGCAGAATTCTAGGAGAAGGAAAACTCTGATATAACACCTGCAACCCTGATGGTATCCAATGATGTTGACTTGTTCTTCTTTTTGGTAAATATCTTGGTTAAGAGAGTTGGACTGGCTTTGTGCAGTGCCTTTGCTCACTATATAAAGCTTCACGGTACAGACATTGTTTTATATCTGGAGATCTCTCTGCACTTGTCGTCACATGGTACCATGGGCCCAGCACTATGTGTCAATAATTGTCACAAGTGTAGTGTTTGTACCAGAGTTTTCAAGTCGCTGGCTGGACTAAAAAGTCACACTCGTTCAGCGCATCGGTAGGGGTTCTCCTACATGGATATAAAGTAGTGGCCGTACTCGAAAACGAGTTGGCAGCCACCATGTGTAGTGGTTACTTGTTGACAGCAACCAATCTTTAATCAACTAATGATCACTTAGTAATGCAGTAGAAAACCCTTCTCATTCCTATCCTTTCTTCCTAGCAAGCACCACCCTCACAAATATCACCACCCTATGACACTTACCCTCGATCCCTAGCAAACCCATCCCCCCAACAAATATCACAATACCTGCCCTCACTCCCTAGCAAGCCCCCCCCCCCCCCCCACACACACACAAGTATTACTACTATATTACACTTACCCTCGACACCTAGTATCTACCACGCCCACGTATTACAACCTACACCCGATTACAGCCGTTTTAATCTCATCGCTCATCACTAGGCTAAATAAGTTGATTCTATCAGGAATCATTAACAAGATAAGTTATAAACACTTGAAGAAATTATATATATATATATATATATATAATATATATATATATATAAAATAAAGTTCTCAAAACAAATGCATGGTACGACCACCATAGGACAGACATTCTACATCTGCTCTAGTCTCTCTCTCTCTCTTTCGCTCTATGTATGTGTATATATATATATATAGTTATGTAATAAACAACATAAGATAATTATTTCATTTACCAGTGGTTTCTTGAAAGCAACCAAAATTGCTTTCATTCATCAGAATGAAAAAATCCTGGTGTCTTTATTCCAAGACACCAGGATTTTTTCATTCTGATGAATGAAAGCAATTTTGGTTGCTTTCAAGAAACCACTGGTAAATGAAATAATTATCTTATCTTGTTTATTACATAACTAATAAGCTCTGTAACCTACATAGAGCACTCTTTTTTCCTGGACCTTTCCGGCGGAATTATTTCATTCACACATATTTACACACACACACACATATATATATATATATATATATATATATATATATATATATATAACAGATTAAAGTTTAAGCAAAGAATCGTTGCTTTCACCCTTAACGGGATCTTCTGAAACTATGTTTGCTCTATGGTTCTTATATATTTGATATATATTTATCCTTATCGAGCCCTCTTTGGATTTTAGTCTTCACATTTCTTATTACTATATATATATATATATATATATATATATATATATATATATATAAAGCAAAAAACTACAGCGGTCACTCACAATTGAGTATGACTTGGTATTGTATAACATGTTTTCCCTAAAAGGTTTTAGATGCCATGTAGTTTGATCCAGTGGAATATCCATAATATCACAACTAAAAGGAGAGAGGACTGCACCAATATAAGTCTGATACTGTCTTTATTGATCCTGAAAGGCAAAATGGACCTCAGCAGGATTTGAACTCAGAATGCCGAAAACTGGTACAAATTTAACATCGTTTTGACAACTCTGCCAAACCGACCACTTGACGTTACAGCCCTTTATGATCTGAGTTCAAATCCCGCCGCGGTTAACTTTGCCTTTCATCCTTACGAGGTCGATAAAATAAAGTACCAGTGACGCACTGGGGTAGATTTAAACGACCCCCCCCCTCCAAAATTGCTGGCCTTGTGCCTATTTAAGAAACCATTATTATTAAATCGATTGCCTTGTGCCTAAATTAGAAACCATTATTATTATTAAATAAGGGTGGTGGATTGGCAGTGACGGTGGAGCGTCGCACAGCATGCTTTGTGACAGTGTCATGGCCCTTTACGTTCTGTGTTCAAATTCTGCTGAGTTTGGCTTTGCCTTTCATCCTTACGGGGAAGATGAACTAAAATACCAGTTTCGCACTGAAGTCGATTTAATCGAGCCCCCTCCCCCCCCCCCCCATCCTTTCTTTCAAATTGCTGGCCTTGTGCTAAACGTAGAAACTATTATAAAGCCATTCCAGATTAATATAGAAGACTATTATAAAGCCATTCCAGATTAATATAGAAGGCTGTCAGTCAGTTATAAATGTAGATGTGTGTGTACGTACATGTACGTGAGTTCCTTCTCAATGTATACAAATACTTTACAAAATCCTAGTTTATCAAAACACACAATGTAAAGAAGAAATAAACAAAATATAACGAACGTGTGCCCACCGAGTGGAAATGAAAAGATAGCTAATAAAATTGTTTACTTTAAAGGTAGTGTAAATAAGTTTTAAAAAGCATGTTCTATATTACCTCAACAGACAGGTGGAAAGTCTTAGTTAGCTCTTGGGTTATGTAACCAAAAGAATTATAATTATAATTTCCATTTTACAAGCGTTTTTTATCTGTTTTGATCGGGTTAGATGAAGTCCGTAGCTTAACTCGGTTTACAGACTGGGTTGGCAGGAATACCGAATTGATGATTGCAAGTTTAACTTCTACGCCTACACCCCCTTCTAGTTACTGAATGCTGAAGGTGGCACCAGATCGTGCAAGTCTTGCATTTAATCCAGCCTCGTCAACGCGCGGCCCCCGAGATACTTAAACTTTTCTACCTGTTCAGTGGAACTTCATTCACATATTGAGTACACTGCACAGGCTTCTTTGAGAGGACTAATGTCTCAGTTTTTGCAGCACTGATTTTCATTCCAGCCATGCAGCACTTGGCATCAAACCTATCGAGGGCAAGTCGGAGATCACCTTTTGTCTAATTAAGTAACTCCATGTCGTCTGCAATTTCCAGTCGGCTGATTTTAAACCCACCATCAATGATATCACTTCCAACTCTGTAATTTAACCTTAAAAGATAGTCTAAAAAATTGGACTTTTACACGAGTATATATGGTATGTATGTATGTGTCACTATATACATTTTGAATGCATGTTAGCTTTAATGTAACACCTTCAATGCATGTTTTTGGCTATGAAAAGTAATCTAAGTTCGGCATATAAGCCCCCAGAGATGGAAAAAAGTGGAGAGTGTCGCCTGATAATTCCCACACGCAACGCTAACATTAAGTTAACATACATTTAAAATTCTCAATTCGCTCAATGGTTCTAAAAATACATTTGCATATATATATATATATATATATATATATATTAGTGGGATGGAATCATTTTACTTAGCAGGTTAACATACCAGCTGTTACCTGCACACATAGGATGCTGAGTGAACATCAAGTCTCTTGCTGTTATTTAATCACCTGAGACGGTGTGAACCTGTGTGTGTGTGTACAACTGTGCGTGTGTGTATGCGCGTATGAGAGAGTAGCTGCGTATGTGCACGTGTTCGGGTATCGCTTCACATCTGGGTATGAATGTATGTGGGCCCCTTGTGCATCTGTGTCTGTTTGGCAGTGTGTGTGTGTTTGGCAGTGTGTGTGTGTTTGGCAGTGTGCGTGTGTTTGGCAGTGTGCGTGTGTTTGGCAGTGTGCGTGTGTGTGGCAGTGTGTGTGTGTGGCGGTGTGTGTGTGTGGCGGTGTGTGTGTGTGGCGGTGTGTGTGTGTGGCGGTGTGTGTGTGTGGCGGTGTGTGTGTGTGGCGGTGTGTCTGTGGGGCTGTGTGTCTGTGGGGCTGTGTGTCTGTGGGGCTGTGTGTCTGTGGGGCTGTGTGTCTGTGGGGCTGTGTGTCTGTGGGGCTGTGTGTGTGTGTGTGTGTGTGTCTGTGTGTGTGTGCGGCCTCTGCTCGTTTAACTGTGTGTGCCTATGTGTGAATGTGTATGTGCCTCTCAGTGCTTCTGTAAGATCTCCTGGCAGGGAGTTGGTAAATAGTGAGTTGCCACAGTATTTCTCACTGGTAGCTATAGTACCATGTTACCATGTATATATAGTATATGTACGTGCGTATGTATGTACGTACGAGTTAATGTGTTGTGCACGTCTATGTACGAGTTAATGTGCTGTGTGTAAGGATTGCCTGTGGTTTGATTTTAATTTACTTAATTGATCATTAAATAATATTCAATTAGGTTATAAACGTTAAACTATATTATTAATAATAACCCAAATCAATTATTCATTAGTAAACCAAATTGATTATTCAAGTAGTTAGCCAAATAAATAAATAAAATTAATATGTAGTCCTGAAAAGTAGCGGAAATCTGCTAAATCTGGCAAACCAGGTCCCAGCTCATCCTTTCTGGAAGAAATCTATAATCAAAGGCATGCCACCCATGACCGTCACATTTTTTCTAGAGTATTTGTACATCCCACATCGACAACGTTATCCAATGCGTCCTTTTCCTTTTCAAATCTATAAGTTGTGGTGTTAGGGATCTAGCTGTTATTTCTATCAAGTCGAGTGACCACATACACGTTCCTTTTCTCCGTAGGGTCACAGAGAATGAAAGGTGCCCGAAGGAAAGGTCCGGCTTTGTCACATTGATTCGACCTGAGAATTATGTTAAAGATACACGCGTCTATGGAATACTCCATCACATGAATGTTAATTCACAGTTGAATAGTCAATTAATTTAACAACTGAGTCCTCATCGTCGAATCCGACGAAGAACCCTATCCTCCCCTCTTTTTCTAGTCCCCTCCACACATTTTAGTCTTAATTATGTGTGCCATAATTTCTAAGCAAATATTTCAAACGTTTTATTCTTTCTTTAGAATGAAACGTTCGTGTGTGACAGACGGACAGAAAATACCAGTACAGTCTTCATGATATAGATAAATTTTCGACCAAACACGTATGTGATACATTCAAATAAAAACGTGTTACGGATGGTTGAAATTTCGTTGTTTGGTCCATGTAGTTTATTAGATAATTGGGTCTTTGACAGTGTAACCTTTCGGTTCTTTGCTGTATGGTTACTCCCTGCTCAGTCTCCGTGTCGGATAGTTTATCTTTTTATTTTTATTTTTTATTTATTTATTTATTATTATTTTATTTTTTTTTCCGTTTACTTCATCTGGTTCTCATTTACATCTGTTTCTCTCTGTTGATTTATCCGTGGAGAAAAGGTGTGACACTGGTAACCTTTTAAATTTCACCCCCCCCCCCTCTCAAACTGAGGGCGCGTGGGCTAGTGGATAAGGTGTAAGACTTGGGATCGTAAGTTCGTGGTTTCGATTCATAGACCGAGTGAGGTATTGTCTTCTTTAGGTTCATATTTCGCTTCACATTGCTCTGGTTTATCTGTGACATCACCCAACTATCTCTTGGACAACATATTCCATATATCGTGAATATACACACACATATATATAGGAAAAAGTAAGAACCCGACGGCAGAGCTCAAGCCGTTACGACGGCTATTTCTGGACAGAAATAGTTCGTCGAAACGGCTTGGGCTCTGCCGTCGGGGTCTTAATTTTTCCTATTACCCACTCTACTACCCTAAGTATTGAGTCCATAAATAGCCGTCGAAACGGCTTGAGCTCTGCCGTCGGGGTCTTACTTTTTCCTATTACCCACTCTACTCCCCTAAGTATTGAGTACTCTGGTGCGTTATGGTCCACCTGGTTCCTTATCACATTTCCTTCGTTATATATATATATATATATATATATATATATATATATATATATATACAAGGTGTCCCGAAAATGTATACACACTTAAACAGCATTCTAATAAATATTGCCTGTACAGGTAATCAAAGTGTGTATACATTTTGGAGGCAGCCTATAATATATATATATATATATATATATGTACGTTATTCCGGGTTGAATCGGAGGTAACCACAGTAAGTAAGGTACTCAATACATAGCAGAATATAACAGTTTTAATATAGATGAGATTCTACAGGACTAGAACTGTTTCATTCCTGATGATTTCTAATGAATGAAACAGTTCTAGTCCTGTAGAATCTCATCTATATATATATATATATATATGTATATATATTCAGGGAATTAACGTGAGGTTACTGTAGGTTCACCCAGAGTCGAGCCAGATCGATACAGATCGAACCTTGAGCCGATCAATAGCGAAACGCGAGTCACCAATCAATAAACGTAATGAAGACATAACAAACCGTCCTTGTATTATTATATATATATATATTCTACTCAATTAAGGTGAGACTTGTAACCTCTTTAAATCTCAATGTAATATAGATAAGAATATCGAAGTGAAGTGAAATTGTTTTTTTTTTTTGAAAAGTGGAATCTTATTACATCTTGAGTAATCGAGAAAGAAAGAGAAGAAAACAAAAGTTTAAAAAAAACAAAAGTTTAAAAAAAACGAAAGAAAAGAAAAAAAAACGAAAAAGTAAAAAAATAAAAAGTTGAAAAAAAATAAGAGAAAGAAAGAGAGGGGTGAAAGAGAGGAAAAGCGAGAAAGAGAGAAAGCAAATAGAAGGAAAATGAAGAAGTTCAAGATGGTATCTTGACCTGAACTAAAGTTCAAGTAAATACGGTCTTGGCAACAGTAGAACGTCTGGACAACACTTATGTATACTAAAGAGGATATAACTTAATGAACTCTATTACTCTGCCTCATAAAAATCACCGTCATTTTAAACAGAAAATACAGAGTTTTAAGATTTTAAGAACACTAGCTTAGCAAGTGTTGGTAGGACAGACTTTATATAAAGCAACGATTATTATAACAATTACTGTGTGGAATAGTCATTTCAGCCATTTTAAAACCTACAAAACTGCTTATTCACTTTTATATTAAAAAAGTCTTTGTGTTTTTAAATGGCTAAAATAACCCTTTTCTGGTGGAAATAAATGTTACAGATAAAGTCAAGTTAACAGGTGATGTGTGGCTAAAGTGACCCTTCCACGCAGTAATTGTTTTAGTCTCAACACAGGAACTCAGAACAACTTATTTGCCAAACTAATACAACAAAGGATTTCTATAGTTTATAATTGTTTCTATTTTTTGGTACAAGGCCAGCAATTAAACAGTGTATTACTGGTACTTTATTTTATCGACCCCGTCAGGATGAAAGGCAAAGTTAACCTCGGCGGGATTTGAACTCAGAATGGTTTATAGTTTATAATGATAGTTCGATATTGTAACTGTCAGGCGACCATGTGTTGAAGCTAAAGTAATTACAGCTTGAGAGATGAATTATTTTAGCCCTTGTTGGGTCTGAGGCAGTGGAGGCTTGCGGCGTGGATCCATAACTTCTGATGGAATCAGGTGTCTGGAGTCCTTTAAACCTGGCAGAGGCCATTCTCTCTCCAGGTCTGGTCACAGCCAATTTCTTCCAGAGAAGGAGACAGGGGGTGACACAGAGGAAGTAAGAAATATATATAGAGAGGAAGAATCAACCCCAGTGTTGGATACGTATTTTTTTATTTAATCAAACTCGAAAGGATGAAAGGCAAAGTTGACCTCGGTGGGATTTGGATTCAGAACACAGAGAGCCAAAACAAATACCGCAAAGCATTCTACCCCACGTTCTAACGACCCTGCCAATTCACCCGCTTAACTTTACTTTTTATTTCTTAGTATCTGCGACCTAGTTACAAAAAAGTCCGAGAAACTTATGACACTAAGAAAGAAATAATAAATATAAAGTGAAGTTAACAATTGCTTTGTGTGCTTCTGAATGGTTAAAATGACTTTCTCGTAATTGATAATGAAAGTTGTTGATATGGATAAAGAACTAAATGCTATCAAAACAAAAATGATATCAGGATATTGGAGAATATATCCCTTTGAAAGAATGATAAAGAAAATAGCGTTGGCAGACTTTCATAAATAAAGCAAGTATTACTCCTTACATTCAAGCTTATAGGAAATGGATTTTTTCCCTTTCGTCAGCCAGATTATTTAAGACCGTAGCCGCAATTTCGTTTGTTTAGCTGCAAATTTTCTAAACGAAATATACAGGAATATATACAGATGAAGTGATGTAATTATAATTCTGCTATATATTCAATTTCAGCGATTCTCAAACAGGGGGGCAATTTGTCCCCAGGGTAAGAATTGTTGACATTTGAAAAAACTTGCTCGTGTTAATATATTCCTGGGGTGAAAAGTTATTAGATGACAATTCCAAATTGGGGAATTAAGGAATCTTGGAATTTCAAGGGAAAATATGTGACCCTGGATTACAGAGAGGGGGGGGGGGCACCTGTATCTCTGGTAACATATTTCCTTTCTACACCAGCAAAAACAAAAAAACAATACCCACCCCACCCCCTATGTACACACACACACCACTTGGCGCCCCGATATATATATATAGTGAAAGAGTGAAGAATAACATGGTCGACTGTACAAAAAGGGTTTTATTTACAGGCTGTATGTTAAAACTATCCACAGTACAGAATACTCACAACCTCTAACTGGATTACCTAAAGCGATAACTTGCTATCGCGTGCGTGCGTGGTGTGGTGTGTGTAGTGTGGTGTGGTGTGGTGTGGTGTGGGTGTCCTTTTGGCTGCAACCAAAGAATATATAAATAAATGCTACAAAGTATTTATTTTTTGCTTCTCTTCCTTTACTGAAAACTTAAAGGATTACTTTAGTTAATATATAGTTTAAATATGCAGTGGGTCTCGTTGGTTGGTCTCTGTAGCAAAGCTTTCACCATCTTGTCCACGCAGTTGAGATATACTGTCCAGTCGAGGATGTAGTTTGCCCTGTCCTCATTCGTTTTTATTTTATTTCTATATTTTTTATTATTATTTCTTTTTGTCACTTTCGTAAATTGTATTCTTAAAAAATAAATTACATTCTGCTGATAATAAAAGTTGTTGATAACGGAGAGAGAGAGAGAGATATGGACATAGAGAGAGTAAAACTGATTTCACGATGCTGGAGAGAATAAATCCCTCTAAAAGAAAGAAAAAATAGAACTAGATACCAGAAGGAAAGATTGACGTCTTAATCGCTTTCTAGGGAGGAAAGAAAGAAAGGACAACATCAATTTTATTTAATGAACTATTTCATAAGAAAGTGGGTGAGCTTATCGTTTGTAGCAATGAAACTGCCAGCCGAGTACAGATGTTTTGACAGACGTGAAAAGATTACTGACTTTAACAACTGGTCGTATGGTCGTATAGTTCATCCAATTATTAAATGTCAACGGTTATGGGGGTGGGCAGCTTCTTTTGTTATTGTTGCTGAAAGCCCATACAGTCTATATTATATTAAAGGTACGGCATTTTAGTCCGTCTGTCACACGAACACTATGGTCTGTCAAAAGCGTTCTAAAGTTTTAATTTAAAATTCATATGTATTTTAAAG
>OZ024755.1:12516998-12519498 GCA_964016885.1 Eledone cirrhosa
TGTAACGTCAGCACCTCTACTACTCCATCAGGTACTGGTCCATACATAAACATGTACCTATGCCCCTGGACACTTAAATGGTCGAATGAATAAGAAGTTCACTTCCTAATCCCGAGGTTCTAGGCTGGACCCCACTACGTAGCATCTTGAGCAAGTGTTTTTTGCTATAAACTCGAGACAACTGAAATCAATGTCGGACCTCAATATTTTCATATATCTTGTCATTTGAACATACACCAGAGAGAGAGAAAGAGACAGAAAGAGAGCGAGAGCGAGCGAGAGAGAGAGAGAGAGGACCTCAGCACTGGACTATTATATCATTTGTCATAGAAGGTCAGACGCCATGCTTTACAGCATAGAGTTACGGCCCTTTATGATCCGAGTTCAAATCCCGCCGAGGTTAACTTTGCCTTTCATCCTTACGGGGTCGATAAAATAAAGAACCAGTAATGCACTGGGGCAATTGCTGGCCTTGTGCCAAAAGTAGAAACAGTTATTTCATTTGTCAACTTGGAAAGAATGAAAAGTAAAGCAGACCTGGATGGGATTTGAACCGAGAACCCGGTCTAATTATTAAAACCAATAAAAGAATAAAATGTCTAAAATAAAGAGTGAAGAAGAGTGGTGGGCACGGCCGAATCCCTTTGATCACGTGTCTACTTAATCAGAGCTGATCTGGGGCCGAACAATAAAAAAAAAAAAATCGATGATTAGTCAAAAGTAATTAATAAGCATCCAACAGATAAAAGGTTCGAGCAACATCCAATATCATCATCATTGTAATCAAGATCATCACCATAATCATCATAATCATTACCAGCACCATCAGGATTTCTAATTAGAAACTTTTAATTAGAATACCCATTCGCCTGTGTATGTATATATAGTATATGTATATATATATACACACACCGCATGTATATATATATATATCTATATATATACATACATACATACATAGAGAGAGAGGGTAGAGGGCGGTGGGTAGAGAGGGGGGAGAAATAGAGCGAGAGAGAGAAAGAGAGAGTTCTTTAATAGGGTTACTCCGTTCAGTAAGTAAAGTCGTGATTTTTCTGTTCGTGTCTGACTCCAGATTTAGGTTGATTCACATAGAATAGCGTGAATCAATCTATGGACATTGAAACATCTACCATCATACAATAATATGTGGCTACATGTTTGTACATGTAGACGTCAGCAAGAAAGACCACATGTGTTGCTTATACGACAGTCGGCTAAAAAGTGTAGGCTGACTAAGATACTCTTATGGAGAGGGGGGGAGATAGAGAGAGAGAGGAAGAGAGAGAGAGAGAGAGAGAGAGAGAGAGAGAGAGAGAAAGAGAGTGAGTGAGAGAGTGAGGAGAGAGTGAGGAGAGAGTGAGGAGAGAGAAAGAGAGTGAGTGAGAGAGAGTGAGGAGAGAGAAAGAGAGTGAGTGAGTGAGAGAGTGAGAGAGAGTGAGAGAGAGTGAGGAGAGAGAGTGAGAGCGAGAGAGAGAGCGAGAGAGAGTGCGAGAGAGAGTGCGAGAGAGAGAGCGAGAGAGAGTGCGAGAGAGAGAGCGAGAGAGAGTGCGAGAGAGAGTGCGAGAGAGAGTGCGAGAGAGAAAGCGAGAGAGAGTGCGAGAGAGAAAGCGAGAGAGAGTGCGAGAGAGAAAGCGAGAGAGAGTGCGAGAGAGAAAGCGAGAGAGAGTGCGAGAGAGAAAGCGAGAGAGAGTGCGAGAGAGAAAGCGAGAGAGAGTGCGAGAGAGAAAGCGAGAGAGAGTGCGAGAGAGAAAGCGAGAGAGAGTGCGAGAGAGAAAGCGAGAGAGAGTGCGAGAGAGAAAGCGAGAGAGAGTGCGAGAGAGAAAGCGAGAGAGAGTGCGAGAGAGAAAGCGAGAGAGAGTGCGAGAGAGAGTGCGAGAGAGAGAATGTCAAGTTGTCAGTAAAATGACGAATCAGTTCAGTCGAGCTCCTTTTAAACAATGAATGTCAATATCAACGAAAATTGATTTTTCCAGAATTGCTGATTCAAACGTGTTAAACTTCATTATGTAATAATAATCGATATTATTAACAACGGAATGACATTTAATTAAATTCTGATCAATGGAGTTATCATAAAGCTATAAATATTTCTTCAAAAGATGAAGGATGAAATCAGAAAATTGCTCCAACTGAGCCACAGAGAATTGAAATGAAAAATGATATGAAATGAACTTTACACCTCACATCTATGTTGGTTGTATCGCATAAAAAGGTTTCTCGGGTGTTTTAATGATAGTTCCCCCCCTCCCCTCCCCCCACAGTCCTATCAACTCTACGGGTTTTTGTTAAAGGTCACACCTATGTAGGTTTAGCTCGCCTCATACAAGGTTGTCTCATAGGTTTCTGGGGTGTTTTAATAATAGGGCCCTATATAGGTTTAGCAGGGTTCCTACAAGATTGTATCAAATATGTTTCTTAGATGTTTAAATGATAGGAGCCCTCAGTCCTTTTAACACTCTACGGGTTGTTACAGCTCACA
>OZ024755.1:12521998-12534498 GCA_964016885.1 Eledone cirrhosa
ATATATATATATATATACACAGGGATGGGCTTCTGCACAGTTTCCGTCGACCGAATTTCATTCATAATGCAATTGCGTAACATTCCATATTTAGGTATCCAGATTAATGGACTTACGAGCTTATGATAGTGAACCGAACACTAACCACTGAACTAACTATTTGCATTCTTCGATTCGTCATAAATGTGATTAAATAAAACGTTTAAAATATAACAGGAAAAGAACTAAAACGTAAAGAATATTTTGTCAGCTGGTGGAAAGACCAGCCTACAATCTAAATATAATCCAGCCATAAAACAAAGACATGATTGTCTTTTCAAATATTCTTTTGTTCTGGTATCAAAGATTACAGAAAGAGAAATTAAATACAAATTGAATTCTTATCAAAAGAATTCAGTAGAAAGACAAAGAAATAAACAAAACAAAATGTTAAATTATTTTTAAATGTTCACTAAAATTTACTCAAGTGTATAAACTGTAGGTTGAAGAAGAGAGCAAAAGGAAGAAAGGAGCACTTGCACAACACGCTCCTGAAGTTGAGGTTGTTCTATCTACGGGGTATTAAACAACCCATTTACGGCGCCTCCCCCCTATAGGGGATTTCGATTGTTATATTTGTTTGTTTCATATTTTTACACGATTGTATGTAATATCCCCGGCATGTGTCCTTGTTTTGTCCCCCTTTTCTTGTGCGCATTTGGCTAATAAAGAAATATATATTAAAAGAAAATAATTGTTTCTACTTTTGGCACAAGTCCAGCAATTACCCAGTACATGACTGGTATTTTATTTTATCGACCCCGTAAGGATGAAAGGCAAAGTGAACCTCGGCGGGATTTGAATTCAGTCCGAAAAGGGACGTAACTCTATACTGCAAAGCAAGGCGTCCGACCCTTTACCGATACTACCAATCCACCATAATGATGGTTTGGTGTTCAAGACAAAAGAATCAATATAATTTGTAAAATAAGGTGAGTTAGTGTACCGTAAGTAGAGTTATCGTGGCAAAAATTTAGAGGAGCCGTTAACTGTGTATTAACTCTTAACATTTGTAATGATTTAGAAAAAAACAAGGGTGTTAATTCATATGTTTATAGTATCTTTACTGATGGAGAGATTTTTGTTCAAATTTGCAGTAATTGATAAACGACTGAAAATGTGTGTGATGCAGTCATGGTGTTGTTTTATACTTTTCAATAATGTATTGCTCATGTGGTTTTATGGGTTAATGTCGTTTCCAATGTAATGTACTCTATGCTGAAATATACTGAGGTTAAGGTAGAGTTTTCCACAAAACTGATATAGATTTATATGAAATGATAATTTTTATGTTGTTGCAGCTCATAACTATGTAATCTAAGCTTACCTCCTATATGTTTGCATTTAATGGGTTTCTTGGATGTTTTGATAAGGGTCATAGTCATATCATAACAATGTCTTCATGGACCGTAAAAGATACAACAAAGGTATAAACATTACATTACATTATATTATATTTTAAAAAAACTACGTAATAAATGTCTCCTTACCTGAGCTGCTCCAGCAAGACTTAGTAGAAACAAAATCCATTTGGGATGTCCAAATCTTTGACATAAGTTGGGTCGTATAGAGCCCCATCCACATTTTATGTTAATATCATCCGGATTATCAGGTGGAAGTCTCTTGTGGCAATTTGGTAATTTGCCATTTTTTTCAGGCGGGGAAATGCCCCCATTTTCACTCATGGCTGTGTATGATATTGGCCCAGTCATATTTGTATATTTATGAAAATATATTAACTTGAGATAATAGGACAGGAAATTATCTCTTATTTATCTATTTAGATGTTGATTGTATTTTATAATCTTTCCAAGTATAGCAAAAATACAGACCCCCAATAAATTTATCAACCTTACATATGTAGAAGTGCTCTTCTTTAGTTACAATTATAAAATGACAAAGAAACAAAAAAAAAAAAGAACTACTTCCGATTTCCCAGTCACGAGATCAAGTTGGCCCGAGAGATGAGATACGTAAATGTTCGATGATTAATATATGCAAATTTATCGCCTATCACGAAAGAAAAACCGGAATGTAGCCAAACAAGGAATTTATGAATAGTTTCTGAAATGATAGTAACAGCAGCCTTTTGAACTATGAGACTGCCTCCATTTGCAAGGAATTTTCTTTGAAATTAATTGTTAAACCGATGTGGTTATTACAAATACTACTACTTAACACCAGAGTTTAACTCTGTCGAACCCATCTCTAAAACCTTCCGCTCAATGGAATGGACAAGCGAACTGATATGTATGTTTATCACCCTTAACATCGAATTCTATTTAAATACAGTACTTAACCATAAAATGCTTAAGTTTAAGCTGCAATAGTTTACATGCATATATATGTAAATAAGCACATATATTTATTAGAAATTATATACGGACTTACGCACATACATATATATGCACATTTCTAAATATAATTCAGAAAAAAAAATAAAACCCGTACAAGTTAAATAAAGAATGATGATTACTTTAGCCTGAAAAATATATTATTGGTCGTGATACGAATGTAAATACTTCTAGTATATAGTTGTCTCAAAATGGTAGAATTGTTTAAAGGTGAAAAAGAAGAGCCACCTGTTTTCCCAATTTGTTTCGTTTTAACAACTCAGTTGTTTTGAGGACGAAAAAATAAAACTAAAAAAAAAAATAAACTGCTTTTATATCCCCTTTGATATTTATCCCGTTGGTACACTTATGTAAAGATATGATTATTTAAATGTATTTGCTTAAGCATTATATTTAAAATATAAAAAGCTGCAGGTAATTATATCTGAGGAGGTGTTTTAATAGTTTGGTAAAACCACGTTCTCAACTTTGTAGCTTCGTTTTCCTCTCTGTCGACTTTCCTTTTTTCACTTAAGCTGCAAAGATCTGGTAGAGAGAGAAAAAAAAATAAAGCAGGATTAATATAAAATATCAATGTGATTACATATTTATTGATTACTTAAACATGTATATGCAGTGCCGGATTTAGCCATAAGATAAACCAGCTACAGCTTAGTTCATGTTGATAGGGATTGAAGGCCCCTTTCATTAAAAACACTCCAGAATCATTCTATGAGATGCAACCTCGTAAGAGGCCAGCTAAACCTGAATAGCTGTGATCTATAACAATAGTATAGGACTGGAGGTCCCGTTACTAAAAAATTCGACAAACTTCCGTAATGCAGATTCGTAGGAAGCTAGCTAAATCGAAAAAAGTGTGGGCTGTAATGGTAGGAATAGGACTCGTACCTATGAGATACAATCTCCTAGGGAGCCAGCTAAACTTGTATAGGTATGAGTAGTACATTTCATTCCACATGGGCCTCAAAATAATTGAAGGCATATATGGTTTCTATTTTTGTTTAAACAATGGCCCCCCAACAATTTCGTAGTTTAGGGACCACTGCACATGTTATAGTTCTGTCATTTAATACATCACACATGATAAATGTTATCTTTCTAAATTATATTTACACTTTTACATTATTTCGTTTTTGGATTTAAATTAAAATGATATGAAATTTCAAGCGAAAACAGAAACTAGAGCATAAACCAAATTAGTTGAGGGTTAGTGGTAAGAAACTCACAGGAGAGCTGGACAGCAGAAGGTTTTCAGGGAAGAACCCCCTAACCCCACCTTAACAAGTGTTTTGGCCCTTGACTTCTAGAAGCTGAAATACGTGCTTGATTATGCATTACTGTTACTTTATCGACCCTGAAAGCTAACCTCAGCAGGATCTAAAATCAGAACGTAAAGGCCGTAAATCTATGCCACAAAACACAGTGTTCGACATTCTACTGATACTGCCAATACACCACCCTAACTTCTATTACTCCAATGCTACATAATATTGCTTTGGCTATTTTTGGCTCTCGTCTTTGGCAATGCCGTATTGCTGATCTTAGACCGGACATTAAACTTAGCTTTGTTCCCTTTCTTATTCCAATCATGTAATTTTCTCCTTCATATCCAATTAAACGCCCACCGCCCACATTATGTGGTGGCAGCTACCCTACTACAAGTTTACATCTCATTAGGGCCTCAGTACTGCCATGAAAAGCAAAGTAAAATGAAACGTCTCGTTCCAGGACACAGCGTGTCACTCGCTCCAGGAACCAAATACACGACCGTATAATCGTGTGTACAGTGGCCCTAACTACAGGGCAATGCCACTTCATACGTGTCCTGAAACACAATTAACAATTAAGAAAATTGCACTTAGATTGGGTTTTTTACAAGAAAACTGTCAGATATAGCACTCAAGATTTGTGAATAGGGCTGTGTATAGTGGTGATGTTGTGTAGGGGTGTGATGTGTAGTGGTATTGTAGGGCTGTCTGTAGTGGTGTGATGCTGTCTGTAGTGGTGTTGTAGTAGTACTGTGTAGTGGTGTGATGTGCTGTGATGTGTGTAGTGGTGTGATATGATGTGATGCTGTGTGTAATAGTGTTGTGATGTGATGCTCTGTGTAGTGCTGTTGTAGTGTGTAATGCTGTGGTGCTGTGGTGCTGTATTGTGCTGTGCTGTAATGCATGTTATGGTGTAGTTATTATGATGCTATATGTAATGGTGTAGTGTTTTGTGTTGTGGTATTGCCTATTGTAATATAGTATGTAGTGGTGTAGTTATCTTGTGATGAATAGAAATGTTCTAAAATAGTTGTAGAGAAATGGTTGTTATAGCTGACACTGTGTGGAGGGAGGAGAGTACGACAGAGAATTTAGATACAAGATGAAAATATGATTGTTATTACGATAGAAGATTAAAATATGATTGCTATTAAGATAACTAAATTGAAATCAGATGGTATGTGTTACAAAACATGGTCTAATATTAATAAGAATATTACTAAGGTATAGATATTTCCTTTCTTCTATCGACCACGAGTAACATAGTTGGATAACATCCATCGACTGTGTTGGCCTCGCTTTGGGACCAGCCAGGTCAAATAAAGACAGTTGCTACTGATAGGACATTCTAGAAGGCTTTTTTAAAGATTCTACCCCTATAATACCTCCAAGAATAAGTGGGCGAAAAAGAACTTTATTTGAACAGATATAAAATAAGGAAATTTTCTGTTTTAATTAAGAGAAGAAAAAAGAAGGGTTAAAAAAGAATGAAAGGAAGGGGCAAACGCTACACCCTTGACGGGAGCAATGTGAAATAAAGTGTAATACTCAAGAACAGAAGGTATCGCCCTCAATCGAAATCTCGACACCACGAATGTAAGCAGAAAAGTTTAACAACTAAGCCTTGCTGCTTAACAATGTGGAAGTACTTAGATAAAATTGTCATCTCCTCTGAGAGCACATTATTACAATATATATGTATATATATATATATATTATATATATTATATATATATTATATATATATTATATATATATTATATATATATATGTTAAATATTTTCCATCTTGGCGTAATAGTCACTTATTTGTATGAATTACTGTTGGCTTCTTGCTCACATTAATTTCTCTATTTTCATTTATATATATTATATATATATATATATTATATATACATATATATATTATATATAATATATATATTATATATATAATATATATTATATATACATATATATATTATATATATAATATAAATATAATATATATATATATAATATATATTATATATACATATATATATTATATATATAATATATATATACTATATATACTGTATATATTATATATAGTTTCATATAATTAATATAGTAGAACTAGTAGACCAGATATAAGTACTCTCATATAGTCATGGTGTTTTTTGTGTTGTATTATATTATGAGTGGTGGCGGGGGAGGGGAAGATGGAGGAATGAGAAAAAGCAAAATAGAAAAACTTAAAAATAGATATAAATTAGAAACAAATAAATATTAAAGATATGACTAAAGCTTGAAGAAATATATATATATACATTTTTATTAGAATAACAGATTAAAGTGTAAGCAAAGAATCGCTGCTTTCACCCTCTTTGGAATTTAGTCTTCAAATTTATTATTACTATATATATACATATATATATATATGAAAATATGGGTGAGAAGAATACTGCTGGTTGCACATGGATAACATGTTATATAATGAGTCCCTCATCAGTGATTTACCAAACGATCATGGGTATTTCATCGCAAGCTTTAGTCATATCATATATATATATATACATATATATATATATATATATAACACTTGTTTCTAAGGCCAGCAATTATCCCAGTGTATTACTGGTGCTTTATTTTATAGACCCCATAAGGATAAAAGGCAAAGTTAACCTCGTCGGGATTTGAACTCAGACCATAAAGGGCCGTAACTCTTTGCTGCAAAGCATGGCGTCCGACCCTCTACTGATATAATAATAAACGAAAAATATATACTATATATCATCTCTATTTATTTCATTATATATATTTCGAAGATGTAAAGTTTTATGTAAAGCAAAACATGTCCTCCTCAGATAAAATACATAGAAAATGTGTATATATATATATAGTTAAGTACCTAATAAACAACATAAGATAATTATTCCATTTACCAGTGGTTTCTTGAAGACAGATATTTATATCTGTCTTCAGTTGTCAGTATGAATAACATAGAATGTTTAATAAACATTCTATATTATTCATTCTGACGACTGAAGACAGATATAAATATGTCTTCAAGAAACCACTGGTAAATGAAATAATTATCTTATGTTGTTTATTACATAACTAAAAAGCTCTGTAGCCTACATAGAGCACTCTCTTTTCCTTTACCTTTCCTACGGAAATACTTTATATATATATATGAACTAAAAGCCTGTTGAAAAAGTGACTTCCTTGTTCAATCATCTTACCAGAAGCCTAACATTATTTGTCTAAGCGGACAGTACTTGATTTAGGAGTCGCAGAAACCCAAATGCTGGACTTTCACCAAACATCCAGGGGTCCGGGTAAATTTTTCAATCACATTTTTTTTATTTGTTTGACCCGAATTACTTGGTCGTTTCTATGGCTGTGCGGATAACGGTTTAACCATCGTCTCAGTGTGTTTGGCCTTTTAACGTATGTTGTAGCTCTGGTTCGTCAGAATCTATTGAGCGCTTGCCACACATCTCGGAAGTTGTTTTTCGCTAATTTCCAAAGCCGAAATACGATTCTCGCTAATTTATATATATATATATATATATATATATATATATATATATATATATATACACACACACAGACTCGGTGTTTGGGTGTGTAACACTTCATAGGTATAAGAGTATAATAGTGAGGAGTGGAAAACTAAGTAATTTCCCAAAAATGGTACAAGAGAAGAAAAGAATTTTCTGTAGTCGAATTCAGAGGTCATATTGGTTTAATGCCATATGTAGCGTATATATACAGGGTGTCCCCCAAAAATGTATACACACTTTGATTAGAATGTATATATATATATATATGTATATATGTATATATGTATGTATATATGTGCGCGTGTGTGTGAGATAAGTTATATATATATATATATATGTATGTATATACATATATGCGTGTGCTTGTGAGATAAGATACATATATATATATTTATATTTATATTTATACATACAATATCATGCATATACACACTTACATGCAGAATACAGATAATATAAAGCATCTGATTCAGTCCAACATAGTTCGTAGCTTAAATCACAACTGATCAGCATTCACTGCCCCCCCCCCCCTCTCTCTCTCTCTCTCTCGTTAACTGATATCGTTGTACAGACACTCAAATGCCTGCTTGGTCTTATTTACACAATAAACCTCTTGCCAAAGTCAAATGAAGCCCACCTTCGTATATTTACATATATGCATACATACATATATGTATATATAGATACAGATGCAGATTCATACATATATATATATATATATATACACACACGGCGATACATTCTTAGACACGCATATATGTACCTATATATGTGTATATGCACATATATACGCACACAGATTCATACATACTTCCGAGTAAGCTGTTCTTTGTGTAGGTGTGTATTCATACCTACAATTCTACTCATCTGTATGTGTTTATATATATATATTTATATATATATATATATATGTGTGTGTGTGTGTGTGTGTGTGTACATATGTAGATATATATATAGTGGTTAGGACGGAACAGGAGGAGAAAGGAAGAAAGGAGTTTCCATCGTCAGCTGTAAATGTTTCCCGAACCGATGTTTCGACGCTGAATTACAGGACATCGGTGTAGTTCGGGTGCGCCCGAGGCCTTTTATTAATCAAAAGGCCAGGTGGAAAAGGAGAGAGAAAAAGAGAGGACAAAAGGAGAGAGAAAAGGCAAGAGAGGGAAAGGAGGAAAAACAGGGGGGAAAAGATGAGGGGAGAGGGGGGAAATAGGAAAGGAATGGAAGAAAAAAGTGTACAGATCCCACCGTGGGAAGACACAGGTGAAAGAAACATGCAAAAAAGTAACTGTGGAAAAATAGGGAAAATAAGTTGTGGCCAACCTGGGAGACTTTAGCCTGGTGGTCAGGTACGACTCAGGGCTGGTATAACCGTGCTGCCTCTCGTATAGACAGGAGAGAGAGAGAGAGAGAGAGATACACGGGCAACCAAAAGAGAGGAGAAGGGAAAGGGAGATAATCCAGAAGGATTTTTTACGACAGTGGTAAAAACGTGCCGTAAATATTGCGGATAGAGAGGCCACCACGGCACGTGTAAACATGTCAACAATCAAAACCGAACGGATGGATAGAGAGAGAGAGAGAGAGAGAGAGAAAAACGAGAGTGGGGAGAGAGAAAAAAACGAGAGTGGGGAGAGAGAAAAAAACGAGAGTGGGGAGAGGGAAGAGAGAAGGGAGGGTCGATGCGAAAGTGTGGAGGGTACACAGATCGACCAAAGCAGGTAGGGTGACAGCGGTAAATACAAAAAGTTATGAAACGAAAGGAGCTGAGTGGTTTTCCACGGTTACTTTTTTGCATGTTTCTTTCACCTGTGTCTTCCCACGATGGGATCTGTACACTTTTTTTCTTCCATTCCTTTCCTATTTTCCCCCCTCCCTCTCTCCTCATCTTTTTCCCCCCTGTTTTTCCTCCTTTCCTTTTCTAGGGAAAAAGGTGTCGATCACCGAAATTTCAAAGTCACAACCATCCATTTTTCGTGGTGCTTGTGTGTATACACAGTAAATATATTTATATAAAGTATAATATACTTCAAAGAATAACTTTTCTTTTGAACATTTTATATTGAAAACACAACTGTGCTCCAGTTTGGTCATTGTAATTAAAGAATTTAGTATTTGCTTGCTAGTTATTTATGCTTAGCTTGGAATCATAGGATTTCCAAACCCATGTGTCTTTTAGAGTTTCGAGGTCTTCACTGCCTCATCTTCAGAATGACCATACTAGTGGCGTATAGTTTCACAGGCTTAGCAGATATGTGTTAAAGGATCATGGGAGTGATATGAAACCATGGACGGGGACACACACACACACACACCGCCCCATCTTCAGTAATCAGAATAGTTATACTCTTGACGTATAGTTCACACGCTTAGCAATGGTTTTAAAGGACCACGGACACACACACAGACACTTATAACCTTGTCCAAGAAAAGCAATTCTGTGGTGTAAGCCTATCTTTTTCGACACAACTAGTTGTTGTGTAAACAAGTCTCTCTGATTTCTCTCAGGAAGGTTCAATGTTAAACAGGACTTTCTTATATTTTTATGGCATTTTCTAGTCGCATTCTTAGGCAATCTCTCGGGAGAAAGGCAAACAGCAGTTTTATAGCTTAGAATTTTATATTATTTTCTCCTCCGCCACCTACATATTTCTTATCATTTCTTATTCTCTTTGGGTATTATTTGCTTTCAGATATGTGTGGGAGGGTTCGTTTACGTGTGTGTATACAACTTGATGTGTAGTTGTGTGGGTTGAGGGATGTTGTATGTGTGTGGGGGTTGGGGGATGTTATGTGTATGTGTGTGGGGGGGGGGGGGGGGGTTAATGTGCATGTTAGAGTATTTATGACTGTAAATGTGTAAATTTGCGAAAGGTTGCTGAGAAGGATATGATCGTGTAAATATGTGAGTTAAGAAAGGGAGACGAGAGGTCCGTATGTGGGTGTAAGAGTATATATAGTTGTACGTGTATATATGTATATATATATATATATTATATATATATACACATATATATATATATATACACACATATATATATATATATATACACACATATATATACACACACATATATATATATACACACACACACACACACATATATATACACACACACACACATATATATACACACACACAGATATATATACATATACACACACACACACATATATATATATATATATATATATATATATATATATATATATATATGCGTGCTCGCACACACATTCATAAGTGCATACATATGTGAGTACATATTTGTGAGCTTAAATAATGAATGCCTCACTGAATGCAAGAGCACGCGAGGTAAATAAATTATGCAAATGAGTGACTCTATAAACACGCGTATGTGTAATGTGTATTGTGTGTATATGTACACGGATGCATGACATGAATCACGAGTTACACGCATTGACAGGCCGTTGGAACGAGAAAGAATGTATCGCAAAGAAAGGATTACGTCAACGAATTATGATATAGTCGCCAAAGAGTTCCATTCCTCGGGATGGTCGAATTAGGTGGTTCGTTTCACAATCATAAGGACCCGAGTTTCATCCCACTGCTTGGCATCTTGGGCAAATGTTAACCAAAGGCTTGTGAGTGAGATTGGGTAGAGGAAAACTGTTTGGTAGCCCGTCAGATGGACGACTGTGCCTATGAAAATCCCAGCATCCTCATGAACTGTGTCATACTGGATATGCCAGAGTATTACGTTAAGTGTACTACACGTGTCTATAAAATCCACAGTCACTCGCTTTATATATATATAATTGTTTCTACTTTAGACACAAGGCCAGCAATTACCCAGTGCATTACTGGTACTTTATTTTATCGACTCCGTAAGGATGAAAGGCAAAGTTAACCTCGGCGGGATTTGAACTCAGACCGTAAAGGGACGTAACTATGCTGGAAAGCATGGTGTCCGACCCTCTACCGATACTGCCAATCCCCCGCCCTTATATATATATAATTGTTTCTACATTAGGCACGAGACCAGCAATTTGAAGGGGAGTACAAAGTCCAGTAAATCGACCCCAGCGCGTGATTGGTACTTTATTTTATCAACCCCGAAATGATGAATGGCAAAGTAGACCTTAGCGGGATTTGAACTCAGTACGTAAAGAGCCGGAATAAATGCCGCTCATCATTTTCTCCGAAACTCTACTGATTCTGCCAATCAACCACCCTACTTGCTTTATATATAACGATGTCTACTATAGGCACAAGGCCAGCAATTTGGGGGGAGGGGAAAGTCGATTATATCGACCCGTGCATTACTGGTGCTATATTATATATATATATATATACCCTACTTGCTTTATATATAATTCTTTCTACTTTTGGCACAAGGCCAGCAATTATTCCAATGTATTACTGGTACTTTATTTTATCGACCTCCTAAGGATGAAAGGCAAACTTGCTTTATATATAATTCTTTCTACTTTTGGCACAAGGCCAGCAATTAATCCAATGTATTACTGGTACTTTATTTTATCCACCCCGTAAGG
Source organism: Eledone cirrhosa (assembly GCA_964016885.1). NCBI lineage: Eukaryota > Metazoa > Mollusca > Cephalopoda > Octopoda > Eledonidae > Eledone > Eledone cirrhosa. The sequence continues at coordinate 12,533,701 of OZ024755.1, forward strand.
ATGAAAGGCAAAATTAACCTCGGCGGGATTTGAACTCAGACCGTAAAGAGCCGTAACTCTATGCGTCAAAGCATGGCGTCCGACCCTCTACCGATTCTACCAATCCACTTGCTTTATATATAATAAAAGATGGACTGTACCTGTAATTCAAAGAGCCAGCCTTGTCACACACTGTCTCAAGTGGAATCTTCATGAGAATTACGTTAAGACTACACGTGTCTGTGGCATATACAACCATTTGTAGGTTAAGTTCACGAGCATATTGTTCTGCTAGAACGGTGCATAGTCGAAACAGACGGAAGTACATTCCAATTCCATTGACTTACAAAGCAAAATGTGTATGTTAATCATACTTCGACTTCAATGAATTTTCCTGAACGCAAGCCAAACAGAGGGCGGGGCTGGGAGTTCCCACTTGGCATGGGTCCAAACTTTTGGGGTGGGTTGGATCTTTCTTACTTCATGCAATGACATGAACTTCGGTGAGATTTAAATATTTAGACAGAATTATATCCAGAATTGATACCGCAAGGGATCTCGTCCGATGCTCTAACAATTCTGCCAATCCACCACACATGTACTAGTACTTTATTTATCGACCACCAAATGATGAAAGGCAAAGTTATCTTCGGTGAGATTTAAACTAACAACTCATATATATATATATATATAAACAGGGAGAAAAAGACGATTATTAGGAAGAAAAATTTTTTTTTTTTCTCTTTTTTCTGGGCTAGAAAATGATTAAAACGAAATCTTTTACTTTGTGTGAAGTGTTAAGGTATTAGTTGATTTATT
>OZ024755.1:12536998-12550282 GCA_964016885.1 Eledone cirrhosa
CGACCCTCCACCGATACTGCCAATCCACCGCCCTAACCAATTATATCATAATGTTCACATTATATATCTTCCCTTTGTTTTCTCATTAATAGATAGGAGGTGTGGGACAAAAAAATTCCATAATACTTGAGTGGGGTTTTTGAGGCCTGGTAATTATCAGTTTTAGAACTGCTGCCCTTTAATACAATTCTATTATCCAAAATACATTACTTAATGCACCAATAATTAACCCATTTCATGCTAAACCGCCTGAAACCAGCTCCGGTTCTATGATAATAAAATGATAATTTTAAGGCATTTATGGACAAAAAATGAAAGAAAACAATCTTCCATTATAATTTTATGAGGAAACTTTATTAACCTATGCTCCAAATAATTTTCTAAATTAATTGAAAATTATAGACAGAATATTTTTTCATTAGAAATATTGCAACAAAAGGGATAGTGTTCATATTTATCTAAAAAAAAAATAATTATATATATATATATATATATTATATATATATATATATATATATATATATATATCATAATTATATATTAATATATATATATCATAATTTTATATATATATATATATAGGTATTAGAGGTGCAAATTAATTGCGTCCGTAGGCTGTATGCCAAGATGAAAACTCGATGCTCGTGGGGAACAGAGTATCAATAATAATAATATATAAGGGAACAAAGAATCAATGTTGCATCATATACATATTCAATTACATATTACATGTGTTTCAGTGCCGATCAACTCGAGGAACGATCGATCCTGATTCTGGAATCGGAAGTTCCTCAGATATCTGTTCACATGTAGACTCGCGCCTATATATATACAGTGGCGGATTGGCCAGGTCGCCAAGTTGCCCACTGGCAAGTGGGCCCCAGTGGGCCCACGGTAGCATTGCAATAGCTCACGTTTGCATTGCAGGGTTCACTGTAGTATTTTAGGGGTCAATGCATTGCTTTCAAAAAATACCTGAAATCTAAGAGAAAGAATAAAAAAAAATTTTTTAACAAATAAAACAATTAAGCAAAGCATTTGGTCAACCAAGGAGGGGGAGAAATGAGGTGGAACAGAAATGAAACATCGATTGCAGGTTAAAATGTAGTCTAGATAGATGAAACCAAAACGAGGATGAAGTTTATGGAACACCCAAATGATTTAGAAGTCGACCTTAAGTAGGAGCAATAACATTAAGACATGAACGACAAATTTTGTTTGGAAAATTTTGAAAGTAGGTTTATAAGTATGAATTTTCACAAGATTTTCGTAGTTGTTTCTGTGGCCTAGCGGTAGGTACTAGGGGACGGTGGAAATCCTGGCCTTGGGTTTAACCCTAGTCAAGAGGTACATGTAACCTTTTTCAGTTTTTTATTTTACAGCCAATAGAAAAAAAACTGAACAGGTTTACCGGGAACCCTACTCCCGACCAGGATCGAACTTCAGACCAGGATCACCACCGTCTATGATTCCTCCAACTAGGCCACCGAAACAGCTACAAAAGTATAATGAAAATTGATAATTATAAACCTACTTTCAAAATCAAAGTTAAAAAATTGTGGTGTCGTTCATGGCTTTCCTAGAGCTATTAGTAATATTTAGGGTCGACTTCTGGTCATTATTGAAAGTACCAGTAATGCACTGGGTGATTGCTGGCCTTGTGCCTAAAGTAGAAACAATTATTGAAAGTCTTTGAATTTCGCAAAATACATAATATTTTGTTATTGGAGAATTTTATTTTCCGCAAAAATTTGATTGCACTGTTTTGTTTCCACTTATGTATTTTTTGAAAATGTTATTTATTCATTATAAAAATTAAATAATAACATTATATATATAGGTGGGCCCCCATTCATCTCATGACAACCGATATTTTTAGACCCAGTCCGCCACTGTTTATATATATACTAAATACACACACAGTTTCATTCATCGAACAACTGGAACACTCATCGTCAAAACCAGTGGAGGTCCATTCGCGCGTGTGTATATATTATTTAAACTTTATTTAATCTGTTCCTAAAATAAATGCTTTGTTCTTTTAATCTGTTGTAAACATGTTTGAAAGCATGTTTTGCGTGTGTGTATGTGAAAGTCTATAATCTCTCTCTCTCTCTCCATATATATATATATACATGTGTGTATGTGTGTGTGTGTGCGTGCGTGTGACAGTCTATAGGCTCTCCATTCTCCATGTGTGTGTGTGAGGCCTGTGTTTGTGCCCAATATAGATGATTTAAATTCGTGCTTTTAAAAAATTATTCTCATGTTCGTAGTTATTTTTGTACAACACACACACATACACACACACACACGTCAGTCATTTAAAATTAACATTACTACTATTGTTATTATATATAGTAGTAGTAGCAATAGTATTATATCCTGATAATCAAATGTTTCATAAATACACACACACACCTCCACATGCTTACACATATGCTTGCACGCCGCAGATATTTTACATATATTTAGAAACAGATATTGTTATATGCACAAATGATTATAATTGATCAGATTCTCTTATGCACAACACACACACATACACACGTACACACACACACACATACATACACACACACGTACGTACACGTACACACGCGTATTGTATCACGCACAAACAGACATATATATATATATACACACAGGCACATTTTTGAAATATATAAATAACTTTACATTGTCACAAATATACACGCGCATAGATGCAAATACATTCCGTTCACAATCTGCCAGTATGCTTCTCTCTCTCTCTCTCTCATAATTGCTTAACAACTCTATCAACCTACTTCACTCGTCTCTCTGCACATGCACCCTCTCTGTCTTTTCACACACACACACCTCTGCCCTACACACACACACCTCTGCCCTACACACACACACCTCTGCCCTACACACACACACATACACCTCTGCCCTACACACACATTCTTCGTTGTTTCAATATGTACCTAACTTCACATGAAATCTCGTCTGTTCTCCATTATCTCCACATACTTATGGAATCTAATAGTCACTTTTGTCTTGTACTATCTCTCTCTTATATATATATATATATATATATATAATATATATATATATATATATATACACAGAGGTATCTCAGAAAACAATAAAACATTTTTAACTCATATATATATAAATATATATATATATATATATATATATATATATATAATATATATATATATATATATATATATAAATATATATATATATATATATATATATATATATATCCTTCGCTCTGCTTTTCTCTTCTCTGAAGATTACAAAGGTGCAAAATCCAATCAAATCTTTGGCTCCAGGTAAACACAGGTGAACAAATGAACAGAAGAATGGTAGACGAGATAGAAGTAAAAATATAAATAAATTATAATAAAATGAACTCAAAAAGCCCAAATATTTACAGAGCAATGAGGTGAAGAAATGTGTTTACTTTTGTGTATGTCTGTATGTGTTTTGTCTGAGTGCGTGTGTCTGTTTTTCGTGTGTGTGTGTGTGTGTGTCTTGAGTGTACGTATGAATGTCCTTGTATGTGTCGTGTGTGTGAATGCGAGGTTTTTTGTGAGCGTTTTGAAAGCTGCTGCTAAGAAAAACTCTGTTCGGTTTAACCTTCAACGTGTTAGCGTCCTGTTAACTCTTACGTGGGGAATTGCCTCTCCGTCGGTTTCGAAGATGGGTGTTCCAGCTGTTCGGTGGGCAGAACAAACAGCCAGTTGGTGAAATTAACGTGTAAGTGGCTGAGCATTCTAAAGACCGGTGTAACTTTCAAGTAATTCTCATGGAGATTCTGCATGGCACTGTGTGTGTTGTAACAAGGCTGACTCTTTGAATTATTGGTACTACCCATCCGACTGGCTTCCAAACAGTTTTCCTCTTCCCAATTTCACTCACAAGTCATGGGTCGACCTGAGGCTATGGTAAACGACACTTTACCTAGATGCAACGCAGTGGGATCGAACCGAGGACATAATTGCGAAGCGAACATCCTAACTATTCGTTACATATTAGGTTTAGAGTCCGTCACCCTCTCCCCTTCTTTCTTTCTTTTGTCGCTTAATAATCCTCACTCATTCTCTCTTATAGCATTTATAGTCCTTCCCAGTCCTACTCTCTTTTTTCTATAAGTTTGACTAAATAGTAAATTATTTATTATTTTTATGTAATTTTATCCGGGAAATATATTTTAAGTATTTTATGTAAATAAAATTCCTTGCGTAAAATCATGAGAAGAATGCCAAAACAAAAATGAATAACGTGATGGTGAGTGGCTTTGTGGTTAAGATTTTTGACTCATGGTCGTAAGAACATGAGTTCGATTCCTGGTGATGCGTTGTGCCCTTTGAGCACAACTTTATTTCACGTTTGAGTCGTACCTGTAATACAAGGGCACAGTCTTGTCGCACACAGTCTCGCACTTATCTCTTTCAGAATTACTTTATGGGTTCACGTGTCTGTTTTGATTACTCAGCGACTTGCACGCAAATTTCAGTGTAAGCTGTTCCGCTGTTCAAACAACTGGAACACTCGTTGGAGGTCCAACATATACAAGATCCCTCATACTGATAACGGTGAAATATAAAGATATATAAGGCTTAGTGAGAGACGTTATACAAAGGATTCTATCACTAGATGTATATATTTCGACACTCACATTGAGGGGCGCTTCCATCGCTATTGATTGAAGTTTTTCCAGCTACCTACTGGCTAAGAAATTATTCCTCCATAATGGATTTACCATACTCTGAATGGCGGTCTCATATTTCAAAAGCAATCATATATTCATCAACAATAATTCCCCAGCTCCCCAACGTCCACATGCTTTGCAAACAAAACAACATAAACGAAACGAAAAGCAAACCAAACCATCGAAACTTCTGATAAACAATAACACTAAAATATAACAAAAACAGCCCCTCTCTCATATATATAGCACCATGAACTGAAGAAAGTAGGGTCTCAACTAAATATAAAAATGCTGGGAACCATCTAGCCATTGTTAAAACATGTTTAACGTCTGTCTCTTTAAATCCCAGGGTCTCATCAGACGAGAACTTATCCTGGTTTCATTGGCGTTACACAACTTGGATTACATGATCCTTCCTTGGACAGGACATCAGTCTATCACCGGGTTAACCCTCAGCTTCTGCTACTGGTACACATTTTCACCTGATTCAACAGGAGCAGTGTGAAATGAAGTGTTTTTGTTCAAGATCACTCGACATCATCTGGTCTATTAATTAAATCCGCGCCAATACGATCGCTAGCCTAACACCCTAACTACTAGGCTACGCGCCTCCACATCTCACCGTGCTTATACCTTTATATTACATGAATCCAAGCTGTTGACCACCAATGACGATATGGTAAGCTATTCCTGTCTGGACATAACTTCTCAGATCACACTTTACAAGCGAAAATATAAAGCAGCCCAACCTTCCACCCGTTTAATACCATCTTATAACTACCGACATTCCTTGAACTTACTCATGGTATTTCGTCTTTCCAAAGAACATCTATAACAACGTTGGATGTCATTGAAAGGAATGTCGCGATTGAAATTGTGTAGATGGAAACTACGTGGAAGACTATCGGATGAATTGTATTTGTAAATAAAAAGTCCAGCCTTGTCACATATTGTCACGCTGATTCTGCCTGAAAACTGCGTTAAGATACACGTGTCTGCGGAGTACTTAGCCACTTATGGATTAAATCACAAGTCAGACGTTCAAATGATTGGACCTCGGGACATTCATCGTAGAAAATCGAAGGGGATCCATCATTATCCTCTGTTGGGCTGATATATGAATATAAATCTCAGGGACGCTCCTCGTCGTTCGGTCAATATTTTACATGCTACAAGTATAGTCGATGTAAGCTGACCTGAGGCTATATATTACATTGATGTAACACAACTCGACCAACTGATCGACTGTTTTACCTACTTGGATATATATATATATATTACGAAATTCAACTACACTATATATATGTGTGTGCTGCAGATTCCACTATACATACATATATATATATATAATGGAATTTGCTGGCTAAACGGTAAGAGTTCAGCTGTCGGGTCCCGACTTTCTAATATATTAAGGACAACCTTTATTCTAGAAAGTAGGAGTTAAAGATCAGTTAGGTTGTGGTAAAAACCAGCTAGAGTCTAGGTCTTAGACTATAACCCATCAGAGTACTCGTTACTTGGGGTAGTAGAGTGGGTAATATGAAAAGATCTAACTCATCTTTAGCTTCTACTTTCGTAGAAAAAAGAGGGGCCCTGAATCTTTTCATATTAGCCACTCTACTACCCCAGGTATCGAGTACTCTGGTGGGTTTTTGTCTAGCTGGTTTTTACCACACCCAAACTGATATATATATATATCAGTTTGGGTGTTATTCCAGTCTCATGAGTGGACTGGAATAACATGAAATGAAGTCTCTTGCTCAAGAATAGAACCTCCCACCCGATCAGGAATCGAACTCACGACCTTAACCATCGTGAGCTCAACATGCTAACCACTCTACTATACAACAAAATAAAGGTTTCATTCGCCCAATCCCTCATTCTAGTATATAACTCCCACTTCACCACGACCACTACCACCATCACAACAACATCTTGCTCTGATACCACCACAACCATCACGTCCAATTCTCATCTTCCCTGTCACCACCACTACTACTACTACAACCACCACCACCATCACTACCACCCCATGAGCTCTCTAACAGCACCACCAGATCCCACACCACCACCACCACCACTACCACCTCATTATATATATATATATATATGCGCGCGCTAATGTCTTACAAGAGTTCTAGAAGTGTTAATATTTTTGGCCTGGAGGCAGGAAGCGTACTGTGTGTGTGTGTGTGTGTGTGTGTGTGTGTGTGTGTGTGTGTGTGTGTGTGTGTACGTTCATGAGAGAGAAACCATTCAGATACACACATACATACACACACATGCATGCATCTCTACATACAGATATATATATATATATACACACAATACTACTACAATGCGTAGCAGTATTGTAGTAGAATGCGTAGTTTTCGGTGTGAATATATCATATCAATAATACAATTACTGCTGTCTTTGTCTCTTTACATCTGTATATAAAACCACAATTAGTTACACACCCATATATATATATATATATATATATATATATATATATATATATATATATATGCATGCATTAATACATTCACGCGTAGCTATATACACATACATATGTGCGTATGTGCATAAATGCATAAATATGTACACATATATCCATGCATAGATATATTTATGCATAGCTATGTACACACACACACATATATATATATATATATGTATATATATATATATATACACACATACATGTGTGCATATGTGTGCAAGTCTTCCATTTCTCTATCTTAACGTGTCTTTTCATACACAGAGAGAGAGAGAGAGAGAGGGAGAGAGAGAGAGAGAGGGAGAGAGAGAGAGAGCGAGAGAGAGAAAGCGAGAGGGGTCGGAATATATATCGGTATATATAATAACACATATATATATGGACCTACATATAAATATATTTATAGATGCATAACTGCATTATTTCTTTCCAGGAACTATGTTGAAAAATAAACCTCATTTGGTCATTCCATGAGAGTATCTTGGTAGGGTAACTCTGTAAGAGTGATGCTAGAGCTGTGAAATATTGTATGCATTAATTCCAACTCTTCTTATTAATAACTGCATTGTTTCTTTCCAGGAACTATGTTGGAAAATAAACCTCATTTAGTTATTCCATGAGAGTATCTTGGTAGGGTAACTATGTAAGAGTGATGCTAGAGCTGTGAAATCTTGTATGCATTAATTCCAACTCTTATTAATAATTGCATTGTTTCTTTCCAGGAACTATGCTGGAAAATAAACCTCATTTGGTCATTCCATGAGAGTATCTTGGTCAGCCTATGCACATTTCTGCCTCCCCTCGTATATACACAAACACGTGTATGTCATCAATGTATGTTTAAACATACTCCTCCTGCTCCTCGCCTCATCCCCAACACAGAAATGGTGGGGGTGGGGCGAGGAGGAGAGTGAGAGAGCACAATTCCTAAATAAACTTTGATGACATAGTTGCACCCCTCCTCCCGCGCCTACCTACATCCCTCCCATCCCCCTGCGCCTACCTACATCCCTCCCCTCCACCGCGCCTACCTACATCCCTCCTCCCCCACCGCGGCTACCTACATCCCTTCCCTCCCACCGCGCCTACCTACATCCCACTACTCTCACAAACCTGGACATGGTTTACATTAGCCACCATCTCCTCCCCCGACTCTCATTAACTGGATGACATGGTTACGTAGTCACTATCTCCTCCTACTACCCTTACAAACCTGGATGACATGTTTTCCCCCGTCGTCACCATCTCCTACCACTTTCGCTATCTGATATATCTACCTCCCACTACTTCTCACACACTCTCTGACACAGATAGCTATTAACACGAACAGTTACAGATGCTGAGTAGATTTGCAGTGTCAATAGCATAAGCATTACACACTTACACGTGTGTGTCTGTTTATATGTACATACGTGCGAATCTAAGTATATACAGTTGTCCCCCGGTATTCGCGGGCTTACGTTCTAGAGTTAAAAACCGCGAATGTTAGACGTGTTCCATAAAAAAAGGCCTATAAACGTCAAAATATAACTTTAAAAAGCGTGCGCGCACGCGTGAGAGAGAGAGGGAGAGAGAGAGATAGAGAGAGAGAGAGAGAGAGAGAGAGAAGCAAATGTGTATTCAGCCTTGGTGGGCTTCCTTGCAGCTTGATTCTATCGAATTCACTCTCAAGGTATTCGGCATTTTCGAGCTATAGAAAACACTCAAGGAAAGGAACAATGCAGAGAGAGCGATCGAACTCGGAACCACGAGATTTTGAAGCTAGCTCTTTAACCATAGAACCACATTTTTCTATCTATCTAACCACACACACACATACGAGTCCGAAAGTCAATTGTGTGTGTGTGTGTGTGTGTGTGTGTGTGTGTGTGTGTGTGTGTGTGTGTGTATATATATATATATATATATATATATATATATATATATATATATATATAGAAGTGAGTTTTATTGTAGTACAATAAAGCAATGCAGATATCGGATAAGAAGCACTCTACAGTTTGTAGGACTGGAGTATACATAATATATAAGAACAAAAGATGGTTAAAAGAGTTCCATGTATTTTATTATGCGCATTTCAAAAACAAATATCATCATGCAATAATATTTGTGTTTTCATCAGATAAAACAGGAAGACATGATATGAAGGTTAAAAAACACTTGTGGATAGTTCAGTTCAGTTTTAAATCAACATATTTAAATATATATATATATATATATATATACGTATATATATTGGAAAATGTGTGAGATCCTTGGTACAGTTAGGTATATTTGAAAAAAAGAAAAGAATGACTTCACTTGTAGTTCTAAACAATTTGATTTAATTTTATATTATAATATTATAGAATTAAATCAAATTGTTTAGAACTAGAAGTGAAGTCATTCTTTTCTTTTTTTCAAATATACCTAACTGTACCAAGGATCTCACACATTTTCCAATATATATCAACTCAACCACGGATTACACATATTGAACATCGATCCCTAGAATCCACCACATCCCAAGAATATTACCCAGCATTCCACCACATCCTCTACGGAACTACCTTAAGGACTCACCCACTGACATACACTCAAAAAAAATGTTTTCCCACACGCCACCTACATCCACAACACGCATAAACACCACACACACACGTGTGTACACCACATATTTACACACTCAGCCTCCGGAATCCTCTCTCCCCACCCCTCTGACCCCTCCCCATCCACACACGCACACACACACACCGACCTACACCCCACTCCACCCCACCCCACCTCCCTCTCCCCACTCCACCCCCCCTACACGCCCCACATCCTTCCACCACCTGTTTTACTTCATGTTTATTTTTATTTTTATTATGCTTTTATATTTAATTTCATTTGTACCGTTTCCTCTCACCCCCTTTTTTTTCTATATGTCTCTCCACCACTCCCCTACACACCCTTGGAACTCTCTTCCCACACTTTTCACCTGAAGAAGGGCTTATGCCCGAAACGTCGTTCCCCACCACCACCCCACTCTCAAGAGCGTGAAACTAATAAACCTTTGTTCGTACTGCCTCTCTGTTTTGTTCCCGTTCAATTTTTTACTATATATATGTGTGTGTGTGTGTGTGTATGTATGTGTGTGTGTGTCAAAGAGATGGAGATTATGTGTGTATGTGTAAAGTCAATATGAATATGAAACCAACAGTATGTGTACAAGCATATATGTGTGTTAATATAAATATGCATAGAAAGCTCAGTGTGTGTACAGCAATGTGTGAATGTGTGTGTGTAAGTGTGTGTGTAGGTGTGTATTTGCAAGTGTCTCAATGGATGTCAAATTGACAATTTAAACGGATGTGAGGCACGTGACTATAATTTAAAAGTGTTTAACTTAGAGCATCAGTTTCACTTTATTACAGTCATATATATGTGTATGTCCGTTTATACACACGTGTGTGTGAGTGTATATATATATAATGTGTATATGTGTGTGTCCGCTTATGCACACGTGTGTGCGTATATATCTATATATATATAATGTGTATGTGAGTGTGTGCGTATATATCTATATATATATAATGTGTATGTGAGTGTGTCCGTTTATGCAGACATATACATGTGTACATAAACGGACACATACACACGCACTCTCACACACACCTACATCCATACACACATACACGTGTGTGTGTGTGTGCGTGTAATGTGAGTGAGGGTATATTTAAATATATGCAATTCACATTTTGCTTAAACAAGTATTTATAACTTCAACTCTATTAGCTCAAACCATGTCGAACGTTGACCCCAAGCAATGTGTAACTTAACAGCACTGCATGAAGGCGTCTTAAGTCATATTTCATATTCAATTCATATTAGGAGTCACTATAACCCACTGGAATGGAGTGTTGCTATTGGCTGAGACATATCCGGGTTTTGGTGGACTACCGGGAATTTCTTGATCGAATATGTCCGGGAGCCGTTTCAATGTTATGTTTTCATATGATATTAAACAGAGCAGGGCCGTTTGAGGTGAAGTAGTTCTGTCGTAATGTTATGTGATGTGTACGGCGTTGATCGCACAGGGACGAAGACATGGGCGGATTTTAAAGTTGATGTGAGCTCGATCTTTGTACGGGGTTGATAGCACAGGGATGAAGACATGGGCGGATTTTAAAGTTGATGTGAGCTCGATCTTTGTACGGGGTTGATAGCACAGGGATGAAGACATGGGCGGATTTTAAAGTTGATGTCAGCTCGATCTTTGTACGGGGTTGATAGCACAGGGATGAAGACATGGGCGGATTTTAAAGTTGATGTGAGCTCGATCTTTGTACGGGGTTGATAGCACAGGGATGAAGACATGGGCGGATTTTAAAGTTGATGTCAGCTCGATCTTTGTACGGGGTTGATAGCACAGGGATGAAGACATGGGCGGATTTTAAAGTTGATGTGAGCTCGATCTTTGTACGGGGTTGATAGCACAGGGATGAAGACATGGGCGGATTTTAAAGTTGATGTCAGCTCGATCTTTGTACGGGGTTGATAGCACAGGGATGAAGACATGGGCGGATTTTAAAGTTGATGTGAGCTCGATCTTTGTACGGGGTTGATAGCACAGGGATGAAGACATGGGCGGATTTTAAAGTTGATGTCAGCTCGATCTTTGTACGGGGTTGATAGCACAGGGATGAAGACATGGGCGGATTTTAAAGTTGATGTGAGCTCGATCTTTGTACGGGGTTGATAGCACAGGGATGAAGACATGGGCGGATTTTAAAGTTGATGTCAGCTCGATCTTTGTACGGGGTTGATAGCACAGGGACGAAGACATGAGCGGATTTTAAAGTTGATGTGAGCTCGATCTTTGTACGGGGTTGATAGCACAGGGACGAAGACATGAGCGGATTTTAAAGTTGATGTGAGCTCGATCTTTGTACGGGGTTGATAGCACAGGGACGACGACATGGGCGGATTTTAAAGTTGATGTGAGCTCGATCTTTGTACGGGGTTGATAGCACAGGGATGAAGACATGGGCGGATTTTAAAGTTGATGTGAGCTCGATCTTTGTACGGGGTTGATAGCACAGGGATGAAGACATGGGCGGATTTTAAAGTTGATGTCAGCTCGATCTTTGTACGGGGTTGATAGCACAGGGACGAAGACATGAGCGGATTTTAAAGTTGATGTGAGCTCGATCTTTGTACGGGGTTGATAGCACAGGGATGAAGACATGGGCGGATTTTAAAGTTGATGTCAGCTCGATCTTTGTACGGGGTTGATAGCACAGGGATGAAGACATGGGCGGATTTTAAAGTTGATGTGAGCTCGATCTTTGTACGGGGTTGATAGCACAGGGATGAAGACATGGGCGGATTTTAAAGTTGATGTCAGCTCGATCTTTGTACGGGGTTGATAGCACAGGGACGAAGACATGAGCGGATTTTAAAGTTGATGTGAGCTCGATCTTTGTACGGGGTTGATAGCACAGGGACGAAGACATGAGCGGATTTTAAAGTTGATGCGAACATCATTTAGGAAATATTGATGGAATATTTTCCATATTTAACAAATGATGAGGCAATAGTTTGAGCTTTTGATGACATAATCAAGACCCACCATTCCATTTATTTATTGTAATTGACCTCTGTAGTGCTTAGGTTCTCATAATAATGGGGAGAAAAAGGAGAAAAAAAATCATTTGTAAAAAGTTTGCTTCGTACATGAGTTCCATAAAAACTACCCTATATTTTAACACTGTTGATATCAATTCACCTGACATCCCGTCACCAATTCTGTGATACAAAACCTTTGCTTTAATGTGCTTATATCTATCTAAAAACCTTCCATCATAATTTTATGTAAGACTCTAATGATGACAAAAGTTATATTACTAAATCTTTCTAAACTCTTGATTATTACCAACATTATTTGATAATCATAGATAGTATTTTAATCAGAAATATGGTAACGAAAGTGTTATGTTCAAAATACCAGATTCATATGAAAGGTATATTACTGAATTCATCCAAATTCTTGATTATTTTCGAAATTATTAGAAAATCATAGTGTCGTTTAAGTTATGCTCAAAATCCCAGCTTAATCCCAGTTTCTGATTTAGGCACAAGGCCAGCAATT
>OZ024755.1:12550482-12555482 GCA_964016885.1 Eledone cirrhosa
TATTGGGTTACATGTTTCCAGTAGCACACAAGAGTGACCCGACATACATATAATTGTTATGCTTTGGGGGGGGGGGGGGTCATATTGCTAATAAGAAACACACGCACCAGTTGCTTTCACTCCAATTTATTATAAATTAAATTTATAAATTTAAGAATTTATAAATTTTATATTTCCGGCTGGTTTGTTGGTTCCACAACCGGACGGTTGTTCATATATTGTCAAAGTTCTTTCGTCACACATTCTGTATTATATATATATAATGATTACTATCATTAAAAGACATATAGGCTCTGTGGTCAAACTGAAACAGTTTCGATGACGAAATGGGAGATATTATATATATATATATATATATATATATATATATATATATACATATATATATATAACGAAGGAAATGTGGTAAGGAACCAGATGGACCATAACGCACCAAAGTACTCAATACTTAGGGTAGTAGAGTGGGTAATAGGAACGAGTAGGACCCCGACGGCTGAGCTCAAGCCGTTTCGACGGTTAATTCTGGACTAAAATTTTAGTCCAGAATTAGCCGTCGAAACGGCTTGAGCTCAGCCGTCGGGGTCCTACTCGTTCCTATATATATATATATATATATATATATATATATATATATGAAATCGTGTAGTGGTGTATGTGCATACACATCCGCATATGTGAGATATATATATATATATATATGCGTGTGTATGTGTGATAAAAATAAGTTGGGTGAAGCAGAGGTAGCGATTGACGAAAAAAAAGCACTCAAAGCATAACTATTTTTATATATATTGTATTTCATATAATCGACCTTTACTAGCTTTTTTTTTCGTTAATGAAGCGGTGATGAACTATGGTGTTAAGTTGGTTCAGGATGTAATTGAATTAAAGTCAAAGCACAATATAACAATATCAACAGAAACACACTCACAACCGACAGAAAACAAATCAATGAAGAATTAGTGATTATGGATTTACAGCTGCTAATAATGGTGACGATGAAAAGCTCTTTGTTAAGAGATTAATTTAGAACGTTAAACATTTTATCAATGAAATGATGTACTATTAATTCGTAAAGACAATCTTATCAGACTCCATCTGTCATGTGGCCTAAACGTTAAGGGCTGAGAGCACGCCGTCCCCGCAATGACCGCCTATAATACAAACATATTTCTTTTTTGTTTTGTAAGAAATTCACCAGATCATAAGTAATCGATATATTTTATGAAGATTGTTATCGATATATTATGAAGATTTTATCGATATATTTTGTGAAGATTTTTTAGTGATATCGATGATGAATTTACGGTAATTGACACACACACACTATATATATGTGTGTGTGTGTGTGTGTGTGTGTGTGTGTGTGTGTGTGTGTGTGTGTGTGTGTGTGTGTGCCAGATACGACTGCTTCAAAGGGACCTCTTAATAAATTTCAAGAGTAACAATATATATATATATATATATATATATATATATATATATATATATATATGCAGAGGTTATATTTAATTTGTTGGGATTCAACAAGCTTAAACATTTTTATAACTGATATAAAGCACTCAACAATTTAGTGGAGTAAATATACAATATATTAACAAATGGAAACTATATTTCTAAAACCATATTTATTTTATTATACATATTTCAAGGGCCACCAAGGCAAATTATGGTGCGCTTTCATCAGATAAAATACAATACAGATTTTTTTTATAAATAAATATTGACATACCCTGAACAAAAAGACAACCTTAACGGTTGGAGCTTCCATGTATAATAAAATAAATATGGTTTTATAAATATAGTTTCCATTTGTTAATATATTGTGTGTATATATATATATATATTGATGAAAGATAAATGTCCGAAACGGCGATAACTAATAACAACCTTAGTACTGTATTCTCTGAGGCCATTTTCAAATTGTTTTCGACCGTTACTAACCTTGCACTATATATACATAGACATGCACTAGTGTATGTGTGTGTATTCTGTTGCATTGTATGTGTTTATGAATGTCTTTGCAATGCATATATGAGTGTGTATTATTGTATGTGTTTATGAATGTGTCTGCCATGCATGTATGTGTGTGTGTGTAACACGCGGTGCCTCTGCAGCTGCTGTTTATTGTTTACATGTCTCAATGATTGATGTGTGTGTATGTGTATATATGTATATATTATGTATGTATGTATATATGTATATATGTATGTATGTATGTGTGTATGTATGTGTGTGTGTATGTATGTATGTGTGTATGTGTATGTATGTATGTGTGTGTGTGTGTACGCGTGTGTGTATGGACGTGAGTGTATTTATTAGAGTTGAAGGCATTTTTAGCCTTTGTCTGTCATAGTTGTGTATGTTTGTTTGTGTGTGTGTATGTATATGTGTGTGTGAGAGTATATATATATATGTGTGTGTGTGTGTGAGTATATATATATATATGTATATATATATATATATAAATATATGTGTGTGTGAGTGTGCTGCGTGTTTAGAGAGAGACAGGTGTTAATAAAACAATACTTGCCACGAAAAACAATTCGAAGCGAAAAAAATAAAGAAAAAACAACAAAATACAAACAAACAAACAAAGTGTGAATTTAAAAAAAAACAAGTTCAACGGAATTAAAGAAGTAGAGAAGATGAGAATAAGAGATTGTGATTTGTTAAATACTAAGCTGTGTAGTTTTTATGTTGTTCTAATGTTTATCAGTCAGTTAAACGTAAACAGAAATTATAAAGTGGGTAATGAGTTCTGACGTTAAGTGGTAGTGGGTGTTGTGGCGGTGGTAGTGGTGGTGGTGGTGGTTGGGGTGGTAGTGGTAGGGAGGTTATGTGGCGGTGGTAGTGGTGGGGAGGTGGTAATGTTGGTAGAAGTGGTAGTAATGTTGGTGATGGTGTTAGTGGCTGTGATGGTGGTAGTGGTGGTGGTTGTCGTGTCGTTAGTTGTGGTAGTAATGGTGGTGGTTGTGGTGATGATGTTGGTGTTAGTGGTGGTATAGGTGGTGGATGGGGCGCGGGTGAGGGTAATGGTGGTGGAGGTGGTGGTAGTGGTCATCGTGGTGAAGGTAATGGTAGTAGGAAGAGATGAAAATAATATATATACCTGTTGTTTTACAGGTTATGACCAAGATGGCACGGCCGTAAAGGGATTTTCTTTAGTCACTGATATCAACCGACCCCTGGCCTTATTCTTTATGGCCCTTTATGTTCTAACTTCAAATCCTACCGAAATTGTGAACATTTTGGTTGGACACTCTGTACATGTATGTATGTGAGTGTGTGTATATACATACATATATATATATATATATACACACACACACATATATATATGGAGGCACATGGCTTAGTGGTTAGAGCATTGGCCTTGCAATCGAAATGTTGTGAGTTCAATTCTCAGACCGGGTGATGTGTTGTTTCCTTGAGCAAGACACTTTATTTCACATTGCTCCAGTTTACTCAGCTGTAGAAATGAGATGATAGGGACTGGGGTCCATATCATTCCACTGCAAAGTGGTCGTGGAGGTGCCACGGCAAAAAAGCACCCAGCACTCACTGTAAATGAGGTTGGTGTTAGGAAGGGCATCCAGCTGTAGAAATCAAGCCAGAATCAGTTCCCGTCCCAAGCATATATATATATATATATATATATAAATAATATATAAGATCAAAAGATGGTTAAAAGAGTTCCATGTATTTTATTATGCGCATTTCAAAAACAAATATCATCATGCAATAACATTTACGTTTTCGTCAGATAAAATAGGGAGACATGATATGAAGGTTAAAACACACTTGTGAATAGTGCAGTTTTAAATCAACATATGTTGATCTAAAACTGCACTATTCACAAGTGTGTTTTAACCTTCATATCATGTCTCCCTATTTTATCTGACGAAAACGTAAATGTTATTGCATGATGATATTTGTTTTTGAAATGCGCATAATAAAATACATGGAACTCTTTTAACCATCTTTTGATCTTATATATTATTTATACTCCAGTCCTACAAACTGTAGAGTGCTTCTTATCCGATATCTGCATTGCTTTATTGTACTACAATAAAACTCACCTCCTACATACATATATATATATATATATATATATATATATATAAATATATATATATATATATATGTAGAGGAGACTGAGGTTAGCTGGACATGCTCACCGACATCCAGAGTTGACATTGCACTCAGTGGTCCTTTGGGAGCCCCTACATGGACACACTAGAAGAGGAAGACCAAGGTTAACGTATGTTGATGCCTTAAGGACAGACACTGGTCTGTTGGAGATGCAGGACATGGCAGCGATAATGAGGGACAGAGACCGCTGGAGAGAACTCGTCCATGGATCTCGGGAATTTTACCCGCCTTAGATATATATATATATAGTTAGATCGCTATCTGTAACGTTGTTTGCGTTTATCTATACATATATATCTATATATGTACACGTATGCATATATGCATGTATATGTTTATACACATATATAGGCATGCATATACATTATCCTATATACATATATTCTTTCAGTGATAATAGCCACATACACATATATAACATCACACCATACACATATCACACCACACACCACATACACACATCACACCACACCACACACATACACACCACACACCACATACACACATCACACCACACCACACACATACACACCACACACATACACACCACACACCACATCACACCACACCACACACATACATACACACCACACACCACATACACACATACACACCACACCACATACACATATCACACCACACACATACACACCACACACCCACATCACACCACACCACACACATACACACCACACACCACATACACACATACACACCATACACATACACATCACACCACACACATCACACCACACACATGTTAGATCTCCACACGTAATCAATGGTTGGACACGCGCAATATTGTTGCTACCCCGCCCCTCTCTGTTTTACTCTCTCCCCCTCCC
>OZ024755.1:12570482-12577982 GCA_964016885.1 Eledone cirrhosa
TGATACATATATAAATATATATATATATATATAGAGAGAGAGAGAGAGAGAGAGAGAGAGAGAGAGAGAGAGAGAGAGAGAGAGAGAGAGAGAGAGGAGAGAGAGAGAGAGAGAGAGAGAGAGAGAGAGAGAGAAGAGAAGAGAGAGAGCCCAAATCATATATATATATATGCATATATATGTATATGAAAAGAATCAGGACCCCGACGGCTGAGCTCCACCCGATTCGACAGCTAGATCCGAACTAGCTGTCGAAACGGCCGGAGCTCAGCCGTCGGGGTCCTGACTCTTTTCATATTACCCACTCTACTACCCTAAGTATTGAGTACTCTGGTGCGTTATGGTCCACCTGGTATCTTACCACATCCTCTTTGTTTTATATATATATATATATATATATATATATATATATATATATATATATATATATAACATTGTCGGCTAATAAAGACTTTTGATGTATTGAAGGCTTCTTTGTTTTACTCTCTTAATTTTTCGGCTCTGTTTACCTACATTGAGCTATACCTTTTACTGTCATTTCTATAATACGAAGAGGGTGTTTAACTCCAACACACTCCAGTATTTTAACCCTTATATATATATTCACACACACATTCATAGAGAGAGAATGTGAACAGTGGTGTTCGGTATATTGGTATGTTATTTGGTATATATGCACAATATACACTATTCGCTCCTGGTTTAGATTCGATTCTTCTCCGATTTCTCCCTTGGCAAACATCCCTGTCCTGGGATTTGAAATTCCTCCACTGAGAAACATGTGCTATCATCAACATCCTGCCTCACTCGTTTAAAAATCACTGCACCAGAGAGATCGAAAATCTACACATAATCTGCTGCAGTGTTTATGAGAATCGATTAGGACCAGTTATTGAGGACAGCAGGTTTGTGATTCTCGTTTGTTTCCTCTGTATTAATGGACATTATATTTATGCGCCATCTTTGGGCTAGTTTAATAATTTACAGCTGCGTCCTGTCACTATAAAAGGTTTCCACACTCACTCACACATACACATGTACATGCACTTGCATACTCAGTTATATGTATACATATATTCATATGTGCTGATGGATATATATATATATATATATATATATATACATTCATTATTGTTAAAGCTAAAAAGTGAGTCTTGTTACTCTGGAGTTTCGCGCGTTACTCCAGAGAAACAAGACTCATTTATTAGCCTTAATAATAATTGTTTCTACTTTTGGCACAAGGCCAGCAATTACCCAGTGCATTACTGGTACTTTATTTTATCGTCTCCGTAAGGATGAAAGGCAAAGTTAACCTCGACGGGATTTGAACTCAGAATGGCAATGGCCGTAACTCTATGCGTCAAAAAGCATAGCGTCCGACCCTCTACCGATACTGCCAATTCACCTTAATAATGAATATTAAAACTCTACTTCGGTATTCAATACTCCTTTCTCTCTGCCGTCAACCACATACGGATATATATATATATATATATATATATATATATACACACACCAATATGCACCTATTGTTTTTTGCAAATAACATTCACTTCATGAGACAGCAAAAATGCTTCTTTCTTGGTGGATTCTTGCAGTGCAAGTCATATCCTGATCCCTGTTCATATAAACTTGACTGAAATAGCCCCTGGCTCTGTGAAAGAAACCCACCAATTTTAAAATGTTCCTATTGAAATTAAAATCTTGCAACATAATTGTATTTAAGAACCATTTGTGAAGTTACTATGCCAATCCTGCCGAAACTATCTCTGATTATCTAAAACAAATACACCCATTTTGAAGGGTTCCTATTGGAATTAAAATCTTCCCATATTATATATAAGAACCATTTGTGATGTTACTATGCCAATCCTGCCGAAACTATCTCTGATTATCTAAAACAAATACACCCATTTTGAAGGGTTCCTATTGGAATTAAAATCTTCCCATATTATATATAAGAACCATTTGTGATGTTACTATGCCAATCCAGCCGAAACTGTTCCTGACTATGTAAAACAAAACCACACATTTTAAAGGTTTGCTATTGAAATTAAAATCTTCCAAGATAATTTTATTTAAGAACCATATGTTAATTTCCTATTTTAGAAAAGGAATAATTAATAATTTCAGCAAATTTATCAGAATTTTTCACTAATTGAAATAGAGTGTATTTTGTTACAAATATGGTGACGAAAAGATTAGAGTTCCTATTTGAATTAAAATCTTTCACTCTGGTTTTTATATAGGAATCATATGTTAAGTCATTGTCTTAGTAATGAAGTGATTTATAAGTTTAGGAGATATCACAAAATCCTTAATTAATTGAAATGGAATGTATTCCATTAGAAGTAAAATCACGAAAATGTTAATTGTGTTATTCTCAGGTGTTGTGACGTTTATCAGCAGAACAATTAAAGATTTCTAATTATCGATTGTTATCTATTAACTTTATATTTATTCATTCAAATGTCGTTACACTATAGACTAGCGGAAAGAATCACAACTTTAGAAGTCAAACCTTTATATTGGACTATATTTCTGTTGATATCATTTTATTTAACATCTATCTTTTCAAATAATATGCTTCGTATACAAATTTTAATTATGTTTCTTTATTTACATTTGTTATTTTACTTCGTAAAATAACTGATGCTTAATGGGACAATATTCTATTTTTCTGTGACTCCAGATACTGTGACTCCATTGGATGTCAGTAAATTAAAAAGGGGCTTCGAGCATAAAAAGGTCCTCCATCTCTGCTATAGATAATTCTTCAGCCAAATCAATGATGAATATTAAAGCACAAAGGCAGCTATTTTGCCTAGTTTGCTGTAAATATTTCATGCCAACTAATGTACGATGTTGTACATCTAGTGACCCTCTCATCATTACTTCAGCTGAATGATTAAGAAGTTAGCTTCAAAATCATGAAGCCTCGGGTTCGATCCCACTGCGTGGCAATTTTCGTAAATGTCTTTACTATAGCCTCGGTTCGACCCAAGCCTTATCAGTGAGATTGGGTAGGCAGAAATTGTGTGGAAGCCCGTCAGGGGGGATTGTATCTGTAATTCAAAGGTCCAGTCTTGTCATACACGCTCTCACGCTGATTCAGCTTGACTCGTGGGTTGTACGTTCAATTTATTGAACAAATGACTGCTCATCGTCAAATCCGACCGAGGACCCATCACTTCGGCCAATATGAAGTCTATACTTCGATGGGGGGATTTAATTAGACCACAATATATTCAGATTTGTCTTTCCATTTCGCCCCCGCTTCCCGGTATTTAGAGAAATGATTATAATAAGGTTTGTCGTTGAGCTAATGTCTTTTCCTCGGCATAAAAGTAGTTCTAATGAGGTAATTAATGCTCATTATATTAGATATTCCAACACTAATTTAATTAGTGTTAGCAAGGTCTAGACTGAGTCATAATCTCATCAACAATATTCCCACCTAAATGATGAACTACTCCAGTGATCAATGACAAGATTTTCCGTGGCGCCAGTTAAAACATTTTGAACAATTTCAAAATGTTGCTTCTCTTTGCCATTTACATGTGAATTGTTCTGATGAGCTTCCCTTTTTGTTGTCTCGTCTTCACGCGTTTAAATGAAGCATCAGATTGACAGCTAGGTTTCATCCATTTACAGTTGAAATTCCTAAATGCAATCGTAATTTCTATTCTGATAGTTTCTTCCCTTGCACAAATGTTTGGTAAAAGTTTGTTCTGGTTCGTTATTTCCATTTGATCTGTTTATTTTATACGGGTTCTTTGCATATCTCCTTTGAATATATATATATATATATATATATATATATATATATATATATAGATAGATAGATAGATAGATAGATAGATATTTCGGTAGCATATGTTGAAATACCTTTCTAATACTTAAAATCATATATCTCTCACAACTTTCTGTTCAGTTGCTCATCGACCACCCAACAATTGAATTCACCCAGGCTGGGAAACACTGGTCTAATATTTTTTATCGTCGGTATACACTGTAATAAACCTGTTGGGTTTTCCTTCCTTGTTTCTTTGAATGTTATTTGGAACACATTTCCTGACTCAATAATGGAGCAATTTTACATAATCTGTTTTGATAAATATATATATGGAAAACAATTAGTCAGTAATTCATGCCAGATTTTAGATTAAATAATGTTGTTTTATGCAACGAATTGACAATAATTAGAACGTCGAGTAGAATGCTTTATGATATTTTTTTTATCGATAATTAAAGCACTGGATACAATTATAACTCTCTATATTTCTCTCCCCATCTCCCCACTCTTGCCCATCTCTTTGTCCTTCGCTCTCTTTCTCTCCCTTCACCCACCCTCTCTCTCTCTCTCTCTCTCTCTCTCTGTGTCTGATCAAATCTAAAAAGAGATGGTCTTTCAGAATCATATATTTACGGGGGCCTCATACAATACAACGAAGTGTTACGAGCCTATGATATGGTAGCTTGGATTTAATATCCTTATATATATATATAACAATTATTTTCATTACGACATCAGATAATATGACATCAATTTTCTGTAGTTAACATATTTTATGCATGTCAAATCCATTATCAGAAACTCCATTAGGAAATATTTTATCAACAACCGTCTGAAGATTCACTCTTATCTAATAATTATGTTTACAGTTGTTATGTTTTGATGCAATTTTAGTCATTAATTATGCTTGATTAGGGCGGTGGATTGGCAGTATCGGTAGAGAGTCGGACGCCATGCTTTCCAGCATAGTTACGTCCCTTTACGGTCTGAGTTCAAATCCCGCCGAAGTTAACTTTGCTTTTCATCCTTACGGGGTCGATAAAATAAAGTACCAGTAATGTACTGGATATTTAATGGCCTTGTGCGAAAAGTAGAAACAATTAATTATGCTTGATTATATCTGCGACTAAATATCTGATTAGCTGATGGTTTCTCATAATACCCGACCACACACAAGTTTTTTTTACTTTCTATCTCGAAATACGAATTTCGGCTGCAAAATTCATTGGCTGACCAAGATACTCTCATGGAATTACCAATTAATGCATGCAAGATTTCACAGCTCTAGCATCACTCCTTCATAGTCATGTTAATTTCACAGCTCAAACACCTAGAACAATCGCCGCGGAAACCGACGGAGGTCCAATACACTTTAATTCTAAAGAAATACTTCAATATTTACAATGAGACTAGCCAAGAATCTGTGAAATATCTATCTATGTATCTATCTGATTGTTTGTCTCTCTGTCTCCTCTCTGTCTGTCTCTCAGTCTGTTTCTCTCTCTGTCTCTCTCTCTGTCTCTCTCTCTGTCTCTCTCTCTGTCTCTCTGTCTGCCTCTCTCTCTGTCTCTCTGTCTATATGTCTGTCTGTCTACCCTTTCTTCCCTCTTTTCCTCCATCTCACTTTCTTTTTTAATTTTTCTTTCTTTCTTTTCGTTTTTCTTTTTTATACTCTTCTTTCTTTCTCATTTTTCTTTCCTTTTCCACTTTTCATTTTTCTTTGAGGATTTCTTTCAATTTTTCTTGCTGTCTGCCTTTCTTCATATCTTTCCCTCTCTCTTTTCCCCTCTCTTTCTCCATGTCATTCCCTCTCTCTTTCCCCTCTCTATTATCTCCATGTATTTCCCTCTCTCTATCTCCGTGTCTTTCCCTCTCTCTTTACACCAGTCAGGTATAGCTAGCTACTCAATGTATATAATACAACTAGTATGTAGTATGTACTGGGCTGACAATAGAAAATGTTTTCACTAGGAACAAACACTATGGTAGTATGATGGCAGGATATGACACATCAGACATAACAATATCGACTTGGTCTGGGGAAGGGGTAGGTAGGTCTCGTTTACCTGTTGCATATATCACCTGTTCATTTTCTTTTTCTTTCAGTGTTAAGAACAATATATATATATATATATATATATATATATATATATATATATATATATATAAATATAAATTAGGAAATATAAATTGCATTTGTATTTATATTCTATATCCATACCCGCATTGGCTTGGCCTTACAACTCCAAACGTTTATATATATATATATATATAAACACATGCACACACATATATATGTATTATATATATATATATATATATTCATCTGTTATATATATATATATATATATATATATATATATATATATATATATACGTTATTCCGGGTTGAATCGGAGGTAACCACAGTAAGTAAGGTACTCAATACATTGCAGAGTATAAAAGTTTTAATATAGATGAGATTCTACAGGACTAGAACTGTTTCATTCTTTAGAGATCATCAGGAATCCCCGATGAGATTCCTGATGATTTCTAAAGAATGAAACAGTTCTAGTCCTGTAGAATCTCATCTATATTAAAACTATATATATATATATATATATATATATATATATATATATATATATATATATATATATATATATATATATATGTCCAGAATTAGCCGTCGAAACGGCTTGAGCTCAGCCGTCGGGGTCTTACTTGTTCCTATTACCCACTCTACTACCCTAAGTATTGAGTACTTTGGTGCGTTATGGTCCACCTGGTTCCTTACCACATTTCCTTCGTTAAATATAAATTAGCGAGAATCGTATTTCGGCTTAGGAATAAACGAAAAACAACTTCCGAGATGTGTGGCAAGCGCTCAATGATTCAGATGAACCAGAGCTACAACATACGTTAAAGGCCAAACACACTGAGACGATGGTTAAACAAAACATCCGCACAGCCAAAGAAACGACCAAGTAATTTGGGTCAAACAATAAAAATATATGTGATTGAAAATATATGTGTGAAAAATATATGTGATATATATATATATATATATATATATATATATATATATATATATATATATATATATATATAATGATATTAAATAAATGGAAACTATATTTATAAAACCATATTTATTTTATTATATATATTTCAAGGGTACCAAAACACTTTGGTACGCTTTCTTCAGATAAAATACAAAGTTTGTTTTATAAATAGAGACATACCCAGGAAAATCATAGCTTATCAGTTAGATATTCTCTGGATAAGGTATGATTTTCCTGGGTATGTCTCTATTTATAAAACAAACTTTGTATTTTATCTGAAGAAAGCGTACCAAAGTGTTTTGGTACCCTTGAAATATATATAATAAAGTATATATTTTGATTATGCGAATATTTTTCATTTGTTAACATTTTGAATAATATTAAAAACTCCAGGAAAACTTCTACTGTTGAGTGCTTCTAATCTATTGTAAAACTGTATTCGTTGAGTAATCAACGAACCATATTAATCTTTGGTTATGTGTGTGTGTGTGTGTGTGTGTGTGTGTGTGTGTGTGTGTGTGTGTGTGTGTGTGTGTGTGTGTGTGTGTGTACATACATATATATATATATATGAAAAAGCAAGACCCGACAGCTGAGTTCCCAATAAATATATATATATATGTATATATGAGAGTGAGAGAGAGTGTGTGTGTGTGAGTG
>OZ024755.1:12582982-12590482 GCA_964016885.1 Eledone cirrhosa
CGTCTGTGCTGGTACGTCTGTGCTGGTACGTCTGTCTGTACGTCTGTGCTGGTACGTCTGTGCTGGTACGTCTGTCTGTACGTCTGCGCTGGTACGTCTGTGCTGGTACGTCTGTGCTGGTACGTCTGTCTGTACGTCTGCGCTGGTACGTCTGTCTGTACGTCTGTGTCTGTACGTCTGTCTGTACGTCTGTGCTGGTACGTCTGTCTGTACGTCTGTGCTGGTACGTCTGTCTGTACGTCTGTGCTGGTACGTCTGTCTGTACGTCTGTGCTGGTACCTCTGTGCTGGTACGTCTGTCTGTACGTCTGTGCTGGTACGTCTGTGCTGATACGTCTGTCTGTACGTCTGCGCTGGTACGTCTGTGCTGGTACGTCTGTGCTGGTACGTCTGTCTGTACGTCTGCGCTGGTACGTCTGTCTGTACGTCTGTGTCTGTACATCTGTCTGTACGTCTGTGCTGGTACGTCTGTGCTGGTACGTCTGTCTGTACGTCTGTGCTGGTACGTCTGTCTGTACGTCTGTGTCTGTACATCTGTCTGTACGTCTGTGCTGGTACGTCTGTCTGTACGTCTGTGCTGGTACGTCTGTCTGTACGTCTGCGCTGGTACGTCTGTCTGTACGTCTGTGTCTGTACATCTGTCTGTACGTCTGTGTTGGTACGTCTGTGCTGGTACGTCTGTCTGTACGTCTGCGCTGGTACGTCTGTCTGTACGTCTGTGTCTGTACGTCTGTCTGTACGTCTGTGCTGGTACGTCTGTCTGTACGTCTGTGTCTGTACATCTGTCTGTACGTCTGTGTTGGTACGTCTGTCTGTACGTCTGTGCTGGTACGTCTGTCTGTACGTCTGCGCTGGTACGTCTGTCTGTACGTCTGTGTCTGTACATCTGTCTGTACGTCTGTGCTGGTACGTCTGTCTGTACGTCTGTGTCTGTACGTCTGCGCTGGTACGTCTGTCTGTACGTCTGCGCTGGTACGTCTGTCTGTACGTCTGTGTCTGTACGTCTGTCTGTATGTCTGTGTCTGTACGTCTGTCTGTACGTCTGTGTGTCTGTACGTCTCTTTCACACACACACACACACACACACAACACATACATCATCTCTCTCTCTCTCTCTCTCTCTCTCTCTCTCTCTCTCTCTCTCTCTCTTTACCTCTCTCTCTCAATATATAGAAACATAGACAGGGGAAGAGAAGCAAAGAAACCAGTTAAACCAAAGAAATAATTGTTTCTACTTTAGGCACAAGGCCAGCAATTTATCAGTGTATTACTGGTACTTTATTTTATCGACCCCGTAAGGATGAAAGGCAAAGTTAACCTCGGCGGGATTTGAACTCAGATCGTAAAGGGACGTAACTATGCTGGAAAGCATGGCGTCTGATCCTCTACCGATAGAAATAATACATATATATATATATATATATATATATTCATAGGAAAAAGTATGACCCCGACGGTAGAGCTCAAGCCGTTTCGACGGCTATTTCTGGACTAGTCCAGAAACGGCTTGAGCTCTGCCGTCGGGTCATACTTTTTCATATTTCCCACTCTACTACCCTAAGTATTGAGTACTCTGGTGCGTTATGGTCCATCTGGTTCCTTACCACAATTCCTTTGTTATATATATATACATACATATATATATATACATGGTGGCTGCCACATTTTCCCGTCCTTAAGGGTATTTTACCCTATTTTCTAAGTTAGTATTTATAGCAATCAATTGTTATAGTTCTTCCGGTGTTTGGGATTCCTACAATTTATATAAAGAATTTCATATCTCTCAGCATTTCGATAGTTTATCATCATCATCATCATCATTATTTTACGTCCGCTTTTCCCTGCTTGCAAGGGTGGGACGGGAACTGATTCTGGCTTGATTTCTACAGCTGGATGCCCTTCCTAACAGCAACCTCATTTACAATGAGTGGTGGGTGGCTTTTTTCCGTGTCGCCTACACGTCCACTTTACAGTGGAATGATAGGGTCCCCCGTCCTATCATCTCATTTGTACAGCTGAGTAAACTGGGGCAATGTGAAATAAAGTGTCTTTCTCAAGGAAACAACACATCACCCGGTCTGAGAATTGAACTCACAACCTTTCGATTGCAAGGCCAATGCTCTAAGTTTATATATATATATATATATATATATATATATATATATATATATATATATATATATATATATATATATATCTTAATGAAGGAGTAACCAATCGTCATTGTTTTATTTTACTATATATATATAACCGCATCTCGTATTTCCCTGTTTCCTCCCCCTTCTCTCTTCCCTTCCCTTTCTATCTTCCCACACCCCACCCTCTCTCTCTGCCCTTCACTCGTCCTCTATATCTCTCATTCTCCCCTCCTTCAAAATGACCTTTTATTACCTATCACAAATGTGAAACAATATCTAAGTTATTCCAAGTTATTCCAGCTTGTCTTTCTACTTTCACTTAGACTGGATAATACAACAAAACAGCATGGTCGACTGGTTTACAAATGAGTTTTGCTAGCCTTAGGCCCTGAGTTCGATTCCACTACGTGGCAACGTAGGCAGATTTCATTTACCATTACTTTGGGTCGACCCAAGTCTTGTGAGTGAAATTGTGGATTTTAAAAAAATGTTTGAAAGCTCCAGCATGGCCGAATGGCTAAGGAGTTCGTCTCGCGATCATTAGGTACCAGGTTCGAACCACAGTGATGCAACTAGAACAAGTGTTGACCTATACCTTAGGAGTGAGGAAGAAGATAAAACAAAAAGAGCAAGGAGCAAAAGGAAGACAATAAAAAAGTAAAAAAGGAAGGAGTAAGGGGGAAGAAAAAGAAAGTAAAGAGAAATGAGAAATTGCCAGAAATAGAATGCAAAACGTTTGAAATCCTTCGGATGATTTCTTGCAGATGAAACAGTTCTAGTCATGTAGAAGTCATTTCTATAACACACACACACACACACACACACACACACACACACACACACACACACACACACACACACACGCACACACACACACACACACACAATATCACTATATATATATTATCTCAAGAAAGCGTACCAAAGTCTTTTGGTATCCTTGAAATATATATAAAATAAATATGGTTTTATAAATATAGTTTCCATTTATTTAATATCATTGTGTATATATATATAGATAGATAGATCCGCTGTCGAAACGGTGGGAGCTCAGCCGTCGAGTTCCTGACTCTTTTCATATATATATATATATATATATATATACTATATGTGGTTATTGTCCAATGGAAGGGAAAAGCCGACACAGCTTGACATCAATATTGTCGCAACCAGACTAATAAAACCCGTTGTAAAAATGTGTTATTTAATCTTAACTCTTAACATACAGAAATGATATAGTAAAAATATACATTATATATACACTATATATATATATACATTATATATACACTATACATATATATATTATATATACACTATATATATATACATTATATATACACTATACATATATACATTATATATACACTATATATATATATACATTATATATACACTATATATACATTATATATACACTATATATACATTATATATACAATATATATACATATATACTATATGAGATATTGTCCAATTTGTCCCAAATCATTTTCTTCCGGCTAAGTGGACAGAAACTGAGACTTGCTCAAGGACACAGTGGACCACCCGTTCTAGAAATCAATATTACAAATTTACGTCCCTGAACCCAACACTCTAACCACTAAGCCACCAACACATATACACACATATTTCTTTTATTTTACTATATTTTTTTAGTATAAATATTGTACTTGATTCTCTCTCTCTCTCTCTCTCTCTCTCTCTCACACACACACACAGAACAATGTGTGTATTTATATGTATACAGTCAATACATACGTATCTATCTATCTATCTATCTATCTAGGGCGGGTCAAATTCCCGAGATCCATGGACGAGTTCTCTCCAGCGGCCACTGTCCCTCATCATCGCCGCCAAGTCCTGCGTCTCCCAGAGTCTAGTGTCAGTCCTTAGGGCATCAATATATGTCAACGTCGGTCTTCCTCTTCCAGTGTGTCCATGTAGGGGTTCCCACAGGAGCACTGCGTGCAGTGTCAACTCTGAATGTCGATGAGCATGTTGTCCAGCTAACCTCAGTCTCCACTGTGTCACTTTCGAGCTGACTTTTGGGAGGTTCCCTTACAGCTCTGAGAATATACGGAGAATAAATGACTGTTTTAAAACAGATAAATCACGATTTTCGAACTGATATCCTTCCTAGGTTTTACATTACAGTGATAGAAATCTCATCATTGTCATATTGACTGATATTCGATAGTCACATTTTTACATCGAATTAACGAGTACTTACTGTTATTGATTAATCAGTTTTACAAAACATGTGGTCTATTGAATATTGATAACAGCCTACTTCTCCTCGTTATTCTAAACTAACTAGTTATATGTATGTAGATATGTATGTAGGTGTGAATATATGCATGTGTGTGTGTGTGTGGGTGTGTGTATATGTACGTTTGCGTGTTTGTGTGTGTGTGTGTGTTTGTGTGTCTATATATGTACGTTTGCGTGTTTGTGTATGTGTGTGCTTATTTTTGTATGTACTGTATCTATATATATGCATATTTATCTCTATAAGTGTATATATATATATATATATATATATGCATATTTATCTCTATATGTGTGTGTGTGTGTGTGTGTGTGCGTGTGCGTGTGCGTGTGCGTGTGTGTGTGTGTGTGTGTGTTACACTCTGCTTAGTACTACACCCTGATGTCTACTGGAAACTACGCATTGGGTGTTCACTCTGGTGAACCTACAGTAACTGGGCGTTACAATCCCTGTGTATATATATATATATATATATAGGCAGAAGGGATATTCAATTTGTTGGTAATTCAACAAATATAAATGTTTATAACTGATTCAGAGCACTCAACAGTTTTTTCTGGAGTATAATATTCAATGATATTAAACAAATGGAAACTATATTTATAAAACCATATTTATTTCGTTATATATATTTCTGGGATATCATATTAAAAATATGGTATGCCTTCCTCAGACAAAATACAATACATAAGCTGTTTTATAAATAATTTTGACATACCTTATAATAATGCAACTTCCATTTAAAAAGTTGATATATATATATATATATATATATATATATATATATATATATATATATATATATATAGGAAAAGAGTCGGGACCCCGACGGCTGAGCTCCGGCCGTTTCAACAGCTAGATCCGAACTATATATCTATATATATATGCATGTATGTAAAAGGTAAACAGAAATAACAACACAATCGGTACAGTATATGGATATGGAAGGGATATATTAGGTTAACGCTTGAAATAACTGGAAGAGGGTCTTAACGTAACTTCCTTCATCTATCAATGTATTCAAATGTAGGAACAAAAACATTTTTTAACATGAACATCATACAAACCCGCCCCGACATATTTCGTCTGTGGTGGTTTAATTTAATACAGCGACTTTTATTCTCTACAAATTGGTGACTCCCGACTCCACACAATTTATTCAACCAATGATGAGATATGAACCAGTAATAAGTAGAAGCATGATTAGAACTGGATAGCACCTTTCATGAGATTCGAACCCGTAACAATGAATGAAGCCTTTTTTTTTTTTTTTGTTGCTATAGAGTCTCCGATACTTCATAGTCGTTGTTTTAGGAGCGGACAGTGCAGTGATTTGCTTATAATTGCTTCTACTTTTGGCACAAGGCCAGCAACAACCCAGTGCATTACTGGTACTTTATTTTATCGACCCCGTAAGGATGAAAGGCAAAGTTAACCTCGGCGGGATTTGAACTCATAACGTAAGGGACGTAACTCTATGCTGCAAAGCATGGCGTCCGACTCTCTACCGATACTGCCTATCCACCACCTTGCTTATAATTAAAAGGCAAACACTTCATTCGTGGCGGGAGAATGATACTAACTCGAAAGGCCATATTTGATGTGGTTTATTTACATTAATACTCAACTACAATATTTATATTTGCTGAAACCACAAACCCATGCGGACACATAAATAAAAATCTTCATATATTTTTCTTTTTCTATCTCTTTCCCTCTCTCTCCATCTCTCTCCATCTCACACACATACACACACACACACACACACACAACAATGTGTGTGTTTATATGACCAGTATACACCCCACATATATATATATATACGGAGAATAAATATCAAAACAGTGAGCGGTATATATATATATATATATATATATATATATATATACATATGTATATATATATACATATGTATACACATATGTACATATGTATATACATATGTATATATATATATACATATGTACATATGTATATACATATGTATATATATATATACATATGTACATATGTATGTGTATATATACATATATACATACATATGTATGTATATATATATATATGCATATATATATACATGCATATATATATATACATATATATATATATATACACATACATATATATATATACATATATATATCTATATACACATTCATATATATATATACATATATATATATATATATATATATACACATACATATATACACACAAACATATATATATATATACATATATATATATATATACACATACATATATACAGAGAGAGAGAGAGAGAGAGAGAGAGAGAGTGCATCCTTCCATATCATATATGAAAGAAATCAAACTTCTAATGCTTTCTACTTTCGTACGTACCATGTATATATATGTTCAATATGAAATATATAATATAGTATAATGTTTTGCTCTCAGTAGTTGTAAAGCTTCATCAGTGTTTGAAGTTTTTCCTTGGTTATAATTCCTAGGAGAATACTTAAACCACTGTTGCTTGAACCCCAGATGGAAACCAGACTAATAAAACCCGTTGTAAAAAAATGTTATTTGATCTTAAATCTTAACATACAGAAATGATAGAGTAAAAATATCTAAAAACGGGTTTCTTTTTAATGTTTATATTATCTTTACTAGTGGAGAGATCCTTGTGAAAATTTGATGCTTTTGAATGAAGATTTTTAGTCTTTAATGAGATGCAATCAATTATGTCAAAAATAATGGCTTCTGATTTAGACACAAGACCAGCAATTTTGATGGAGGGGGACAGTCGATTAAATTGACCCTTGTGCATTACTGGTACTTTATTTCATCGACCTCGTAAGGATGAAAGGCAAAGCTAACCTTGGCGGGATTTGAAACTAGAACGTAAAGGAACGTAACTCTAAACGAATTGTGTATGTATGGCTGTAAATTGACTCTTACCAACTGTAATGATTTAGGAGAAAATGTCTAAAAACAGGTTTGTTCATTTGAATGTCAGTAGTATCTTTGATGGTGAATGGATCGCTGCGAAATTTTGAAGTACTATAGTAAAGACTTTAATTATTAATTGTTTCTACTTTTGGCACAAGGCCAGCAATTATCCAGTGCA
>OZ024755.1:12597982-12620482 GCA_964016885.1 Eledone cirrhosa
AAAGTTCTTTGAAGAAAATGACATTTCAGAGATGAATGAACATGAATGGCAGCAGAAGTGTTTTCCGATACTTAGTGCTCAAGAGGTCTGTAAATACTAGGAGCAACACCTCATCTTTGACCTAGCTACCACCGTCCTGTACGGTCTTAATACACGCATTTGCGCTCTCAGATTCTGCGCTCTACGACATTTCCTTTTTACTCCCTTTAATCGTACCTATTTAGGAGCAACAGCTACATTAACAAGAAGAACATCAACAATGGTGAGCAGGTTCTCCGAGATATAAAAGACAGGCCAATGAGAATGTCTTTCTCAAAGACATTATTGATATATTAACAGGTTTCTGCGAAGAACTCATTTCCAAAAAATGTACCATGAAGTGGTTTGTGACACGAATAAGATTACTGCATCCTCCATGTTATAACATTTGAACGGGAACACATGAAAAATGTATTACAAGCTAGAAGGTAACATAAATTTATGATTCGCTCAACGTTTCGTAAATACTAGCCAATTTTCTACACAATGCAATTAGTTAGCACCCGAACGTTTAATTAGGAATATACTCAGGTATTTCTTAATGTTTGTTGAGTGAGCTGGAATTTGGCCGGAGTATCGCTTTTAGCTTTCTCCGATTATGTATTTATATATATATATGTGTGTGTGTGTGTAGAGAGAGAGAGAGAGAGAGAGAGAGAGAGAGAGAGAGAGAGAGAGAGAGAGAGAGAGAGAGAGAGAGATGGCTTCTTCAGGACTAGAACGAATGAAACAGTTCTAGTCCTGTAGAAGTCATTTCTATATATGTAATACAGACACCTATACTCTACCAACGTATTGAGTACCTTTTTAACTGTGGTTACCCCCGATTGGATCCGGGATAAACTTGTGTATATACAAATATATTTATATGTGTGTGTGTGTGTGTGTGTGTGTGTGTGTGTGTGTGTGTGTGTGTGTGTGTGTGTGTGTGTGTGTGTGTGTGTGTGTAAAAGGTACAGTATATGGAAGGGATATATTAGGTTAACGCTTGGTATAGCAGGAAGAGGGTCTCAACGTTTCGGACGCTACTCCTTCATCAGAAGAAAGAATGAGAAATATAATGAGAGAGAGAGAAAGAGAATGTATATATAAATCACTGGGTAGGGTTTCGCTCGTTACTATCAATTTTAATTTGTAGATCTGCTTCTCTTGAACCCTAAATATATCTCATACATAATCTGCCCTAGAATATTACTTGGTCCTCTGTACTGACGAATGCCAACCAGATAATATATAAGTTAAAGCTTGAAAAAAAAATGGCGGATATTAAATTAAATCAACACAATATAATATTTCAACTTGTACATTTACTGGTTTAGTTTCTTACCACCTATAGATGACAAACCCACCAAATGTCAACATGATCTAAATGAAATGTCATACAATGTCTGAAAGTACTGAATCAATATATAGCTCAAATGATTGATCAATAGAAGCAGCAGCTGGTTGAGTCATCAATATTATGTCTCTTGGTTGTTGGAGGAATTTGGACCGTACAGGCTTTAAGTACTGAAAGACAGCTGCAGCTTTATTGAGTTTCTTTTCCACATAAGTTCCTGAGTTGTCATCATTGGAGTGGATATTACCCAGTGTGTACACAGAGTCTCTATGGAAGATCGTTGTGTTATATGGAGGGGCTACATGTTACAATAACTGTTTCTACTTTTGGCACAAGGTCAGCAATTACCCAGTACATTACTGGTACTTTATTTTATCGACCCCGTAAGGATGAAAGGCAAAGTTAACCTCGACGGGATTTGAACTCAGATCATAAAGGGAGGTAACTCTATGCTTCAAAGCAAGGCGTCCGGCCCTCTACCGATACTGGTGGATTGGCAGTATCGGTAGTGGGTCGGACGCCATGCTTTGACGTATAGAGTTACGGCCCTTGCCATTCTGAGTTCAAATCCCGTCGAGGTTAACTTTGCCTTTCATCCTTACGGGGTCGATTAAATAAAGTACCAGTAATACACTGGGATAATTGCTGGCCTTGTGCCAAAAAGTAGAAACAATTATATAATTACTTTACTGGAGGTCACGCTGTGTGTCAGAATAATCGGCTATGTAAGAGTAATAATTGCTTCTACTTTTGGCACAAGGCCAGCAATTATCTCACTGTATTACTGGTACTTTATTTTATCTTCCCCGTAAGGATGAAAGGCAAAGTTAAAGCAAAGTTCACTTCGGCGGGATTTGAACTCAGACCGTAAAGAGGCGTAACTCTATGCTTCAAAGCATCGCGTCCGACCCTGTACCGATAATAATAACGATGAAGAGGATGACGATAACTTGTTTCTGTGTCTTTATAAAGGTTGATGTTGTTGTTGATGTTGTTGTTGTTGATCTTTTTGTTTTTGTTGATGTTTTTGTTGTTGCTATGTTATTAATGTTGTTGTTATGTTGTTAATGGTGTTATGTTGTCATGTTGTTAATGTTGTTGTTATGTTGTTGCTGTTGTTATGTTGTTAATGTTGTTATGTTGTTAATGTTGTTATGTTGTTATGTTGTTAATGTTGTTATGTTGTTAATGTTGTTGTTATGCTGTTAATGTTGTTATGTTGTCAATGTTGTTATGTTGTTAATGTTGTTGTTATGTTGTTAATGGTGTTGTTATGTTGTTGGCTGTTGTTATGTTGTTAATGTTGTTGTTATGCTGTTAATGTTATGTTGTCAATGTTGTTGTTATGTTGTTGCTGTTGTTATGGTGATAACATGTTTATCCATCCTGATGAAGGTTAATGTCATTGTTGATGTTGTTGATGTTGATGATGATGAGTTGTTTACTCCTCATAATGGCGGTTGTTGTTGTTATAGTTGTTGTTATTCTTGTTGTTGAAGTTGTGATGTTTTGCTGTTAATGAGGAACATGGTTTTTAGTGGTGGAGATGGTGGTGGTGATGGTGGTGGTGGAGATGGTGGTGGAGATGGCGGTGTTGTGGTGGTGGTGATGATGGTGGTGGTGGTGATGGTGGTGGTGATGTTGGTGGTGGTGGTGATGGTGGTGGTGGTGGTGGTGGTGGAGATGGTGGTGGAGATGGCGGTGTTGTGGTGGTGGTGATGATGGTGGTGGTGGTGATGGTGGTGGTGATGTTGGTGGTGGTGGTGATGGTGGTGGTGGTGGTGGTGGTGGAGATGGTGGTGATGGTGGTGGTGGTGGTGGTGGTGGTGGAGATGGTGGTGGTGGTGGTGGTGGAGATGGTGGTGATGGTGGTGGTGGTGGTGGTGGAGATGGTGGTGGTGGTGGCGGTGACTGCAACTATGGTGATGTCGATGATGATGTTCTTAACGATTCTAGTTTATGCTGCTGCTGCTGCTGCTAAAGCCAGGCTTGTTTACACACCTCAATGAATAACTTTGTTGTTGCTGTTGTTGGCGTTGTTGATGTTTTTGTTGCAATTTTATTACTGTTGTTATTGTTGTTGCTGTTGTTGCTAATGTTGTTATTGTTATCGTGACTGTTGTTGTTGCTATTGTTGTTGTTGTGGATAATAGTTGTTTTGCCATTGCTTAATTGGTTGTGGTGGTAGTAGTGGTAGTAGTAGTAGTAGTAGTAGTAGTAGTAGTAGTAGTAGTAGTAGTAGTGGTGGTGGTGGTAGCAGTGGTAGTAGTAGTAGTAGTAGTAGTAGTAGTAGTAGTGGTGGTGGTGGTGGTGGTAATGGTAGTAGTGGTAGCAGTGGTAGTAGTAGTAGTAGTAGTAGTAGTAGTAGTAGTAGTGGTGGTAGCAGTGGTAATAATAATAGTAGTAGTAGTAGTAGTAGTAGTAGTGGTGGTGGTGGTGGTGGTGGTGGTGGTAGTAGTGATATTAATAATAATAGTGGTAATGATGATTATTATGCCATGATGATGGTAATGATAATGATAGTGTTGATAATAATTGTTTCTACTTTTGGCACAAGGCCAGCAATTATCCAGTGTATTACTGGTACTTTATTTTATCGACGTCGTCAGGATGAAGGGTAAAGTTAACCTCGGCGGGATTTGAACTCAGAATGGCAAGGACCGTAACTCTTTGCGTCAAAACATGCCGTCAGACCCTCTACCGATACTGCCAATCCACCAATGGAGAATGTTTATATATTAGATTGGTATTTCTGATACTGTTGTTGTTGTTGTTGTTGATGATGTCAGCTGATGTGTTATTGTTTCTTATGATGGTGACAGCTTCAGTAATAGTGACAATGGCGATGGTGGGGGTTGTGTCATTGTTGGTGATGGTAATGAGTTTACTGTCGTCGTCGTTGTCGTTGTTGTTGATTTTATCAGTTGCCATTTTATTGTATAATGATGTGGGTGGGTGGTAAGAATATTAATGATGCTGTTGCTACGGACGACGACAGTGGCGGCGGTTTTGTTGTTGTTGTTGGTGGGGGTGGTGGTATTCTTGTTTTTATTTTTTTAGCCCTATGTCAGCTTTCATTAAGCAGTCCTATGGGACGTGGGTTGTCAGTCGACGAACGAGGTGTCACCCAGAGATCAACAATCCTATTTATATCTTGTTACCGCCGAGCCAAGACCCATAGTGTATCTAGGAGTATGTAGTATGAATGTCCACATATATTGCACTTGCTCTACTAGGACTAAATTAAAGCAACTAGGCACTCTGGACTACAGAGAATATGGGAGCAACAGCATTTATGTATGCTAGATAACATTTAGGGTCTCCAACACCAGCTAGGGGTCCTGCGCTAGTAAACATTTTGGGACCCACAGCATCTGCTCGGAGATATGGGCCAGAGAACATTTAGGGTCTCACCCTCTCCTAGGGGACCTGGTGTAGAGAGCATTGAGGGACCACACCGTAAACTAGGGTGTCCTGTACATTTGGCGATCACAACATCTGCTTGTAAGAAACCCAGTGAAAATTAAATGTAGATGAATGTAGAACTACACACAGTTTAGATTCTAGCATCGATCTTTGCTGACCTCTAAACCAAGGGCCTTATCCCCCAAACAACTCTAGATAAAAGCGGTTTGGGGCCCTGGGCTAGAGAACATTCAAACCCTCCAGCAACTGCTCTCAAGAAACATAATCCAAATTAAATGTATTTGAATATAGACCTACATCTAGAACGATAGTGTGATTCCAACATTAGTCCATGCCAACCTCTAGAAGATGGATGACATCCAAAGAGAGGGTCAGATTAAAGTAACTAGAAGCCCTTGGCTAGGAATTATTGAAAGAAAGAATTGTTACCATTACTTGCGGGTCGAGCGACCTCATAGAGCTTTCTTTCGTGAGGATGATGTTAGTGTTATAATGATGATAATTGTGGTGGTTGTGGTGACATTATGTTGGTGGTGGTGGTAGTGATGGAGATGTCATTATGATGATGGTGGTGATGGAGTTGTCATTATGATGGTGGTGGTTGTGGTGACATTATGATGGTGGTGGTGGTGGTGGTGTCATGATGTCGGTGATGGCAGTAGTTCCATTATGCTGGTGGTGATGACAGTGGTGGTGTTGGTGTCATGTTTGTTGTGGTGTTGGTGTCATGGTGGTTGTGGTAAGATGTTATGTTGGTTATGGTGGTAGAGTATTGTTATATATATATGTATATATATATATATATATATATACATTATAAAGAAAGAAGAAACAATAGATATAATTAATAAGATATACCATACACAAATTTCTTCACTAGTCCTCGACTACGTAGTTTCGTGGCTTATTATGCAAAAACACTACATCAAGGGATATATGTGGGTATATTCATGTATATGTATGTATTCGCATGTGTCTGTGTATTTCTTTATATTGTGTTTATATATATATATATATATATGTTTATTTTCCTATCTTCGGTTTGCTTTCATCCTTCTATGTTGTTTACTTGTCTTACTCGCTTTACGCGATTTACTTGTCCCAATAGCTTTTTTTAGTTATTGCTCGCACCAACCTGAGGTATATGATTTTTAATGCGATGAAATATCAATGATGGTTGGCAAATCACTGACGAGGGACTAATTTTATCATATGTAACCCATGTGCAACCACGCAGTATTCTTCTTTCTTCTCATGTTTTTTATACATATATATATATATATATATATCTTTACAAACGGCACTAGACAGAATTGCTTCTTCATCATACACTCTCATCTCGGGAACAATTTTGAATGGCGCCAGTTCGTGATTTGAACTCGGGAATTTTATATCCTCCGAGAGAAAAGAACCCTCTGACGAAAGTCTTCCTTTTCAATGGATTTCCGTATGGATTATCCATTTATTTCGAGACTTGAAACCGCACGGTAAGGGTAATTACAGCAGGTACAGTGAACTTTTTAAAATTTATTTTTAAAACTTTTTCTTATTTGCTAAACCTTGATTATATATATATATATATATATATATATATATATATAATATATATATATATATATATAACGAAGGAAATGTGGTAAGGAACCAGATGGACCATAACGCACCAAAGTACTCAATACTTAGGGTAGTAGAGTGGGTAATAGGGACAAGTAGGACCCCCGACGGCTGAGCTCAAGCCGTTTCGACGGCTAATTCTGAGTCCAGAATTAGCCGTCGAAACGGCTTGAGCTCTGCCGTCGGGGTCATACTTGTTCCTATATATATATTGCGGATTATGATGGTGGCAGGAATGGTGGAGAAATAGACAGTATAATTTTTATGTTGTTATGTATATTTTTACTATTGTTTATATATTTGTTGTTGTTTTCATTGTTGCTGCTGGCGATGTTGTTGTTATTATAGTTGTTGCTATTGTTGTTGTTATTGTTACTATTGTTGTTGTTGTTATAGCTGCCATCGTTGCTGTTGTTATTGTTGTTGCTGTCATTGTTGTCGTTGTTATTGCTGTCATTGTTGTCGTTGTTATTGCTGTTATTGTTGCTGCTGCTGCTGCTATTGTTGTTGTTATTGTGGGTACTATGTTGTTATTGTTGTTATTGCTGCTGCTAGTGTTGTTGTTATTGTTGGTACTATGTTGTTGTTGTTATTGCTGCTGCTACTATTGTTGTTGTTGTTGTTGGTACTATGTTGTTATTGTTGTTGTTATTGCTGCTGCTATTGTTGTTGATATTGCTGCTGTTGTTGTTGTTGTTGGTACTATGTTGTTGTTATTGCTGCTGCTATTGTTGTTGTTGTTACTATGTTGTTATTGTTGTTGTTGTTGGTACTATGTTGTTATTGTTGTTATTGCTGCTGCTATTGTTGTTGATATTGCTGCTGTTGTTGTTGTTGTTGGTACTATGTTGTTGTTATTGCTGCTGCTATTGTTGTTGTTACTATGTTGTTATTGTTGTTGTTGTTGGTACTATGTTGTTATTGTTGTTGTTGTTGCTACTATGTTGTTATTGTTGTTGTTGTTGGTACTATGTTGTTATTGTTGTTGTTGTTGCTACTATGTTGTTATTGTTGTTGTTGTTGGTACTATGTTGTTATTGTTGTTGTTGTTGGTACTATGTTGTTATTGTTGAAAAGAAACGAACTGTCATCGAACGATGACGATATATAAAGAATATGAAAAATATAACAAAACAAAACCCATATAAAACCAACAATACAACGTAAGAGTTATGATGGGGAGGAGGAAAAGGAGAAGGAGGAGGATGAGGGATGGAGAGAAAGCGCGGGAAAAGAGAGTGGTGGCGTCTCTATGTGATACGCCATGACATGGAACGATGACAGATGTAAAATAGTGTTAGAGACTTCAAACTATCGCCAACACCACCACCACTATTGTCATCATCATCAATATCACATCATCAGCACCGCCACCACCGCCACCCTCAATACATCTATTACAACATCCACCACCACTACAAGCAACCCCACCATCACAACCATCAGTGCCACTAAAACCATCCACATCACCACCACTACAACCATACCCTCCACCACCACTACAACCATATACACCACCACCACCCCTACAACTATCATCACCAACACCACCACCACCACAATCATCACTTACCACCACCACCACCACTACTACAACTATCATCACCAACACCACCACCATCACCTCCACCACTACAACTATCATCACCAACACTACCACCACACCATCACTACCATTACCACCACCACTATAACCATTACCACTACCATTACCACCACCACCACCACCACCATCACTACCACCATCACCACTACTACAACCATCACCACTACCAATACCACCACCACTACCACCACTACACCCACCACCACCACTACAACCATCACTACCACCACTACACCCACTACCACCACGATAATTAGCATTACTACTACTACTACTACAACAATCACCACGACCACTACAAACAACACCACCACCACAAACACCAACACCACCACAAATACCAACACCACCACCACCAATACTACCACCACTACAACCACTAGCATCACCACGACCACTACAAACACCATCACCATCACAAACACTGCCACCACCACAAACACCACCACCCCCAATACCCCCCACCACAGCCACTGTAAACGCCTATCAGCGCCACCACCACCACCACCGCCGCCAACAACAGCAACTTCCACCAC
The DNA here is from genome assembly GCA_964016885.1 of Eledone cirrhosa. Lineage (NCBI taxonomy): Eukaryota > Metazoa > Mollusca > Cephalopoda > Octopoda > Eledonidae > Eledone > Eledone cirrhosa. Next base: position 12,606,543 of record OZ024755.1, read on the forward strand.
TATCAGTATGTTTGTTCCTCTGCCAACCCCAATCCCATCACTACCACCACCATCACCTCTGTCCTCCACCACCACTACCACCACTACCACCACTACCACCACCATAGCCACCAGTCACCACCTGTCTGTTATCTTTCACTTTCCTCTTTACACCTCCCTAATTCAGTCCCGGTCTTTCCTCCCCTGTTTCCCTCACGTTCCCAACTCTAAGCCGTTTATGCATGGATTTATCTGAATACATTAACCGAAATTTGAAATCCGCCATTTTATATTTTACATTTAGCTCACCGCCATCTTAACAGCGATGGGTTTGTGGCTCCTTTTGTTATAAAATTGTTACGCTATGAACGTGTGAATGTATGTATGTATGTGTATGAGTGTCTGTATTTATCTATCAATCTATTTATCTATAATTATATGCATTTATACATAAGTGTGTTTATATATATATATATATATGTGTGTGTGTGTATGCACGGGAGTATATGTATACATATATTTGTATATCTATATAACTGTGTGTGTATATAAATATATATATATATGTATATATACGAGTGGAATATATATATATATATACAAGTGGAATATATATATATATATATATATATGTATATATATATATGTTCTTAACCCCTCTTCTCCTTCTGGCTGGTCAGAAGTGTTCTCGTCTTCGCCCCCTACTCTCTCTCTCTCTCTCTCTCTATCTATCTATCTCTATCTCTCTATCTCTCTCTCTCTCTCTCTCTCTCTCCTGTCGTCGTTATATGTTCCTGCAGTTTTCTAAAACTCATGAAGCAAAATTCGAGGACTTCTTTTTACACGATGACTAACTGCCCGATGGTAGTGGTAATGGTAATGGTGGTGGTAAATGTCGTGGTAGTAGTGGTAGTAGTGGTGATGGTGGTACCACGAGAGCAACATGACATAAGTTCAAAGATGAATCAGGGTGGAGAGGGCGAGTCTGTAGTGGTGGGGGGAGAGGAAGCAGGGGGGGGGGGTGAAGAAGGGTAGTGAGGGGGAGTGTGTAGTGGTGGTGGGGGATATGAAGCAGGGTTGTGAGGGGGAGTGTGTAGTGGTGGGGGGAGATGAAGAAGGGCGGTAAGGGGTGGTGTAGTGTGGGGGGGGGGGTGAAAGATGAAAAAGTAGAATGAATGACAGGATGAAAGAAGAAAAGTCAAGGAAGAAGAAAGGCCGAGATAGATAGATAGATAGATAAATTTCTTTATTAGCCACAAGGGCACAAAAGAAGGAGACAAAGATAGATAGATAGATAGATAGATAGATAGATAGATAGATAGATAGATAGATAGATAGATAGATAAGTACATATATATATAAAGAGAGAGAGGGAGAGATATAGATCGATAGATATATAGATATGTTTCTTTATTAGCCACAGGGGCACAAAAGAAGGGGACAAATACAAAGGGGGAAGTTTACATACAATAAAAACGTGTAAAATGTTATCACAAATGCAATTTAAAAAATTAGTCGATTTTCCCCAATAGGGGAGACAGTTTATATGGGTAACACATACCCCCGAAAAAATGTGAAACCCTCATCTCCAGGAGTACGAAGAGTTTGTACTCCTTTCCTCTCCTCCTCCTTTTCCTCAACCTACAGGCTGATATAGAGAGAAGGCCCATTCACTCGGGCCATTCTCGCCACTTTCACCCACCTTTCATAAAACTTGCCGGGGTACAGCACCTCTCTCTCCATCCTGATTCTTCTTCCAAAGTGGTATTTGAAAAAAAGAATCAGTTGTTGGCTGGAGAGAAAGGTGTCTGACCTCAGCCCTTTCAACCTTGTCCACCATACAACCTCTTTCGCCATAGCTATCACACAAAGGAAAACCGCCTCTCCTTCGTTTTTGAAGGAGGGTGGCGGTTTGATCATGACAATGGACTCGGTGGTCAACCAGATTGGTCCCACCCGCGACAATAGTCGTTCTACATAGCCCCACAGGTCAGTGGCGCCCGGGCAGTGTATGAATGCGTAGATAGATAGATAGATAGATAGATAGATAGATAGAGTGGGAGAGAGATATAGACAGAGAAAAGGCAAGAAAAATAGATAGATAGAGAGAGGGGGGAGGGAATGGTATAAGATATGAGAAAATTATGTAAATCTTTATATGTGGAAGACAAGAGGAAGATTGGTTGTCGTAGAATTAGCAGGAATATTACACACGGTAACATACAACACATACAACACATACTACACATACAACACATACTACACATACAACACATACAACACATACTACACATACAACACATACAACACATACAACACATACTACACATACAACACATACAACACATACTACACATACAACACATACTACACATACAACACATACAACACATACAACACATACTACACATACTACACATACAACACATACAACACATACAACACATACAACACATACAACACATACAACACATACAACACATACAACACATACAACACATACTACACATACAACACATACAACACATACAACACATACTACACATACAACACATACAACACATACAACACATACAACACATACAACACATACAACACATACAACACATACAACACATACTACACATACAACACATACAACACATACAACACATACTACACATACAACACATACAACACATACTACACATACAACACATACAACACATACAACACATACAACACATACAATACATACAACACATACAACACATACAATACATACAACACATACAACACATACAACACATACAACACATACAACACATACAACACATACAACACATACTACACATACAACACATACAACACATACAACACATACAACACATACAATACATACAACACATACAATACATACAACACATACAACACATACAACACATACAACACATACAACACATACAACACATACAACACATACTACACATACAACACATACAACACATACAACACATACAACACATACAACACATACAACACATACAACACATACAACACATACAACACATACAACACATACAACACATACAACACATACTACACATACTACACATACTACACATACAACACATACAACACATACTACACATACTACACATACTACACATACAACACATACAACACATACAACACATACAACACATACAACACATACAACACATACAACACATACAACACATACAACACATACAACACATACAACACATACTACACATACTACACATACTACACATACAACACATACAACACATACTACACATACTACACATACTACACATACAACACATACAACACATACAACACATACTACACATACAACACATACAACACATACAACACATACAATACATACTACACATACAACACATACAACACATACAACACATACAACACATACAACACATACAATACATACAACACATACAATACATACTACACATACAACACATACAACACATACAACACATACAACACATACAATACATACTACACATACAACACATACAACACATACAACACATACAACACATACAACACATACTACACATACAACACATACAACACATACAACACATACAATACATACAATACATACAACACATACAATACATACAATACATACAACACATACAATACATACAATACATACAATACATACAATACATACAATACATACAACACATACAACACATACTACACATACAACACATACAACACATACTACACATACAACACATACAACACATACTACACATACAACACATACAACACATACAACACATACTACACATACAACACATACAACACATACAATACATACAACACATACAACACATACAACACATACTACACATACAACACATACAACACATACAACACATACTACACATACAACACATACAACACATACAACACATACAACACATACAACACATACTACACATACAACACATACAACACATACAACACATACAATACATACAATACATACAATACATACAACACATACAACACATACAACACATACAACACATACAACACATACAACACATACAACACATACAACACATACAACACATACAACACATACAACACATACAACACATACAACACATACAACACATACAACACATACTACACATACTACACATACTACACATACAACACATACAACACATACAACACATACAACACATACAATACATACAACACATACAATACATACAACACATACAACACATACAACACATACAACACATACAACACATACAACACATACAATACATACAACACATACAATACATACAACACATACAACACATACAATACATACAACACATACAACACATACAACACATACTACACATACTACACATACAACACATACAACACATACAACACATACAACACATACAACACATACAATACATACAACACATACAATACATACAACACATACAACACATACAACACATACAACACATACAACACATACAATACATACAACACATACAATACATACAACACATACAACACATACAACACATACAACACATACTACACATACTACACATACAACACATACTACACATACTACACATACAACACATACAACACATACAACACATACAACACATACAATACATACAACACATACAACACATACAACACATACAACACATACAACACATACAACACATACAACACATACAACACATACTACACATACTACACATACAATACATACAACACATACAATACATACAACACATACAACACATACAACACATACAACACATACAACACATACAACACATACAACACATACAATACATACAACACATACAATACATACAACACATACAATACATACAACACATACAACACATACAATACATACAACACATACAACACATACAACACATACAACACATACAACACATACTACACATACTACACATACTACACATACTACACATACAACACATACAACACATACAACACATACTACACATACAACACATACAACACATACAACACATACAACACATACAACACATACAACACATACTACACATACAATACATACAACACATACAACACATACAACACATACAACACATACAACACATACAACACATACTACACATACTACACATACAATACATACAACACATACAATACATACAACACATACAACACATACAATACATACAACACATACAACACATACAACACATACAACACATACAACACATACTACACATACTACACATACTACACATACAACACATACAACACATACAACACATACTACACATACAACACATACAACACATACAACACATACAACACATACAACACATACAACACATACTACACATACAATACATACAACACATACAACACATACAACACATACAACACATACAACACATACAACACATACAACACATACAATACATACAACACATACAACACATACAACACATACAACACATACAACACATACAACACATACAACACATACAACACATACTACACATACTACACATACAATACATACAACACATACAATACATACAACACATACAACACATACAACACATACAACACATACAACACATACAACACATACAACACATACAATACATACAACACATACAATACATACAACACATACAATACATACAACACATACAACACATACAATACATACAACACATACAACACATACAACACATACAACACATACAACACATACAACACATACTACACATACTACACATACTACACATACAACACATACAATACATACAACACATACAACACATACTACACATACTACACATACAATACATACAACACATACAATACATACAACACATACAATACATACAACACATACAACACATACAATACATACAATACATACAACACATACAACACATACAACACATACAACACATACAACACATACTACACATACTACACATACTACACATACAACACATACAACACATACAACACATACTACACATACAACACATACAACACATACTACACATACTACACATACAACACATACAACACATACAACACATACAACACATACAACACATACAACACATACAACACATACAACACATACAACACATACTACACATACTACACATACAACACATACAACACATACAACACATACAACACATACTACACATACTACACATACAACACATACAACACATACAACACATACTACACATACAATACATACAACACATACAACACATACAACACATACTACACATACTACACATACAACACATACAACACATACAACACATACAACACATACAACACATACAACACATACAACACATACAACACATACTACACATACAATACATACAACACATACAACACATACAACACATACAACACATACAACACATACAACACATACAACACATACTACACATACTACACATACAACACATACAACACATACAACACATACAACACATACAACACATACAACACATACTACACATACTACACATACAACACATACAACACATACAACACATACAACACATACAACACATACTACACATACAACACATACAACACATACAACACATACAACACATACAACACATACTACACATACAACACATACAACACATACAACACATACTACACATACAACACATACAACACATACAACACATACAACACATACTACACATACAACACATACAACACATACAACACATACAACACATACTACACATACAACACATACAACACATACAACACATACAACACATACAACACATACTACACATACAACACATACAACACATACAACACATACAACACATACTACACATACAACACATACAACACATACTACACATACAACACATACAACACATACAACACATACAACACATACTACACATACTACACATACAACACATACAACACATACAACACATACAACACATACAACACATACTACACATACAACACATACAACACATACAACACATACAACACATACAACACATACTACACATACAACACATACAACACATACAACACATACTACACATACAACACATACAACACATACAACACATACAACACATACTACACATACAACACATACAACACATACAACACATACAACACATACTACACATACAACACATACAACACATACAACACATACAACACATACAACACATACTACACATACAACACATACAACACATACAACACATACAACACATACTACACATACAACACATACAACACATACTACACATACAACACATACAACACATACAACACATACAACACATACTACACATACAACACATACAACACATACAACACATACAACACATACAATACATACAACACATACAACACATACAACACATACAACACATACAATACATACAACACATACAACACATACAACACATACAACACATACAACACATACAACACATACAACACATACAACACATACTACACATACTACACATACTACACATACAACACATACAACACATACTACACATACAACACATACAACACATACTACACATACAACACATACAACACATACAACACATACAACACATACAACACATACAACACATACAACACATACAACACATACAACACATACAACACATACAACACATACTACACATACTACACATACTACACATACTACACATACAACACATACAACACATACTACACATACAACACATACAACACATACAACACATACAACACATACAACACATACAACACATACAACACATACTACACATACAACACATACTACACATACAACACATACAACACATACAACACATACAACACATACAACACATACAACACATACAACACATACAACACATACAACACATACAACACATACAACACATACTACACATACAACACATACAACACATACAACACATACAACACATACTACACATACAACACATACAACACATACTACACATACAACACATACAACACATACAACACATACAACACATACTACACATACAACACATACAACACATACAACACATACTACACATACAACACATACTACACATACAACACATACAACACATACAACACATACAACACATACAACACATACTACACATACAACACATACTACACATACAACACATACAACACATACTACACATACAACACATACAACACATACAACACATACAACACATACAACACATACTACACATACAACACATACAACACATACAACACATACAACACATACTACACATACTACACATACAACACATACAACACATACAACACATACAACACATACAACACATACAACACATACAACACATACAACACATACAACACATACTACACATACAACACATACAACACATACAACACATACAACACATACTACACATACAACACATACAATACATACAACACATACAACACATACAACACATACAACACATACAACACATACTACACATACAACACATACAACACATACAACACATACTACACATACAACACATACAACACATACAATACATACAATACATACAACACATACAACACATACTACACATACAACACATACAACACATACAACACATACTACACATACTACACATACAACACATACAATACATACAACACATACAACACATACTACACATACAACACATACAACACATACAACACATACAACACATACTACACATACAACACATACAACACATACAACACATACTACACATACTACACATACAACACATACAATACATACAACACATACAACACATACAACACATACTACACATACAACACATACAACACATACAACACATACTACACATACAACACATACAACACATACAACACATACAACACATACAACACATACAACACATACTACACATACAACACATACAACACATACAACACATACAACACATACAATACATACAACACATACAACATGCACACGCGGCACATATATGCATTACTGCTTCCGCAGAAGGGAAGTGAAGGTAGTAATACAAATATACTGATTATCACAGGCACGCACACACATATATATATATAATATATATATATATATATAGTTATATATAGAGAGAGTTATATATATCTATAGTTATATATATATATATAGTTATATATATATATATATATAGTTATATAGTTATATATATATCTATATCTATATATATATATATAGTTATATAGTTATATATATATCTATATCTATAGATATATATATATCTATATCTATAGTTATATATATAACTATATCTATAGTTATATATATAACTATAGATATAGATATATCTATATCTATAGATATATATATATATATATATATAGTGTTATATATATATATATATATATATATATAGTGTTATATATATATATATATATATAGTGTTATATATATATATATATATATAGTGTTATATATATATATATATAGTGTTATATATATATATATATATATATATATATAGTGTTATATATATATATATATATATATATATATAGTGTTATATATATATATATATATATATAGTGTTATATATATATATATATATATATATATATATATATATATATAAATAGTGTTATATATATATAGTGTTATATATATATATATATAGTGTTATATATATATATATAGTGTTATATATATATATATATATAGTGTTATATATATAGAGAGAGAGAGAGAGAAAGAGAGAGAGAGAAAGAGAGAGAGAAAGAGAGAAAGAGAGAGAGAGAGAGAGATAGATAGAGAAATACTCAAATACATGAAAATGCATACACAGATATGCATATATATATATATATATATATATATACATGCACACACATATACTAACATATGCATACAAAACACTCAATGAAGAATACAATAATACAATTATAGTTTATGAATGCAGTTAAATATCCTTTATCTATCCTAATATCTTTCTTTCCCTTATTTACCATAGAGAAATGCACTTTAGTGCACACAGCCTTCTGCCCCAGTTCTGTAATATTACATATCTCATACAAGATACAGACATAAATGCATGTTTCTTGTAAACTCGACGTTACAGACTAGCCTGCTTAATGGCATACATCTCAGCTAAACTGAAACAAAATAGCGAAAGCTTTGAATACTTCTGTTTCTCTTTATTTCTCATTTTGCCTCTATTTTTTCTCTTTCGTTTCCTTTCAAAGCATTTTCATTTCATTCTTTTATTGGTTTCAGTTATTAGGCTGTAGCCAATGGTATTTTAATTTTTGTTTTTTAATTTGATTCTTATTTTAGCGATTTCAATCTCATGTTTTATCGAACTGCTAAGTAACGAGACCCAAACGTAGACACACACGTAAGCATTATATATACATTATATATACACATTATATATATATATATATACACACATATTATATATATATATATATACACACATATTATATATATATATATATATATATATATATATATATATATACACACACATATTATATTTATATATATATACACACATATTATATATATATATATATACACACATATTATATATATATATATATATATATATATATACACACATATTATATATATATATATATATATATATTTATATATATACTGTATATATAGTGAAAGAGGGAAGAATAACATGGTTAACAGTAAAAAAAGGGGTTTATTTACAGTATTAACATATATATATATATATATATATATATATATATATATATATATATATATATATATTATATATATATGTGTATATATATATATATATATATATATATATATATATAACAAAGGAATTGTGGTAAGGAACCAGATGGACCATAACGCACCAGAGTACTCAATACTTAGGGTAGTAGAGTGGGAAATAGGAAAAAGTATGACCCCGACGGCATAGCTCAAGCCGTTTCGACGACTATTTCCACAAATAGCCGTCGGGGTCATACTTTTTCCTATATATATATATATATATATATATATATATATATATATATATATATATATATATAGAGTAATAATTGTTTCTACTATTGGCACAAGGCCAACAATTACCCAGCGCATTACTGGTACTTTATTTTATTGACTCCGTAAGGATGAAAGGGAAAGTTAACCTCGGCTGGATTTGAACTCAGAATGGCAAGGGCCGTAAGTCTATGCGACAAAGTATCGTGTCCGACCCTCTACAGATACTGCCAATCCACCACCCTTTATTTAGTAATAATGATAAATGTGAAGACTAAAATCCGAAGAGGGCTCGATAAGGATAATATACATATAAATATATATAAAAAGATCCCGTTAAGGGTGAAAGCAGCGATTCTTTGCTTAAACTTTAATCTTATTTTAACATATATATATATGTGTGTGTGTGTGTGTGTGTGTGTGTGTGTGTGTGTGTGTGTGTGTGTACAGTTGTCATTATTTATAGGGTGGTGGATTGGCCAAGGGCGGCGGATTGGCAGTACGGGTAGAGGGTCGGACGCTATGCTTAGTTACGGATCTTTATGATTCGAGTTCAAATCCCGCCGAGGTTAACTTTACCTTTCATCCTTACGGGGTCGATAAAATAAAGTACCAGTAATGCACTGGGTAATTGCTGGCCTTGTGCCAAAAGTAGAAACAATTATTTATTTAAGTGTTTCTTTGTGAGTGTTGTGTTTGCAACAATCTCAACCAATAAAGTAGAGCGTAAACAGGATTAAGCACTCAACGTCGCTAGTATGTCTCCAACATTGATATGGTGTCGTTATACAAATAAACGTTGTGTAATTAAATAATCATAATTATGTATTTACACATGAAACATGTTAAATTAAATGAAAATAAGTAGTGTGAGAATGAGTCGTTGATGACCTTAAATATGCTGAAATCTCTTGGCTTGTTTCGGTCATATTAGACCTTCTCAGGCACTTATACAAACGTAAAGTCTAATTCGAAGTTTAATTCGTCATTATCAAATCTTAGAACGAGAGGATATAGATTTTCCTGTGAAGATTAATCCCTGATTAAATAAATAGTTTAATGTCATTAATTCAGTTTTCATAATCCGTGAATAATCTTTTCAAAAATATTTAAAATATCGAAGTTCGCACCCCTGCCTTCCTTATCAAGAAACGTCATTTACGCTAATGAGCATTTCTTCTCATTACGTGCATACTTTCAATTGATTAAAACTTCTTTTAGCTTCACTACACTAAGTATGATTGGTGGGGCAGTGGTAGAGTCGCTAGAGCGTCGGTTAGAAGGTTCACCGTATTTGTTCCAGCTTTCTGCACTCTTGAGTTCAAATACCACCAACTTTGCCTTTCATTCTTCGAGGTCGAAAAATAAAATAAAGTTAAATACTGAGGTCGATTATTTCTGATATCTTTTTCTCACCTCTCTCGCCGTATTCTCTCTCTCACTCACTCTAACTCTCTCCCCTCTCTCTCTCTTACTACCTCTCCTCTCTCTCTCCCTCTCTCTTACTTTCACTCTTCCTCTCATTTATTCCATTAGTGTAGCTATGATACCGCTGAACATAGCCATATTTTCTTAAGAAATGTTTTAACTGAGACCACATAAACCTGGTGAAGCCCATTCCTTTCGTGACGGAACACAGCTGATTTCTTTTCAGAGAGAAAAAGAAAAAAGTAGGGATATATAGATATATAAAGAGAGATGTAGATAGTATCGACTCCATTCCTAGTACTTTATTTATCGACCTAGAAAGGATGAAAAGCAAAGTTGACGTCAGCAATATTTCAACTCAGAGTGCAGTAAGTCGGAACAAATACTAAGCCCTAACGACTCTACCAATCCACCACATTCAGAGTTACATTACAATATAAAATATACTTCCTATTTACATTGGCACAGCATTTGTATATTTCTTCTTTGCATCGTATATATTTCAATGTGAACATTCCATAATTTTAAAGCAAGATTCCCATATTTTTACAGGCAATGTTTTATATGGAAAGGCGGTGGTGATTCCTTCCCTTTCTGCTCTTAATGACCTTTTGAATAGTTCTACACGGTACATCATCTCCTATATCGACATTTGACTGTGGCTAGTCTGGTTAATTGAAACTACATTACTGATATTTATGTAAGCGACAATAGGCGGTTGTAACACATAGTGAGATAGTGGAGTTATGTCGGAATATAGAGCAGTGAAACTAAACACTTTAGGGTGTTTATGTCTGGGGATAATGATGGGTTAATTAATCGTTATTTATCTATTAGTATAGTATCAGTTTAGCTAAGAAGATTTAGCTAACTGCTGAATGATGGATAACTGGATTGAGGGAGAGAGGAGGGGAGAGAGGGAGAAATCTTTATATATATATATATAGAGAGAGAGAGTCTTGGAGAAAGAATATAACAAAGATAAACTCTAATTTACACGTTCAAACACCCGTTTATATACGTGTGTATGTATATGTGTGTAAGTGTGAATATATATATATATATATATATATATATATACTCATAGACATACATATTACTCATACACATATACATACAAACAAACACACATCTACATACACACACACATATATATACATACTCAAAGACATATATATACTCACACACATATACATACAAACAAACACACATCTACATACACACACACATATATATACATACTCAAAGACATATATACTCATACACATATACATACAAACAAACACACATCTACATACACACATATATATACATACTCAGACATACATATTACTCATACACATATACATACATCTACATACACACACACATATATATATACATACTCACACACATATACAAACACATACATACATCCATA
>OZ024755.1:12642982-12655482 GCA_964016885.1 Eledone cirrhosa
CTAATGTATAACGTATATATGTAATTTTCTCGAAACCTCAGAAAGACATGAAATAAATGTATTACTTCCCATATAGTGTTGAATCATGAAAGCTATCACTGTTTCAGAATCTGATACAAGCTCTGTCTTGTTGATTACACATAATATTAACAAGTATATATCACTATCTACGGTTCTGTTTCTCCCTCAGATGACACAAGGTGACAAAAATATCTTAATTGATTGCTGCTATGACTTTCAGAAGAATTTATACTGTCCAAACAATTTCCCAGCCAATTGTTTCTCTCTTACTTCAACATTATGTATGACTCTTTTCCGCCATACTGTCTATTCTACTTCGGTTGCTGTTCTTACATTCATGTATATAGTAGTGAATTAGTGATAAATCTGTTAAGCTAACGATCGTAAGATCATGAGTTCGATTCCTGGATAAGGCGTTGTGTCTTTTAGCAAAACACTTTATCTCCCTTGCTCCAAACTCCACTCAGCTGAAAAAATTAGTTGCGACGAAGCCGGTGCCAAGCTGTATTATATTATCTTTTGTCATTTCGTTGGATATATATATTTATATATATATATATAGAGAGAGAGAGAGAGAGAGAGAGAGATATAGATAGATAGATAGATAGATGTGTATATATATTGTTATACTTTATATATATACATACATACATACATAAATACACAGAAACAAGATGGCGTTGGACAGAACAAAGGAGAGGCACAAAAACAAAGAAAAGAATCCCCAGTCACTGAAGAGGTCAGAGAATGTGTGACGAAAGAACTTTGACAATATATAAACAACCATCTGGTTGTGGAACCAACCAACCAACCGGAAATTTATTAATTCCTAAATTTATAAATTTATTATAATAAATTGAAGTGAAAGCAACTGGTGCGTGTGTTTCTTATTGGCAACATGACCCTCCCAAAGTATAACAATATACATACATAGTTATGGATATAATGCGTTAACAGCCGAAGTGTACGATAATGTTATATCTGTATACACACAGAGTGTGTAACTGAGAATGCATAAGGAGTGTATAACATCCATGAGTTGCGACCACAGTGGTCCCACTATATATCTACATTTGTCCTTCCCTTGGACAACATCAGTGTTGTAGAAAGCGGACACTGGCATGCATTTGTGACTACTGGTCTTCCACAAAATTCATTGACCAGATTTCTGCCCCGGAGAGGAAATTTCCTGTTATAAGCCCATGATAAGTTATGACCATACGCGGCCTTCAGTATCGATGTATGTACAGCATGGCCGTACTGTTAAGAAGTTCGCGTTGGAATCATGAAATCTCGAGTTTGTTCTCATTGCGTGATCATCTTAGGGCAAGTATCATTTCCTATAACCTAGAAGGGACCCAAGCTGTATTCGCCAGACAGAAACTGTTTGGAAGGTCACCAGTTGGATTGTAGCTGTAATTTAAAGGGCTGTATTTTCTTCTTTTTCTTGTTCTCCTTCTTCTTCTCCTTCACCTTTTTCTTTTTATCATTATTATTGTACTGAAGGGTGGTGGATTGGCAGTATCGGTAGAGGGTTGGGCGCCATGCTTTGCAGCATAGAGTTACGGCCCTTTATGATCTGAGTTCAAATCCCGCCGAGGTTAACTTTGCCTTTCATCCTTACGGGGTCGATAAAATAAAGTACCAGTCACGCACTGGGGTCGATTTAATCGACTTTCCCCTCCCCCCAGATTGCTGGCCTTGTGCCTATATAAGAAACCATTATTATTGCACTCATTAACCCTAATTAATAACAGGCTGAATAATTTGAATCGAAATAAATTATCGTCCAGCAATTCCATAAAATCAGATTAGTGTGTCACGTATTGATCTTTTATTGGCGACTCATTAGGGTAGTGTGGTGGTGGTGGTGGTGGTGGTGGTGGTGGTGGTGGTGGTGGTGGTGGAGGTGGTGATGGTGATGGTGGTGGTGATGGTGGTGGTGGTGGTGGTGATGGTAGTGGTGGTGATGGTGATGGTGGTGGTGGTGATGGTGGTTGTGGTGGTGTTGGTGGTGGTGGTGATTTGATGGTGGTGGTGGTGATTTGATGGTGGTGGTGAAGATGGTGATGGTGATGATTTGATGGTGGTGGTGGTGGTGAAGATGGTGGTGGTGTTGATTTGATGGTGGTGGTGGTGGTGGTAGTGTGTTGGTGTTGATTTGATGGTGGTTTTAATTTGATGGTGGTGGTGGTGGTGGTAGTGGTGGTGTTGATTTGATGGTGGTAGTGGTGGTGATGAAGGTGGTGTTGGTGAAGGTGTTGGTGATGGGGATGGCGATATCCAGGGTGATGATGGTATTGATGATGAAGATGATGAATATGAGAGTGTTGGTGACGGAGACGGTGTGGGCGGCTGAGTTGGTGACGATGGTGATTGGATGTCTTGGCAGATGTTGAAGATAGTGGGAGTGTTGGTGGTGGTGGCAGGGATGGTGATGGTGAAGATAATGGTGGAAGGTTGGGATGGTAGTGATGATGATAATGATGATAAAGTTGATGGTGATGACGATGATGGTGAACAATGGGTGCGAGGGGGGGGGGGGGGGGTTATAATGATGGTGAGGTTATTATGATGATAATAGTGACGATGATGATGATGATGGCGATGGGGATGATGTTGATAATGGTAATGAGACTAATTATAATGAATATAGTGGAGTATGGCGGTAATAGTGGCGGTGATGATGTTGGTGATGATTGTGATGGAGTGACGATGATGATGGTGGGGGAGGAGGGGAGGGGGTGATGATGGAGTGATATTGGCGAGGATTATGGGGGCGGGTGTAGGTTGTGGTGGAGGTGAAGGTGATGGTGGGGGGGGGGGGGGGGTGATGGCGGTGGTGGTGGTGGTGGTGGTGGTCGTCGTCGTCGTCGTGTTGGTCACACGTTGCGATGATGGTGATGGTGGTGGTGGTGGTGGTGGTGGTGATGTTTGTCCTACGTGATGGTGATGGTGGTGATAGTGGTGGTTGTCCTACGCTATGGTAATGGTGGTAGTGATGGTGGAAATTGTGTTGGTGGTAATGATGACGACGATGGCGGCAGTGCTGGTTGTGATGGTGGTGCAGTTGTTTATTGATTTATTAAAAAATGATATCAATTAATTAAATAACGAACTAATTATATAATCAAATAATTATATGATTATAAAAATATTTCAGAACGTTGTTGTCGGGTTTTGTTACAAAAATACAATTTAGACTTCTCCAGTAGCTAACAAACAAGTACACACATACAGATGTATATACCTACATCCACGTAGAGACACTCATACACCTCCATGCACACACACACGCACAGTGAGAGAAAGATATTCATATACAATTATACACACAATGTCATACACACACACAGTGAGAGAGAAGGAGAGACATCCATATACAGTGAGGTCCAAAAAGATGTATCCATTTTATTATCGCTATCATTTATAAAAAAATTAATCCAGGCTTCTGTTTTTCAGGTAAATCAGAGCTCCAAAGTATTATTACCCAGCTTCAATGGATCAAGCAACAAGATATTCCGTGCAGGAGAGGATCAAGATTGTAGAGGTCTATTTCGCAACGAAATCGGTTGTCCAAACTCGACGACAATTTCGGAGGGACTTTCCAGGGAGAAACGCTCCAACCAGACTCACAATAAAGCGCCTTCTGGATAATTTCAGGGAGAAGGGAAGTGTACAGGATAACATTAAAGGTCGCAGTGGCCGGCCACGGTCAGTCAGGACAGAAAATCACATCGTGACTGTGAGACAACGTTTGGAGAAGTCTCCAAGGAAATCCACAAGATGTTTGTCCCAGGAGACAGATCTTTCAAGGAGTTCAGGTATGCGCTTAATGCACCAGAATCTTCACCTATTTCCGTATAAGATACAGATTTTACAACTTCAGACCGATGCAAATAAGGCTGAGAGACGTGTCTTTGGGCAAACCATTAGTCAGCGAATCGAAGACCATCCTGATTTCTTGGACTTCATTTTTTTTTTTCAGTGACGAGGCAAATTTCCACCTTAGTGGTCACGTGAACAAACAGAATATGCGCTTTTGGGCTCAGGCTCAGCCTCATGAACATCAGTATCGCCCACTTAGTGTGGAGAAAGTGACTGTTTGGTGCGCGTTGGATCATCGAACACATTATAAACTATTGAGCTGTGCTCGCAAAATGGTGGTATGCGAGGAAAAAACTTACACCACACAAACCTTACGTCTGTAAAACAGAGCTATGAAAAAAAGATTGTAAAGTTTTCCTTTCAATAGAAAATGCTACTTTATCAAATATGGATACATCTTTTTGGACCACCCTGTACAATTATACACACACTGCCATACACATACAGTGAGAGAGAGAGAGAGAGAGACATACACAATTATACACACAGCCATACACACACACAATGAGAGAGAGACTTATATATACAATTATATACACACTGCGAGAGAGAGACCTTCATATACAATTATATACACACTGTCATACACACACAGTGAGAGAGAGACATATACAATTATACACACACAGCCTTACACACACAGTGAGAGAGAGAGATATATATATAATTATACACACAGAGCCATAGACACACACAATATACACACCAATACACACCCACACACGCACCAATACGTAAGTACATAAACACATACAGCCATACATACATATCCCTATGCACACACACATACGCACAAAGACATGCACGCCCATGCACTCACAAATATATATGTTTCTGTATGTGTATGTGCTTGTGTGTATATGTTTGTGTATATGTACGTGTTTGTGTGTATATGCGTGTAGACATAGAAATGTATTCGTATATATGTGCATGATTTTGTACGTCTGTGTTTCTAGATACTCTTTATACTTCAGATCCACTTCATCATTGTTAAGCTACTGTTTGGAACATAACATAACAAAGGTTATCATGAAAGGCTTTTAGATAAGTAAAAACACTTTAACCCATTCGATATATCTTTAATGAAAAGTGCTGCCTATAACTTCCAAATAATTTTGAAATAATCAAGAATTTGGTCTTTGGTACTTTACTTAACAAAGGTTCTTACATAAAATTATGCTGGAGCATTTTAGATAAATATAAATACTTAAGAATAAATGGATTTGTATCATGGAACCAGGAGTGGTTTCAAGTGATTTCGTTCCTAAAGAGTTAATAGCGCTTACCCTTACATTATCATATTTTTAATGAAGGACTTCGCTAATGATCTTCAAAGAATTTTGTGAAAATAATCTAAAATTTGGAAAAATGTTGTAATATAACTAATCTTCTCTTCATGAAGCTGTTATTTGGAGCTTAACTTAACAACGGTTCATGCATGAATGTATGAAATTATATAATATAAACATTTTAAGACAAACAGTTGTGTATCTTAGAACCAAAGGCGGTTCCAGGCGGTTTCACTTCAAAAGGGGTTAATCAGGGACATGCATAATATCGATTTTCTCATTTTGAGACATCATTTGATATAAAATGTGTCGGTATGCATAAACATATTTGTTCGAAAATTGAGAGTGGGGTAGGTAAAAGAACGAAAGAGATAAAGACAGGGAGTGGAGTGGATCAGGAAAGGAAAGAGAAGGTGTAGATAAAAGATGGAAAGAGTGATGGGGAAATATAACATTTAGAATATTAAAAAGAGAAAGAAAACTAACATAAAAATATATCAGTAGAATATCAATATATGATTTGCTCGCTCAAAGAATGTCGTTGATTGAATCAGCAAAACAACAACAACAACATTCTGAAGGTTTAGTTCCGTGTATGGATCCGGGAAAAAAACCAATAGAATATTGTCAGAGAATGAATTCCGGGTTCTAATGAAATAATATGATTGGTTTACACACACAAACACACACACACCCATACACACATACACATACACACTCACTCACTCACTCACAGAGAGGAGGGAGAGAACAGGAATTTCACACTTTCATACGCAATTTATTCGTCCTGTTTTTCAGTAAAGAATAAAAAAAAACCTATGCATGCTTTTCTCTTCGTTGGTTTTGTGTTCAAAAACAATATAAATGACCTAATTTGTGTACATTGATTCCACATTCTGCACTGTCAGTCTAAAACTATTGATTTTTAGAGCACACTTTCAATATATTTGAACTTTTAAGTGACAGAAACTACCATATATGTTTTTTTTTACCTTTTATGACAGCCGAATTATCTGGATGTTTGAGTAGCAGTCTTACAACCTGTTTATAAGATATATCTTACCACTCATGAGTGAAACTAGGTAAACTGAAACTGTGTGGAAGAACGTGTGTGAAGACCGTGTGTGAAGGACCGTGTGTGAAGGACCGTGTGTGAAGGACCGTGTGTGAAGGACCGTGTGTGAAGGACCGTATGTGAAGGACCGTGTGTGAAGGACCGTGTTTGGGAAGACCATGTGTGAAGACCGTGTTTGGAAGACCGTGTGTGAAGGACCGTGTGTGGAAGACCGTGTGTGGAAGACCGTGTGTGAAGGACCGTGTGTGGAAGACCGTGTGTGGAAGACCGTGTGTGAAGGACCGTGTGTGGAAGGCCGTGTGTGGAAGACCGTGTGTGAAGGACCGTGTGTGGAAGACCGTGTGTGGAAGACCGTGTGTGAAGGACCGTGTGTGGAAGGTTTGCCTTTCATCCTAACGGTCGATAAACTAAAGTACCAGTAACATACTGGTCGATTTAATCGACTTTCCCTTCTCCCCAAATTGCTGGCCTTGTGTCTATAGTAGAAACCATTGCAGTATCGGTAGAGGGTCAGACACCATGCTTTGCAGCATAGAGTTACGGCCCTTATGAACTGAGTTCAAATCCTGCCAAAGGTTGACTTTGCCTTTCATCCTTACGGGGTCGATAAAATAAAGCACCAGTAATGCACTGGATAATTGCTGGCCTTGTGCCAAAAGTAGAAACAATTATTATTATTATTATCATTATTATTATTATTATTATTATCATCATTTGTTTGTGTTTTAAGCCAAGTATTCTCTATAATAAAATATCCGTTTGAAAACACCATCCCAGACGAACATTTCCGCTTGTGGAACTTTCTTGGCTTTTCTATGCATTCTGACACGAGTACAGAGCGAGGGCATTTAGTATAATATAAATTGAATTATACGTTAAGATTGTTTTAGGGGAAGTCAGTACAATGGAAGTTAGAAAGAAGAAAAAAGTGAAAACTAAAATATAATTAATGCAAGGATTGTAGATTCGATTGAATTTGTTATTTTGTATTTATCTTGTGTTTACTGGGAACAAAGAAATGTAGTTTATGAGAGTCAGTTGAGAAGTTCATAGGCTGACTATGAAGGAGTGATGCTAGAGCTGTGAAATCTTGCATGTATTAATTTCAACTTTAAAAATATACATCGTTTGGTCATTATATAAAGGGCGGTGGATAGGCCAAAGGGCGGTGGATAGGCCAAAGGGCGGTGGATAGGCCAAAGGGCGGTGGATTGGCAGTATCAGTAGAGGGTCTGACACCATACTTTGCAGCATGATCTGAGTTCAAATCCCGCCGAGGTTAACTTTGCCTTTCATCGATAAAACAAAGTACCAGTAATGCACTGGGATAATTGCTGGCCTTGTGCCAAAAGTAGAAACAATTATATATGTTTGTATATTTGTGTGTCTATGTCTGTATTTGTTTATGTTTGTATTTATGAGAGTGCGGTTATGTGTTTGTAAGCTTGTGTGTGTGTGTCCACTATGTTGTATGTCAAAGATGTAAGACATTTTAATGTAGTTTTCCTATGTCTGTTTGTTTCTGGCTGCTCTACTGTTTCCCATACATATTTCCCAGTAGCTGTTATTTCCTATCTACTGTACACACTAGAGAAGAGTAGTAAACACACCCTTAATTATACTAAATCACAATGGTGTATACCAGGGGCGGTTGACGACGGATAAAGATTCACTTGTATGTTCGGTGTTCGTTCTCTGTATTTTTCCCATCCAGGTGTGCAATTCTCTCAATATATGTGTGTGTAGGGGGAGCAATATCCGTTGGTGGGAAAAGGAGAAAACGGAAAGAGAGTAGAAATATTATATTATTGATTTATGTTCCTTGTATGAACATAAATATATAATATAATTGTTTCTACTTTTGGCACAAGGCCAGCAATTATTCCAGTGTATTACTGGTACTTATGTATGTATGTATGTATGTATGTATGTATGTATGTATGTATGTATGTATGTATGTATGTATGTATGTATCTGTGTATGGTTAAACCACTGGGAGTGAAGGACCCCCTAGCCTTTGTCAGGACATTCTTCTAGGAGAAGGCATCTCAGGAAACTGGGATAACTCCGATATAAAACCTGCAGCTCAGTAGTTACCGATGATGTTGATCTTTTCTTCTTTTCGGGTTATAGCTACTGTCGCTCAGAGAGTGGGATTGGCTCAGTGCACAGTCTTTCCTCACTTTAAAAAAATCTTCACGCACAGGCATTGCTAATTATTAATAATCTTATATCATATGTATGTATGTATGTAGATAGCACAATCATATGTACCTTTTCTGTTTTCTATCCATTCTGTATTTATTGTTTAATTTAGTCTTAAATTTTATGACTGACACAGAAGGCTTGTGACTTAGTAGTTAGTGTAACCGACTCTAGATCGTAAGGTTTCACGTTGCTTTAGTCCACCCAGTTTTAATTCAAAGGGTCAGGCTTGTCACACGTTAAATCCTGTTGGATCCCTCCGAGGTGCATGTGTTTGTGAAATTTCACGTCAGGCTTTTTCATTGTTCGAACAAATGAAAAGATCCTCGTCGAAACCGACGGATGCCCAACAAGGCTGAAAATGTTCACTTTATAGTTTGAGACAGCTGACACCTTTTATTTGCAATTACATGTCCATATTCTGGTATAAAATGTTCTTTGATATTATATATATCTCGAAGCCTCTAACTGTGTCTACTAGAATGATTAAAGAGGAATTAATAGTAGCAAGTTTGACCTTGGTTTAAATACCAATAATTTACAAGACAATATATATAACGTATAAGGTTGGCAGATTAGTTAGAGAGTCAGACAAAATGATTGCGGCGTTTAGTTTAAGGTTCTTTAAGTTCTGAGTTCAAACCATGCCGAGTTCAATTTTGCTTTTCACTCTTCCGAGGGTTGATACAATAAAATAACAGTCAAACACTGTGATGTATTTAATCGACTCCCGCCACCATTTCATATATTGAAACAAATGTAAAAAATGTACTTTTATATTCTATATTCTATGAGCTCTCTGGCTGCGGTTAAATGAAAAGACTAATGAGAAATTAATTGTAGTTGAATACACAAGTTTGAACTAGGTTTGAATATCATAATCTGTATGACAATATATATGTGTGTTGTATGATAATTTCGTATCTTTTCCCGGCTATGTAAATGTTAAGAGACATCTATTCGTTATGTGAAGGCACGTGGCTTAGTGGTTAGCTTGTTCGTCTCACAATTGTAAGGCCATCGTTTCAGTTCCCTGCAGTCTGGTGTGTCCTTGACAAAGCGGTGGATTGGCAGTATCGGTAGAAGGTCGGAAACCATGCTCTCTAGCATAGAGTTACGGCCCTTGCCATTCTGAGTTCAAATCCTGCCGAGGTTTGCCTTTCTTTGCTTTTCATCCTTACGGGGTCGATAAAATAAAGTACCAGTAATGCACTGGTTCATTGCTGGCCTTGTGCCAAAAGTAGAAACAGTCATATTTCACGTCAATCTAGTTTACACAGCCGGAAATATATAGCTGTATTTGTAATTCAATGAGTCAGTCTTGTTACAAAGTCTGTCATACTGAATCTTCCTCAGAAATGTTCAGCCACTTGCACGTTAATTTCATGAGCAGGCTGTTTCGTTGATACAACACTCATCGTCGTAACCGACGGAGATCCAACGCAATGCCATTTGTTGTTGTAAATGTTGAAACATGTCTGATATTTTCCTAGATATTTAATACGACTAAAATATATTTTTATATCTAAGTACTGGGGTGGCAGATTTAAACTTTACACTTTGCTCTTCTCCATATTCAACATCATCACTAGCATCATCAACATCATCATCACCATCACCATCACCATCACTATCATCAACATAATCAACATTATCATCATCACCATCATCATCATAATCAACATTATCATCATCACCATCACCATCATCACTATCAATATCATCATCAATATCATCATCAACATAATCAACATCATCATCATCACCAACAACAAAATAATCACTGTGATCTTCAGCATAATTAACATCATCATCAGCAGCATCATCAAGAATAAACAGAAGACAAAAGTCAGTTCTTTCCAGGCCCATCTCACAGGAAATTTGTCTGAGATCAATCTTCCACTTCCCCCACTTCACCCTCCACATACCCACCTAATGTTACCACCACCACTACCACCACTACCACTACTACCATCACCACTACCACTACTACCATCACCATTACTACCACCACCACTACTACCACTACCACCACTACCATCACCACTACTACCACCACTACCACTACCACCATTACCACC
Organism: Eledone cirrhosa; assembly: GCA_964016885.1. Classification (NCBI taxonomy): domain Eukaryota; kingdom Metazoa; phylum Mollusca; class Cephalopoda; order Octopoda; family Eledonidae; genus Eledone; species Eledone cirrhosa. The sequence continues at coordinate 12,653,542 of OZ024755.1, forward strand.
ATCACCACCACCACCACTACCACCACTACCATCACCACTACCACTACCACCACTACCATCACCACTACTACCATCACCATTACTACCATCACCACTACCACCCCTACTACTACCATCACCACTACCATCACCATTACTACCATCACCACTACCACTACCACCACTACTACTACTACCATCACCACTACCATCACCACTACCATCACCACTACCACCACCACTACCACCACTACCACCACCACTACCACCACTACCATCACCATTACTACCACCCCCATCACTGTCCTATCTACCACCGCCTCTGTCGCCACGACCCGTAAGGATGAAAGGCAAAGTTAACCTCGACAGGATTTGAACTCAGACCGTAAAGGGACGTAACTCTATGCTGTAAAGCATGGCGTCCGACCCTCTACCGATACTGCCAATCAACAATAATAATAATAATAATATAGATAGGAACAATAATTTCTTTATTAGCCAACAGGGGGCGCACAAATAGAAAAATGAGGAATTATAATTGTGATAGCAGCAATTATGATTATGATAAAACCGATTGAAGGAAGAGAAGTAATGGCAACAACAACAACAATAACAACAATAGCAGCACTAACAACAATAGCAACAACAGCAACAGAAACAACAAAATCAGCAATAATAACAACAGCAACAACAACAGAAACAACAACAACCACAATAGCAACAACAGAACGGCGGCAATAGCTATAAAAACAGCAACAACAACAAAAAACAGCACCACCAACAACAACAACAACAACAGAACGGCAACAGCTACAACAACAACAAAAACAACGACAACAACCATAGTAAAAACAAGCAACGCAATAATAATGGCAGCTATGAATTTATAAAGGAGAGAAATTAGGGAAAGAGTGGCAGATATTCAGTGAATTGTGTCTGACTTCTCCCAGGGGATCTAATATATATGTGATAATTATGAGGAAGTCGTGTGTATGTCGTCAGCAGGGAATATTCTAGAGAGGATTGGTTAGAGTAAGAAGGCAACGAAACGGTAAAGATTTTAAGACCGTTCATCCTTAATGATCAATTGTGACTCACAAACACGAACACACATAAACACACACACACACATATATATATATATATATATTTTTGAAAAAAGGAAAAGAATGACTTCACTTCTAGTTGTAAACAATTTGATTTAATTTTATATGTATATATATATATATATATATATATATATATATATATACACACAAACGTATATACAGTGGAACCTCTGTTCATGAACCTAATTCGTTCCTGAATGTCGTTCGTCAAACGAGATGTTTTATTCGAAAAAACTGTTTATGAACCGATTTGCTCATGATGAGAGGCATTCGTGAACCTAGGTGCTATAACTGTTGAAATTGTTCGCCTGAAAATTCCAGTATGCGTCTGTTCTGAGACCCGTGACCTACTGGTTGTGTTAACCTTTACCTCTGTATGTAGCTGACACCAAGTCTCAATCGTCTATGAAGTCCAAAACCCGTTTGCCCCGATATTCGCAACCTACCGGTGGTATTAACCTTTACATATGTAAGTAGTTTACATATGTAAGTAGCTTACATCAGGTCTCAGTCTACTATAAAATCCAAGACGTCTGTCCTGATATTTGTCATCTACTGGTGGTGATGACTTCTACATCTGGACGTAACTTACGGCACTCTCCGTCAACTATTAATATCAAAGACACGTCTGTCCTTATATTCAACGGTTTCTTTGTTTCGCACTCCCACTACGACTGTCTACATTCAACGGTAAAATATACTGTTAAGGGTGTGACTAGCCTAAAGTGTGTATCACTGCGGCGCTTACGAAAACCTTATCTCCAATGAAATATCAACTCTGTCAGTCAAACGGTCAGCAGTTGCCAAGGTATCCGCAAAGGTAAGTATTGAGGATCCATGATATCAGAATATG
>OZ024755.1:12660482-12665482 GCA_964016885.1 Eledone cirrhosa
ATATATATATACATACATATACGTATATATATATACATATGCAAAACTAATTCCTTATTCACACAGCCATGCTTATATATATGTGTGTGTGTGTGTGTGTGTGTGTGTGTGTGTGTGTGTGTGTGTGTGTGTCTGTGTGTGTGTGTGTGTGTGTGTGTGTGTGTGTGTTATGCTACTCTATGTCTCGACACAGCTAACACTAGCATCCACTGCCACCACTACTGTCACCTCATCAATTTACCATCACACACCCTCTCCTCCTTACAACAACAACAACAACAACAACAGCAACAACAGCACGTCAAGAGTTACCAGTACTTTTAATGTCTCCACTCCAGCCTTAACAATATCACAACCACCACCATTATTGTCGTCACCCTCCTCCCCACTCCCGCTAATATAACCTACCAACACTCTCTTAACGAGACACAAACACACATGCACATACACACGCATGCATATACGCGCATACATACATACACATATAATATGTATTATATAAATTAATATATATACACACTGCAATGTGTGTGGGTGACAGAGAACGATGTGTGGAGTCAATAAGAAAGAGAGGAGAGATATAGAGATAGAGAGAACTATATATAGAGAGAGAGTGAGAGAGATAAAGATATATATATATATATATATATATATATATATATATATAAGAAAGAGAGGAGAGATATAGAGATGGAGAGAACTATATATATATATAGAGAGAGAGAGTGAGAGAGATAAAGATATATATATATATATAAGAAAGAGAGGAGAGATATAGAGATGGAGAGAACTATATATATATAGAGAGAGAGAGAGTGAGAGAGATAAAGATATATATAAGAAAGAGAGGAGATAGAGATGGAGAGAAAGAGAGATTGAATGAGATAAAGTAGATATAAGAAAGTATCTATGTGGGTGGATTGTGTGTGTGTGTGTGTGTGTGTGTGTGTGTGTGTGTGTGTGTGTGTGTGTGTGTGTGTGTGTGTGTGTGTGTGTGTGTGTGTGTGAAATCGTCTTACATCAGCGTTTATACTTTGTTCGTGTATATTATCATCATCATCATTTTTATTAGTATTATTATTATTTATTACTCTTAGTAATATATTTGTTCCTCTTTTTTCTCACTCAGCAGAACATAGCGCGTGCGCACCCATATCACACACACACACACACATTCTCTCATTCTTTCTTTCTCACACACACATACACACAGAGGCTCACACACACACACAGACAAATGTGCAAATCTCGTAAGAAAAACTGTTACTGTACAAGGACGTAATGGCGTTATACTTTCTTTCTATTGAAATCATTATATCTTCATTGATGACGTCGCCACTTTTTGACAGCACAAAGACCTAGTCACAGTGTCAACCAAACTGTGAGTGACGGCGCCACCATTAAGGCTAACTAGCTAGCCACCAAGGGCACAATCACAATATGAACCATACAGAGACACTGTTACTATTAAGGCTAACTAGCTAGCCACCAAGGGCACAATCACAATATGAACCATACAGAGACGCTGTTACTTTTAAGGCTAACTAGCTAGCCACCAAGGGCACAATCACAATATGAACCATACAGAGACACTGTTACTATTAAGGCTAACTAGCTAGCCACCAAGGGCACAATCACAATATGAACCATACATAGACACTGTTACTATTAAGGCTAACTAGCTAGCCACCAAGGGCACAATCACAATATGAACCATACAGAGACACTGTTACTATTAAGGCTAACTAGCTAGCCACCAAGGGCACAATCACAATATGAACCATACAGAGACACTGTTACTATTAAGGTTAACTAGCTAGCCACCAAGGGCACAATCACAATATGAACCATACAGAGACACTGTTACTATTAAGGCTAACTAGCTAGCCGCCAAGGGCCCAGTTACAATGTCAATCACAAGTGACGGCGCTACGATTAATCCCAACTAGGTAGCTTCCAAGGGCACAGTCAGAATATCAACCATACAGGGATGGTGTTACCATTAAGACTATCTAGGAAGCTGTCTAGGACGCAGTCTTAATATCAACCATACAGGGATGGTGTTACCATTAAGACTATCTAGGAAGCTGTCTAGGACGCAGTCTTAATATCAACCATACAGGGATGGTGTTACCATTAAACTATCTAGGAAGCTGTCTAGGACGCAGTCTTAATATCAACCATACAGGGACGGTGTTACCATTAAGACTATCTAGGAAGCTGTCTAGGACGCAGTCTTAATATCAACCATAGAGGGACGGTGTTACCATTATGTCCAACGAGGTAGCTTCCTAGAGCACAGTCAGTCACAGTATCAACCATACAGAGACGATGTCACCATTAAGGCCAACTAGGTAGCCGTCTAGGGCCCAGTCACAGTATCAACCATACAGGGCAGTGCTACCATTGTGTCCAAGGTAGCTGCCTAAGGCACCGTCTTAATATCAATCATACACTCAGCTACTCTCCCGCTATCGGCTCTCCTTTTGTCTAAATGTTTCTTTATATGAAATCTGATACAATAACAAGACTTAGCTGAGATGCACCATCCAGCCATGGGTGTAGACTGTGTGTATGTGTGTGTGTGTGTGTGTGTGTGTATAGAACAATGAAAAAAAGACAGGAGTCAGACATAAGTGGTTCATTAGTTCATTGTTTTACGATCTTTTTAGAGAGTCGATCGATCGTGGAAGTTCGATGTATCGACTAGCATGGAAATGATTAGGCTACTACCTACATCTACGATATATATATATATATATATATATGAGGGAGGAGTGTATGTATGTGGGTGAGTGTGTGTGTTTAAGTTTGTGTTTGTGCCAGGCTTGAAACAAAATAAGTTCTATGGAGAATGTGACCAAAAACCCTTCTAAACAGTGCTCCAGTATGGGCGCAGTCTAACGACTGAAGCCAGCATAAGAATAAAAGAGTAACAGAACATAGAAATCAGACAGGAACGATTAACCGATTAAGCACATGCTAGTGTCTTGTATCTGCTTTATCTTTCGGGTCAAAAGATTTGTGAAATGATTTCAGGTTGTCTGGCTTTATGGCGTCTAAGTGACTTACACAGACGTAACGTTACAAACGTGATAGATTTATTATTTTATCAATGTTCTTGTGTGGTAGATAATGAACTCATGTGGCTAAGTGGTTAGGGTGTTAAACTCACGAACGTCATTACGTGAGTTCGATCTCCGAACCTAAATCGACAAGTAATATTCATAGACATCATTATAATGTTGTTGTTGTTACAGCTCGCCGCCTCCAAGGTATATCTCGTTGGAGGTGTCTTGGGTTATTTAATGATAGGAACCCCAGTCCTATCATCTCATTTCTACAGCTGAGTAAACTGGAGCAACGTGAAATAAAGTGTCTTGCTCAAGGAAACAACACATCATCCGGTCTGAGAATTGAACACACAAACTTTCGATTGCAAGCCCAATGCTCTAACCACTAAGCCATGCGCCTTAACATTATAATGCGATATAATCAAAGCCTATGGCTTATTGATTAGGATGTTTGGCTCACCATTGTAAAGTTGTGAGTTTGATTCCTGAGCCGGGAGTCGCGTTGTGTTGTAAGCAGTTCACTTAATACCTGCCCACGAAGTTAGAAAAAAAATGAGTCCTATTTAATAAATGACTGATAGGTTTCAAAGCCGGTACAATACGGTTGAAAAGTATAAAGGGCAAATAATGACAAATGAAACAAAACAAAGTAATGTTTTACCTAGAGTTCCATTCACGTGCCACGCTGAATCAAAGTAATATTTTACCCAGAGTTGTATTTATAATTTCAAGGTTTCATCCTTGTGCCACGCTAAACACCCTGAGATCTACGCAAGGGTAAACATGGCCGTAGAATGATCAACCACTTGCACGTTAATATCATAAGCAGGCTGCTCAACACGTGGTTGAGTATTCTACAGACATGCGTATCTTTAACTTAATTCTCAGGGAGATTCAGCATAACACATATGTGACAAGAGTTGTAATTACAAGAACAATCCATCTAACTCCTTTTTTTTCCAACTAAGTTGACTGGAGCAACGAGAAATAAAGTGTCTTGCTCAAGAACACAACGCTCCACCTAGAATCGAACGCACACTATGATCGTGAGCTAAGCACCCTACGAGCAGTTTCCCTTTATTTTATCGCAATGGTATATTTATAACGCTCTTGTAATAATTTAAATAATTGTTATTCATTTAAATCTGGAAATTGAACAGAAGACTTTACAATCGTTAGCCGTACACCTTAACCACTAAACTACGCGCCTTCATTTCATGTACGGTAAGACGGCATGGTGAAATAGACTGACACCAAACTGCATGTGTCTAACAGATGTGATATAACCACTTGAGGTCTCTAAGGATATCTGCACCGGAAGTCAGCTTCCTCTGCCTCTTGCTTCATTCATTTAATCTGTTTTCTTGGTAACTGGAGATCGGTGTAATTATTATAGTTACGGCCATTTACATTCTGTGATCAAATCTCAACGGGATTAGCTTTGCCTTTCATCCTTACGGGGTCAATAAAATAAAGTACCAGTAACGTAGTGGGGTAGATTTAATCGACTTTCCCCTCCCCTTTAAATTTCTGGCCTTGTGCCTAAAGTAGAAACAATTATTGACGGTACTGGCCCAATTAGTATCAAATACTCCACGTAACATGAACGAAGGACAATAAGGTTCTAGATTTGGTCCCACTGAGTCACATCTTTGACAAGTGATTTTAACATAGGCCCGTGTTGATCCAAACCTTGTGAATGCATTTGGGTAGTCGGAAATTATTTGGAAGCCCGTTGAATAGATTTTACTTGCACTACAAAGAGCTAACTCAGAAAGTAAAAGGACATAACTCTATGCAGAAAAGCGTGCTGTCTGACTCTCTAACTTTTTAACTGAAACACTCGTCGTCGAAAACCACGGATGTCCAACGCAAACACACACACACACATACACACACAACACTAGACGAAATCATTGAAAGAAA
>OZ024755.1:12672982-12675482 GCA_964016885.1 Eledone cirrhosa
TTTGTATGTATATATATATATATATATATGTGTGTGTGTGTGTACATATGTGTGTGTGTGTGTGTGTGTGTGTGTGTGTGTGTGTGTGTGTGTGTTTATAAGATCAATCCTAATCTACTGCACGAAATTGCATGCATGAAGGTAGTTGATGAAGTAGAGATGCAGTTTTCTGTTCATCTTAACTGTTTTTCTGTGCATATATATATATATATATATATATATCTGAGCTTTTCCAATATTAATAATAATATTCGATTCGTTTGCAATTGTTATATATATATATATATATATATATATATATATATATATATATATATATATATATGGCTCTGATGAACGCCAACCAGCATGAAACAGACTGCCAGCTTCTCCCCTTCTTTCGCCGAAAAGAAGTAATATAGTCACTACTTAAAAACTGATAACGTATGGTCTTCTAAATGTTTTTAATTAAACATACGGTTTATTGCCAAATATACGATACATACATTTCATGTATACATCGTTATTACAATCCTAATATATATATATATATATATCCATACATATATTTAAGAGTTAAACAAGGTTCAATGAATACATCAAAGAATGAGTTTTACAATAGATTGGAAGCACTCAACAAAAATGTTTTCCAGAGTTATTAATATTAATTCAAAATATTAACAAAATAGATATTATTGTGATCAATTAAATTTTATTATACATATTTCAGAGGTACTGAGTTAAGTTCAACAGTACGTCCTCATCAGATAAAATAAAATGATACATGACATACCCTGACATAGTAGATGGTTAAGATTCAATCTTAACTCAGTACCTCTGAAATATGTATAATAAAATATAATTGATCACAAGAATATCTATTTTGTTAATATTTTGAATTAATATTATATACATATATGTATATATGTATGAAACGTTACACGATTTCTGTTTTCTCTCGGACTCTTTCTCTCTCTCTCTCCCTCTTTCCTTCTCTTTCACTGTCTCCTTGTTTCTACCAGTCTCTTTCTCCAATTGTCTTCCTTCCCCTCTTCTCGCACCCATCCTTGTTCTTTTCATCCCTTAGATTCGGTAGATAGCACACGTATTTTTGTTAACACATATTTTCTCCCAACTACATTCCTTCGATGAAAGTCTTAAATTTTCCATCTTTCCAACATTAACATGTTAGACATTTTGCAATATATTGTGTCATACATCAACCACAAGTCTGTTTTATATCCATTCAGAATAACAGCGGTAATATTTTGATGTATGTATGTTTGTTTTTCATAGAAAGACACTTGTAAATTTTCCTGTCCAATCTTTGTATGATTTTATTGTTTTACATCCAACTTAGCAACAGAGACTGTCCATAATCTGTTGTACAAACCAATAATACAAATACGATATCACCTTCATACATGAAATTGCACGTCAGAATGTGGCTAACGATGTAAAGATGCAGTTGTCTGTTGGTTTTATCTGTTTCTCTGTGTGTATTGATAACACACACACATATATTTACATATATCTCTTTCCCTCTCTCTCTTACACACACACTTTCTCTCTCTCTGCTCTATATACATACACTCACACACACATTATATACTCTTTTACTCTTTTACCTGTTTCAGCCATCCGGCTGAGGCCATGCTGGGGCACCGCCCTTGTATATATATATATATATATATATATATATCAGATATGTATAGATATAAATATATATGTACACATCTATATTTATGTGTGTGTGCTATTTGTTAATTTTACCAAAGGGAGTGTATATATATATATAGGATGAGAGAGAGAGAGAGTGAGGGAGAGAGAGTGAGAGAGAGAGAGAGAGAGAGAGAGTGAGAGAGAGTGAGAGATAGATACAGAGAGTGAGAGATAGATACAGAGAGGGAGAGATAGAGATAGAGAGAGAGAAACAGAACACCATTTCTTTCAAACATATTATATTGAAAACCTACAGTATTCAGGTTTCAACTTTTTTATTAAGGATTTTCCATATATACCATATATCCATATATATATTTATTTAGTTCTTTAGGTATAGTTGGGAACAATATGGCAGCAATTACACACACACACACACACACACACACACACACACACACACACACACACACACACCTGTGTATATCTGTGTGGATGTGAACCAATAAAAACGCAACTGAGATGACGTTTTATTAAGGATTTTTTTCATATTTTCTCGTTAGTTCTTTATGGATCAAGCAATGCTATATTGTCCCCTTGATCCATAAATAACTAACAAGAAAATATGAAAGGCCCTTAATAATCCTTGATCTCAGTCGTGTTTTTAATAGTACAAACCTGCACAATCACATATATGTGTGATTGTGTGCGTGTATTTGTAGCTCACCCCGACACTTCTCTCTTTATGTACAGAAATATGTCTTGTTAATATCTATATGTGTATATATCTGTGTGTATATAAATGCCTGTATCAGTATGAGTCTGTGCCTGTGTGTGCAGATTTCGTTGTTGAGTTATA
>OZ024755.1:12680482-12690482 GCA_964016885.1 Eledone cirrhosa
ATGATGATGATGATAACTGTGAAGGTGTGTGTGATGATGATGATGGCTCTATTTACCACAACGGTACAAAGATGTCCAGGACAGTGCAGAGACAAGATACAAGCACACAGTGGATGACGGGGTGTGGTCATGTCAAAATAAAATAACAAGAGCATCGGAAGTGTCCCCAATGGAAGCTGCTATTAGGGGCTAATGAATCAGACTTCTCGAATCCTGACTCACCCTGACCACCAAGGGTACGTGATCTTCCTCAGCTATCGTCTCCCAGCCTACAGACTCATGCTGAAAGCAGATCCATTTTATTCTGTCACTTAAGGGCAGTCACCCTCTCTAAACTATCATCACCCAGCTAAGAGACGCATGTTCAGAACCATATTCACAACGAATGTACTAGGGTTTAGGGTTGGAATGCAGGGAGTGGTACATCCTTTAACTTCCTCTCCTTCCTTTTCTGGTTAAACATTAAAAGTTGGAAGAGGGCTTGGCTGGAAAGGAGTATGTCTTCCTTCAGTCTTTTCAGTCACGTTCACTACGCAGGGCAACATCAGTTAGAGGAAACCAACTACTATCTCTTAAGTTTATTTTCTTCTGTTCTCACTATGAAGCCATCAGAGACTATTTTTTATCCAGTTACTGTAGTCCAACATTTTCTACGGACCGGTGTCATGCAAGATACTTTATACACTGCCCGAGAGGGGAGTGGGTTGGTGTCGATCACAAAACACAATAAACAATAAAATGCATATTATATAATTTTATTATTAATTTGATTTATACTGTAAATGTAACTCAACTCAAATAATTGTTTCTACTTTTGGCACAAAGCCAGCAATTACCCAGTACATAACAGGTTCTTTATTTTATCGACCCCGTAAGGATGAAAGGCAAAGTTAACCTCGGCGGGATTTGAACTCAGACCGTAAAGGGACGTAACTATGCTGGAAAGCATGGCGTCCGACTCTCTACCGATACTGCCAATCCACTCAACTCAAATAATGCAGACTGAACTCAACATAAGCTAGACTGAACTCAATATTAGGTAAACCCTGATAGTCAATAAAATGGAGGAAAATAATGTTTTTTTTTTCTTTCTTTCCTGCCCGGTACCAAACGGTCCAGAGCCCGGTGTGGGAACCGCTGTACTCAAGTACAAAGAATCGAAGGATCGTATCACTTCATTAAACTACCCGCAATCTATATACTTAAAGGTTTCCCAAACAATTTTAGACTACTGTCCCCCTTTTTGAATGAATATGCTTCATCAAGCCGTTGACCGCTCAACATATAAAGTTGTTGGGGAATTATACTTTAAGAATTAATTTCTAATTATATTTTTAAAATTATTTAAATATTAATTAGATAACTAAATGTGATAATTATAAAAACATCTAATTTGTATTCTTCCCTTTCTTCTCTTCCTTGTGTTCCAATGACTCCCTCTCTAGCACCATTACATCTCCTCCATCACTACGCCTTATCTTCCAATGAACCCCAGCCCCACAATTACTCCCCTTGCCTTCCAGTGCCCCTCGGAGTTAAGCCAGTGCTCCAAACTGAGTGAAGTGAGGTCGGGGTAGTTCCTAGTTTAGGAATCACTGATAAAGATCAAATCAACAATCCTCATTTGAAATTGTCAACTTTCGATTATCGATTCCTATGTTGTTCCTTTTGAATTTGTTTTGGTTTGTCTTTTTGTTAATTCTTTGTTTATTTTTATTTTTTATTTTGTTGCTTTTTGTGGGGTTTTTTTGGGCTTTTTTATTTTTGTTTGTTTGCTTATTTTTGTTTTTCTTTTTGTTGCTATTTTTTTTGTTGGTATTTTTTTTTTGTTGCTTTTTTGGTGGTGGGGGGCATTCTTGCGAATTAGGAAATATTTCATCTTCGCAAGAGAAAATATTGAAATAAATGTAAAAGATTGAAAGATTGTTGCCAATTCCTGCTAGCATATCATATTGTTCTCCTTTTTAAGAAGTAATTATGTTTATTTTGGCAGATAAAACAACACTAATAAGTTGCTTAGATATATTGGAATAACCAGCCATATTATTGAAGCAATTACGAACAGAAAATATTGATTTGCCATATATATATATATAGAGCGAGAGAGAGAGAGAGAGAGATAAATAGATATGTATATATGGGCGTGTGTGTGTATGTATGTATGTATGTATTTTTAACAACACACATATATATATATGAGAGAGAAAGAGTGTGTGTGTGTATATACATACATGTATATATATATATACATATATAAATATATATATATATATATATATTTATATATATACATATATAAATATATATATATATATATATATTTATATATATACATATATAAATATATATATATATATATTAATAGAGGTGTTTATGAATCCATATACGATATGTATATATTGATACTGCTACTAATATATATATATATAGCTGATTAATATATTGACATGGAATGGCAACAGCGCAAAGCCAGAGGTGAGTTTCCGGCAATTAGAGAGTATGACGCCATTGCAATCTCCTGCTGAGATCGTTTCATTCCACTTCTGCGGCTTCCTTATATTAATATCTATTGACTTTCTGACGAATTAAGTGGGATGGAATGGATCTCCATCAGTTTCGACGATGAGTGTTCTAGTTGTTTATTTGATTAACGAAATAACCGCCTGTTCGTGAAGTTATTGCATATGTGTATGAGCGTTTCAGAGATACGTGCACTTATAACGTTATTCTCTAGAAATTCGACCTGACACTCGATAATGAGTCACGGCCATAACACGCACACACACACACACACACACACACACACACACACACACATATATATATATAATATTGGGTATGAATCTAAGTTGAAGCTGCCATATAGAACATATATATATATATTCTGAGTACAGAATTAGCCGTCGAAACGGCTTGAGCTCAGCCGTCGGGGTCTTACTTACTTCTATATATATATATATATATATTCTATATGGCAGTTTCAACTTAGATTCATACCCAATATTATATATATATATATATATATATATATATAACAAAGGAAATGTGGTAAGGAACCAGATGGAGCATAACGCACCAAAGTACTCAATACTTAGGGTAGTAGAGTGGGAAATAGGAAGAAGTATGACCCCGACCGCAGAGCTCAAATCCAGAAATAGCCGTCGAAACGGCTTGAGCTCTGCCGTCGGGGTTATACTTTTTCCTATATATATATATATATATATACAGAGAGAGAGAGAGAAAGAAAGAAAGAAAGATAGAGAGAGAGAGAGAGAGAGAGAGCTGGGGGAAGAAAGGAAGAGAGAAAGACAGAAAGAAAGAATGAAAACGCGAGAGAGAGAGAGAGAGAGGGGGAGAAAATGAAAGAGCGATCAAAGGCCTTATTTATTGGCAACGTCAGAAAACCCTGCGTCTCTACTCCCTTGAAACAAGAGAGAGAGAGAGAGAGAGAGAGAGGGGGGAGAGGGGGGAGAGAGAGAGACTGTTATATCTATATGGAAGATATATGGTTGGGGGGGGGGGGTGTAATGTTCTAAACTTCAGCATTAAAAATCATTTTAACACACGAACTGGTAAACATTGCCAGTTTCCAAATATATCATCTTGGCTATCGCGAGCAAAAGCCTTCTATTGTACCAGTCAAATGTTTAAAGATCCTCAAGTGTGTAACTTTCGGCTTAGGCTTAAAGAAATTAGAGACGGAAGAGGGACGTCTGTTCAGACAGTTTAAAAGGAAGTCGATGAACTCCTAACATAAATACCGGAGTAAGCAACTATTCGAGGATATACTCTAGAAAGATCAGTTACTAGGAAATTCAATTATTGACAAACTTCCTTTCAGCTATCAAACTAAAAATAAAAAAAAAAGTTAAGGTGTTGCTCCAGAATGGTCGCTGTCCAACAACTGAAATCACCGAAGGAATAAAAGAATATATATGTGTGTGTAGAGAGAAAGGGGGTAAGGGGAGGGAGGGGGGGGGGGTATATTTTGCTTATTGAGAAAATAAAACGAAAATACAAAGACAGAAGGTAGCAGGACATCTGTATTATATATATATATATATATATATATATATATATATATTAGATTTTAGATTTTTATTTTATATATATATATATATATATATATATATATATATATACATACATATATACATACATATATATACATACATATATATATATATATTAGATTTTAGATTTTTATTTTATATATATATATATATACATATATATATACATACATATATACATACATATATATACATATATATATATATATATATATATATATTAGATTTTAGATTTTTATTTTATATATATATATATAAAATAAAAATCTAAAATATAATATATATATATATATATATACACATATATGTATATATATATTTTAGATTTTTATTTTATATATATATATATAAAATAAAAATCTAAAATATAATATATATATATATATATAAATATATATATATATATATATATTATACATATATATATAATAAAAATCTAAAATCTAATATACATACAAAATTATGACAAACAATCAGATAATAAAAGAAAATATAACACAGACACAAAGACAGGACGTAGCGGGACATCATCATCTCTCATATAAAATAATATAAAATAATATAAAATAATATAAAATAATATAAAATAATATAAAATAATATAAAATAATATAAAGTAATATAAAGTAATATAAAATAATATAAAATAATATAAAATAATATAAAATAATATAAAGTAATATAAAATAATATAAAATAATATAAAATAATATAAAATAATATAAAATAATATAAAATAATAATAAAGCGGCTAAGATTGCAAGTTGGGCGGCAGATCAGTTAAGTGCAAAATTGTAAAATCTTGCATTATGAATAGGAACGCTGCTTTTTACTTTAGCAGCTTACGATATGTGAATAAAACAGCAACCGAAATAATTAATGTAATGCAAATATTATTCTAAAGATGAGTTGAACTATGGGGTAGAACAAAATGGATGACTACCATGATAGTTTAGTCTACTCTCCTAGTGATGGCCACCTACTGGAACGTATATAAACAAACAGAATGTTTGAAATAAAATTACAAAAACTTTACCGCCATTGTTGATATGGTGATAGATCTACCAAATTGTCTGACACATACAGATATACACATATATGCACATATGTACATACATGCATACACAAACACGTAGACACATATCCCATATGCATACACACAGACACACACACACACACACACACACACACATATATATATATATATATCTGTATATATATATAGAGAGAGAGAGATATATATATATATACATATATATATACACACATATATATATATACATATATATATATAAATGTATATATATATATATATATATATACATATATATATATATATATGTATATATATACATATATGTATATATATACATATATATATATACATATATATATAGAGAGAGAGAGAGATAGATAGATAGATAGATCTAGATATATATATATGTTTGTATATATTTGTATATATATTTTTATATATACATATATATATATATAGATATATGTATATAATGTGTGTACGTATATATATATATATAGATAGATAGAAAGATATAGATATGTATATATATGTTTATATATATTTGTATATATATTTATATGTATACATATATATAGACATATGTATATAATGTATACATACATAAATACATACATATGCGTGTGAGTGTACAAGTCAATCTTTGATTCAATTCTTCACTCATATTGCCTGCTGTTAATGATGTAAGTATGGAACAACAACAAAAACAAATATTAACAATACTAATAAAGACATATTTGTTATTGTTCTTGTTGTAGTCATTATTATTATTATTATTATTATTATTAGCAGTAGTGGTGGTAGAAATGAAAGTGATTTCTTTTATTTTCATTTTTGCTTTGATTGATAATAAATTCAATAGGTTTTTGTTATGATCCGAATGTCTTTTAATAGCAAGTTTCCTGATGTGAGAACATTGAAATCTTCCAGACCAGTGCCAAGAATATTCTAACATTAAATTCAACCTAGCAAAAGTACAACCATTATTTCTTTTACCAGTCTGTAGCAGCTGTTGGCATTGAATGAAGAAAAACCAGTAACCTTTACTTCTACTCAATAACACAAACACACACGCTATATATATAAATATATATAGTAATAATAATAAATTTGAAGGCTAAAATCCAAAGAGGGCTCGATAAGGATAAATATATATCAAGTATATAAGAATCCTTTAAGGGTGAAAGCAGCGATTTTTTGCTTAAACTTTAATCTGTTATTTTAATTAATATGTGTGCGCGTGTGCGTGTGTGTGTGTGTGTGTGTGTGTGTGTGTGTGTGTGTGTGTGTGTGTAAGATGCATAGAGGATAGCGGTCAAGACACAGCACCAAGAGATAAATGTTTAATATTTGGTATGAGTAGAAATGTGTAGGAGTCTATATTATCTGCTACTGATAGAAAGAAACTAATAATAATAATAATAATAATAATAATAATATTGGTAATGACATCTGTTGCTACCTGCTGGCAAGAAAGATGGATTAATTAGCTACTTGTAAAAAACACTAAATTCAACTTATGTTTAAATAACAAGACGCTGTCTCTGTGTGTCTAAGTGCGTAGGCTTGTGTCCTTGTGTGTACGTGTGTGATTATATATGTATGTATGTATGTATGTATGCATGTATGTATGTATGTATGTATGTGTGTATATAGCTGTCTGTATGTGAGTCTATATATATGTGCATATATATATGTGTGTGTGTGTGTGTGTGTGTGTTTATATATATATGTATGAATGAATATATGTATGTATGTGTGTATATAACTGTATGTATGTGAGTCTATATATATGTGTATATATATGTGTGTGTGTGTGTGTGTGTGTGTGTGTGTGTGTGTGTGTGTGTGTGTGTGTGTGTGTGTGTGTGTGTGTGTGTTTATATATATATGCATGAATAAATAAATATGTGTATGAATTGACATATGTAAGCAATTATACGATGCATTTTCGAAGTTTTATGCACTCTTTACTGTATAGTGTCTATTATATATGAACACGAACATATGTTTGCATATATACACATGTTAGGCACCCTGCAGGCACGCACAGATGCATATATACACATATCTATATATATATATATATATATGTGTGTGTGTGTATATATACATTGCCCACGCACATACGCATAAACTCCACACATTCACATATATGTAAAAACATATATGTGTGTATAAATATGTGTGTGTGTGTGTGTTTATATATAAATGCGTACATACATACATACATACATACATACATACATACGTACATACATACATACGTACGTACGTAGGACCACCTTCACAAGCACCCAAAACCCCAGATACATATTGTAGAAATAAATGTACATGCTAATATAGAAATAAACTGGTGGACAACGGGGTAAATGTTACTGTTCGCCCAGAATTATGTAAAGATATAAAAAGTTGCCGGACCATTATTTGCCGGAAAATTGGTGTTGAATCTCTAGAACAATTGGCTCTATCCATTCACACATTTTTCCCGCCTTCACTACGCTCCGGAGCGACAAATCATTTTTCATAGATACACCAACTATTCCTCCACCACTAAAGAGTGACATCTCTCTGTAACTTGCATCAATGTTACAGCTACATATCAACTACTTCACAACTGAAGAGTGACATCTCTCTCTCTGTAACTTGCATCCGTGTTACAACTCTGTCACAGGTATATATCAGTCACTCCCCCACCACCACTGAAGAGTGATATCTCTCTGTAACTTGCATCCGTGTTACAGCTGTGTCACAGTTAAGTATCAGTTACTCTCCCTACCATCACTAACGAGCGGCATCAATGTTACAACTGTGTCACAGTTAAGTATCAGTCACTCTCCCACCACTAAAGAGTGACATCTCTCTGTAACTTGCATCAATGTTACAACTGTATCAGAGTTACATTTCAGTCACTCTCTCATCACCAAGGAGTGACATCGGTCTGTAACTTGCATCAAGGTTACAACAGTATCACAGTTACATATCAGTCACTCTCCCACCATCATTGAATGTACCTCCACCATACACAACCCTAATTCACTCTGGATATGCCACCTTTGACAAGTTTACCCCATATTTACATGCAATTGGACTGTATTCTAGGAGTTTCTCCTTCACAGCGAGAATATATTTATCTTCTGAGCCAAACGTGGGAATCTCTACTTAGCGTCATTTAACCACCACCTGGTCCTTGTGTACCTTAGAGCAGTCAACTCTGTTGGTAAGATTCGGGTCAGATCTCAGTTTTGGGGACTTCTTCTTCTATCCCGCCAATTCCTGAGACCCTGAAATTGGGTCAGAAGCACTACCTTCCCTCGCCAATAAAATAGTAAATAAAATAAAATACAATAAAATAAAGATGGTTAATACAGCCCTTAACTTGCGGGCATATTGTCACGGCTGGAAGCCGACTGATGACATTGCTGTTGGGTCAGGGTTGGCCTAGGGTTACACAAAACGACAAACAACTTACATTGATATATTTTGTAGCAAATACTGATGTCTGTAATGATTTCTATAATTGGCTGAAAGCGACAGTTGTAGGTTGTATTAAAGAGCCGTATAGTCGATAGAATCGGCAAGAGTGTTTAATTTTAGAATGATGAATGAACCAACAGATGAATGAATGAAGGCAGAAATGAGAACGAGGCTAAGTGTTGGTTTAACAAAAATAACTTTGTTTATATATTTCAAAGTAACATATGGCTGTTTATGTTATAATGTCTCGTGTATATTAACACATATATTTACATGGTGTGTATGCATACACACACACACACACATTATATTGATATATATATATATATATATATATATGCGTGTGTATATAGCTCGTTTCTATACACACAATACCTGTGTATATAAACATATACAGGGAGTGTAACGACGCGAAGTTTATATATATATATATATATATACAAAATTAAATTAAGGTTGTCATGTATATATATATATGTATATATGTATATATATATGTATATATGTATATATATATGTATATATGTATATATATATATGTATATATATATATATATGTATATATATATATATATATATATATATATATATATATATATATATATGTGTGTGTGTGTGTGTGTGTGTGTATATATATATATATATATATGTATATAACATATATATGCACACATATATATATATATATATACATATATATATATATATATAAATTTAGCGAGAATCGCATTTCGGCGGGTAGAAATTAGCGAAACGCAACTTCCGAATTGTGTTGACAAGCGCTCCATGGATAAGAAGAAACCAGAGCTATAAACATAAGTTAAAAAGGTCATACAAAACCGAGACGATGGTTAAGAAGCCATTAACCACATAAGCCAAAAAAGCGAACAAGCTAAACGGGTCAAACAAAATAAGATATGATTGAAATAGTTACTCGGACCCTCGGGGAAGATGGTATACTCCGATATAGGGTTTCTGCGACACCTAAATCAATAATGCTGTCTGCTTATAAGAAATAATAAACTTTTGGTATAATGATCGAACAAGGAATCACTTTCTCTACAGGCATTTTGTTCTTCGTGCGCCAGAATCTCACAGGGTATGAAAGCACATACATACATACATTATATATATATATATATATATATATATATTACATACGTATATATATATATATATTTACCTATTTCATGAAAATTACGCATTGAGAAGACGCGTGGCTTTGTGGTTAGGCTTGTTGGCGCATCGTGTCTTTGAAGAAGACAATTTATTTTTGGTTGTTCCTATTTGTACCTGTTATTCAAAGGTGGCCAGCCTTGCCTCAGAGAGTCATGCCGAATCTCCCTGAGAACTACTTTGTGCAGCACACGTGTCTATCGAATGCTCAGCTACTTGATGTTAATTTATCGAGCAG
>OZ024755.1:12702982-12715482 GCA_964016885.1 Eledone cirrhosa
GTATTCATATCGAGGCCGTAGAAGAGGTAGTGAAGAAGGCGAGAAGTATGAGTAATATATATATATATATATACATATTTATTAAAATAACAGCTTATCGAGCCCTCTTTAGATTTTAGTCTTCAAATTTATTATTATTACTATATATATATATATATATATATATATATATATATATATATATATATATATATGCATATATATGTACATACATATGCATTCGTTGAATTTCTCAAATGAAATTTTCAGTAATTCAGTAATATTATCCCGACCATCTGATCTTTTATCGTTCCACTCCACATTAAGTATAGGAAAGGAGCTATTACTATTAGTAAATAACTTGTAATTATTACAGGGTTTTACATTTGGATTAGAAATCGTCACAGTTACATGAACACAATTCATTACTTCCAAGATGTGCAAGAACGTTTTTTTTTCTTTTATGTATTCATTTGTTTATTTATTCATAATGTACTCTGCAGTTTAGTGAAGACGCGTGGCTTAGTGGTTAGGGCATTCGGTTCATGATCGTAAGGTCATGGTTTTGATGTACGACAACACGTTGTGTTCTTTAACAAGATACTTTATTTAACGCTGCTCTTGTTCACTCAGCTGGAAAAAAATGAGTTGTGCCTGTATTTAATTCAAAGGGTCTGGTTTGTTAGACAGTTTCTCACGCTGAATCTCCGTGAGAATGGCTTTAAAAGTATATAGTGTGCTCTATACTGCAGAAAAGTAGAGAGTAGATATTATGATAAGGACTCATTGATCTACCACAAGTAGGGAAATGAATCCTTATAATTATAATACTTATATGTATGTATGTATGTATGTATGTATGTATGTATGTATGTATGTATGTATGTATGTATGTATGTATGTATGTATGTATGTATGTATGTATGTATGTATGTATGGATGGACCTGTAACTCCTGGGGTAGTCGGAGGAGCGCCATATTGACATGCGGCGTTTCTAGGAAATTTTAACCCAGGTTTGAATACAGCAGATTTCTTCCAGAGAAGGATAGAGAGTGAGAGAGAAGAAGCGAGAAAGAGATACAGAGGAAGAATCGACCCCAGTACTAAACTGGTACTTTGTGTTTGTGTGTCTGTGTGTATGTGTGTATAAATATAAAACTCTTTCATCAGAGTGTAATATAAGAACCTTTGCAAATGTTATACTCCAATCAATAATGAAAAAATATATAAAGTAACCCCCTCCGCCATATTCTTCATTATTTTCAAAATTATTGGAAAAAATCATTGGCAGTAACTTTCATTAGAAATATGGTAAACAAAGAGTTAAACATGTTTTCTGAAAATATTAACGTAGCTAGATGTCAAAATATGTCACCGAGCCATCAACACCACTACCACCACAACCACCACCACCACAACCACCACCACCACCCACAGTTATGACCAGGATTTGACATTCAGAAACCAATAACACAAGAAATTACAAGGACTGTTAACGACAGAAACTACTTCAAATTGAACATTCAGTTTATGAAGCTGTAATTGGAGTGGAAGCAAATTTATTGGACATGTCACCACCCTAAATGGTTCTTAAGGGTCAGTCGTCCTCGTGGTGACGGTGGACAGGATAGAGAAGACATTGCTTCGGTGAAGCTGTAATCAAATTTAATTATTTAATAAAAATAAATGTGATCCGAGGATTTCAGAATCTCGATTGCCGAAGAGAAAGGACGTTAGATTCAAATGGTATCTTAACAGGTAACCTTCATTTAATAGAAGACACGCTGAATATCCCTAGAAAACTATTTTAAGGGCACACATGTTTGTGGAATGCTCTGCCACTTGTCAGTTAATTTCGCGAGCAGGTTGGGCTGTTGTTCAATCAAGCAACTGGAACACTCCTCGTCGTAACCGATGGAGGTCCAACACACAGTGTGTCATTTAAGTACACGGGTAAACAAACTTTATCAGATGCCAGACATCCTCGGGGTAGACGGCAGACGTTGATCTGAATGTGTAGCTACCCCAAGTTTGTCTTTACAGCTTACACTAAATAATTGTTTCTACTTTTGGCACAAGGCCAGCAATTACTCAGTGCATTACTGGTACTTTATTTTATCGACCCCGTAAGGATGAAAGGCAAAGTTAACCTCAGCGGGATTTGAACTCAGAATGGCAAGGGCCGTAACTCTATGCGTCGAAGCTTACACTAAATAATACCACCTTTCCGTACGGGTGAATATGTGTATATTAAATATATATATATATATATATATGGATGTGTATGTGTATATATATATATATGGATGTGTATGTGTATATATATATATATGGATGTGTATGTGTATATATATATATATGGATGTGTATATATATATATATATATGGATGTGTATGTGTATATATATATATATATGGATGTGTATGTGTATATATATATATGGATGTGTATGTGTATATATATATATGGATGTGTATGTGTATATATATATATATGGATGTGTATGTGTATATATATATATGGATGTGTATGTGTATATATATATATATATGGATGTGTATGTGTATATATATATATGGATGTGTATGTGTATATATATATATGGATGTGTATGTGTATATATATATATGGATGTGTATGTGTATATATATATATGGATGTGTATGTGTATATATATATATGGATGTGTATGTGTATATATATATATATATATGGATGTGTATGTGTATATATATATTCACCAGTTGGTGCTACTGGTAACATGTATCCCAGTACAACCTGACTCATGGTCGGGTCGTTGGCGACTAAACTGGCAACCCCACCAAGGTTTCTTGGTGAGGAGGGTGACTTTGGACATCCTGCAGGAATAAAAACAAAACCTGTCAAAGGGCAAAGGAGCTCTTAAGAGTCAATGGCCATCCAAAATCACCGGGAGAGATGACCCCTTAGCCTTTGTCAAGGCAGAATTCTAGGAGAAGGAAAACTCTGATATAACACCTGCAACTCTGATGGTATCCAATGATGTTGACTTGTTCTTTTTGGTAAATATCATCTTGGTTAAGAGAGTGGGACTGGCTTTGTGCAGTGCCTTTGCTCACTATAAAAGCTTCACGGCACAGGCATTGCTTTATATCTGGAGATCTCTCTGCACTTGTCGTCACATGGTACCATGGGCCCAGCACTGTGTCAATAATTGTCACAAGTGTAGTGTTTGTACCAGAGTTTTCAAGGCGCTGGCTGGACTAAGAAGTCACACTCGTTCAGCGCATCGGTGGGGGTTCTCCTACATGGATATAAAGTAGTGGCCGTACTCGAAAACGAGTTGGCAGCCACCATATATATATATATATGGTTGTGTGTGTATATATGTATACATATATATATATGGTTGTGTGTGTATATATGTATAAATATATATATATGGTTGTGTGTGTATATATGTATAAATATATATATATATATATGTATATATATATATATATATATATATACATATGGATGTGTGTGTGTGTATATATATATATATGGATGTGTGTGTATATATATATATATATATATGGATGTGTGTATATGTATATATATACATATATATTAATATATATATATGTGTGTGTATATATATATATATACATATATATTAATATATATATATATATATATATATATTAATATATATATATATATATATATACATATTAATATATATATTAATATATATATAAATATATACATATTAATATATATATATATATATATATATATACATATTAATATATATATTAATATATATATATATATATATATACATATTAATATATATATTAATATATATATATACATATTAATATATATATATATACATATATATATACACATACACACACATGTTAATATATATATATGTGTGTTGATATGTATATATTTTGCATACATATACGAGACAGATAAGTACCGCTAAACGGAGTTCAAGATGGACAAATATAGTAACAACAGAAACAACAACAACAACAACAAAAATGGTATATTTTACGTTCCTAATAGAAACAGTCTATTGGTGTATTGCCTCCAATACTTCAGTTGAGAAAATAAATAAACTGTTAGTATTAGAATTCCAGTCACTATTAACAAGAATGTCAAAGTAATTCTTTGGCTTGCAGCTATATTATTGTTGTTGGTGGTGTTGGTGTTGTTTATTTTTCTTGTTCAACATCTTTTTCTTTTCATTTTTTTTTCTTATTATGTTATTTTTTCTGATTCTTCTGTCTCTTCATTTTTTCTTCTTTTCTTTCCTCATCATCGCCTTTCTCCTCTCCTTCCTCTTCATCCTTCTTCTCAATCCACGTTTCTTGTATTTGTATTCGTTGTCGTCTCTGTTATTAGTTTTTTAGCTATGTTAACGTAGATGTATTTGTTACTGCTTACTGCTGCTATTGTTGTTGTTGTTACTGTTGTCGTTGTTATTTGGTGGACTGTGGTTGTTCTTATGGACTTTTACTTATACATTTTCGTTAATTTCTTTTACTTCATCTTTAGCACCTTTCATCCTTCTTGTTCGTCTTCTGTGTTTTCTACGAGGATAGGTTGAAAAGTTACTTAAAAAAAAAAACACATTTGGTTATTCCATGAGAGTATCTTGGTCAACCTTGGCCAACGTTTCAGTCGTTCTCATTTCTTCTTTTTCTTCTTTTTCCTCTTCTTTTCCTTCTCTTTTCTCTTTATTCTGTCTCTCTTTCCTTCTTCCTCTCCACCCACCCTTCTTCATTCTCTCTCTCTTTCTCCCCGACCTCCCCTCCTCTTCCGTATATCCGTGATGGCACTGTCACATCTATTTAATGTTCATTGGTTGAAATGGACCTCAAGTATTTACTTAAACTACTTAACATAACTAAACTCTATTACTGAAAACTTAGACAGATCCTAGTTATGAAGCTGTTGACAGTTGTGCACACGCCAAACCAACACGGAGATTTATTGTTGTTGTTGTTGTTATCCTTGTATTGTTGCTGTCGTTATTGTTGTTGGTATCCGTATATTATTGTAGTTGTTGCTGTTGTTATTGTTGGTTGGCATCCGTGCTTTATTGTTCTGAGTTCAAATCCCACCGAGGTTACCTTTGCCTTTCCATATTTACAGAGTCGATAAAATAAAGTACCAGTAACGTACTGGTGCCAATCTAATCAATTTTCCCCTTCCCCAAAATTGTTGGCCTTGTGCCTAAATCAGAAACATTGTTACTGCTGTTGTTGTTGTTGTTGTTATTGTTCGTTGATGTCCGTGTATTGTTATTGTTTTTATTTTGTTCTTCCAGTTATTGTAGTTGTTACTGTTGTTGTTATTGTTGGGTGGTATCAGTGTACAATTATTGTTGCTGTTGTTGTTGTTGTTGTTGTTATTCCAACAGTTGTCTTGTTGTTATTGCTGTTATTTTATTTGTCGTTGGATTGGCAGTATCGGTAGAGGGTAAGACGCCATGCTTTGACGCATAGAGTTACGGCCCTTGCCATTCTGAGTTCAAATCTCGCCGCGGTTAACTTTGCCTTTCATCCTTACGGGGTCGATACAATAAAGTACCAGTAATTCACTGGATAATTGCTGGCCTTGTGCCAAAAGTAGAAACAACTATTACATTTGTCGTTATATGTTGTTGTTGTTCTCGTGGTTATTACACTTGTGATTATTGTTGTTGTAGTAGTAGTAGTAGTAGTTTGTTGTTAAAATAATTATTTCATTGGTTGCTGTCAAGGTCACTATTGATGTTGTTCTACTTGTTGCTGTCAACGCCTGCTTTCGACTTGCTTAATTATACTGTCCCTGTCTTTGTATTGTCCCCTACATGTCGGCCCTGGTGGCTAATAAATGAAATCATTATTATTATTATTGTTATTGATGTTCTTCTTGTTGTTACTGTCACTGTTGTATTGTTATTACGTTGTTGTTGCTGTTACTATTGCTGTTGTCGTTGCTGTTATTGTTACTGTTGTATTATTACTGTTAGTATTGTTGTTATTGTTGCTGTTGTATTGTTATTACGTTGTTGTTGCTGTCACTATTGCCGTTGTTGTTGCTGTTATTGTTACTGTTGTATTATTACTGTTAGTATTGTTGTTTTTGTTGCTGTTGTATTGTTATTACGTTGTTGTTGCTGTCACGATTGCTGTTGTTGCTGTTGTTGTTGCTGCTGTTATTGTTACTGTTGTATTGTTATTACTGTTACTGTTGTTGTTATTACTGTCAGTATTGTTGTTATTACTATTAGTATTGTTGTTATTATTACTGTTGTTATTACTATTATTACTGTTGTTGTTGTTACTGTCAGTATAGTAGATGTTGATGACGTGTATTTAGTCTCCAATATCCTACGACAGAAACTTGCCATCGTCATGTAAATAACTTGTTACAGTAGCAAAACAAGCTGTCAAAATGAAGAACACTGAATTTTAAATTGTTGAATTTTTTTTTTATATATAGGCGCAGATGTAGCTGTGTGGTTAAGTTCTTCGTTTCACAACAACGGGGTTTGGAGGTTCAGACTCAGTAAATGTCTTCTACAACAGCCTCACGTTGAACAATGCTTTGTCATTGAAATTTAGTTGAGAGAAGCTATGAAGATATTCTTTCTGTTTTCTTCTGTTTTCCTCCATTGGCTAAGCTACCGCGCACTATTTCTAGATGTTGCTTCCTTATCAGTTGATGGGCTTTGGTTTGTAGTATTATATTTTATTTTCGTCTTTATGACATTCGTCGAAAGACATAACTTGTCGTGTGTGTATCTGTTTTGTTGTGTCCCAATGTGAACTAGAATGAGACAGGTTGTACTGGGTTACATGTTACCAGTAGCACTCGAGACATCGAAATTTGGTAGCATTCGTCCTCCATAGAAAAAATAAATCAAGCCTTATTACGCCTTTTGTAATGAACCATGTTCTCGATATAAGCTGCAAAGATAATCCCAACTCTTCTTCTTAATAACTGCATTGTTTCTTTCCAGGAAATATATTGAAAAATAAACCTCATTTGCTCATTCCAGGTGAGTATCTTGGTCAGCCGATTAACTTTTCGGTCTATGAACTTTTTAGCTTATGAACTTGTCAGCCGACCATCGTAGTCTAAGACTACACATACTACATCCACTGTGTTACCTTTCCCAAGAGAAAGTTTAAGGGTGGGGTTTGAGGGAGATTTCACTGGTATTTCAAATAGATGAAACGAACACATAGTTTTCTTCTTTAGTTCTATAACTAGCAGAATGGCCCGGCGTTGCTTGGGATTTGCTCTAGGGTTCTTATATATTTGATATATATTTATCCTTATCGAGCCTCGTAAAATAAATACGTTTGTTTATATTTTGTTATTGTGTATACAAAAATATCTCTACACGAATATATATATATATATATATATATATATATATATATATATATATATATATATATATATTAAAATAACTGATTAAAGTTGAAGCAAAGAATCGCTGCTTTCACTCTTAACGGGATCTTCTGAAACTAAAAATATCAATCTGTGAACGCTGAAGTAAATATTTTGAAAAACCTTACACACTATATACACACACTATATATACATATATACACACACAAACAGATAACGACGTCATACTGCCGTAATTCAGACAGCCAGACATACAGACAGATATTATAAGGGCGCAACGTTATATCTATGTATCTATCTAAAAAGAAAGCCTAAGAATTATAGAGAGAGATCGCTAAATCGCCTAATGCGAAATATCTTTTGAAATATTTTTTGCTCAAAACACTCACACGACCATAATTATTACATGTGTAAAGTTTGAAAACAATCGGTTTCGTGGTTCTCGAGTTTTAGGGAGGCAGACAGACATTCTCTGTTTTAGATATATAGACAATTCTATATTTGATAACAGGTGTTATTATGAGCTACAACATTTCACCATATACTAAGAAATACATTTAGTTTATTGGATTTTTCTCACTAATTCTATTTCTGCTGTTTCTCCTCGTTCTACGAAGATGAAAAAATTATTTATTCGGGAGAAAAAATAAACAAAAAACAAGCAATGTTATGTGATTGCAATAACATCGTTAAACACTTGCCAAGTAAATAGGAAATATATCGATAGATTATTGATTTGTTAGTTACTGTAGCAATCTAGGTATTAAAGCTAGTTTGGTTTTATTGTTGTTGTTGTTTTTTTTGTTTTTTTTTTTGTTTGTTTTGTTTGGCTAAAGCAATTTCATTTTCATTGCGAGAAAATAACGTAATTTTTGTTGATAACAAAACAACAATTCTCTAACTAATCTTGTGTATATGTACACATACGCACACACATATATATACATATATATATATATATATATACATACATATATATATGTATGTGTATATCAATATATGTACCGCATAATCAGAACCGCATTTAGTTGAAATTGGTTGAAATACGTTGAATGTTGAGATTTTCAGCTGGTCTGAATGAAATGGAAAGTTTGTCAGTATTTGTTGGGATTCATTCCCTATTACAACACACTCATAACACCATCTTTTGATCTTATCAATATTCCAGTCATGGTATTAGATCTGAATTTAGAATTAAATACACGAAATGTTTGACGAGTCGATATTTAGCACATGCCCGGGCCCACACACAAACACTTCTGCACCAAAAGTCCTTTGTAGATTACAAGGATGAAAAGTAACTCTAGCTTTCATTCACATAAAAGTAATAGCATATGTTCTTCTGTGTACGAAAAGGAGAACAAAAGTGTGTTCCCATTTGTTTATTTTCGCAGCGAGTTTATTATTTTTTATTCAAAACTGTAGTTGTATCTACGTTAAATCTATCCTCTATTTATCTCTCTCTCTCTCTCCCTACATAATATATATATATATATATATATATATATATATATATAAGGTAAACAAAAATAACAACACAATCAGTACTGTATATGGAAGCAATAAATATATATTTATATATATATATATATAAAATACTTGTATAGATATATATATATATATATATATATATGTGTGCGTGTGTGTGTGGAGCATATGCTTTATGTTTAAAACGAAATAATGAATATTTTAATCGAGATCTTGTTGCAGAAATTGATGCAATTATCATGAGATGCCTTTCAGCGAATTACAATCATGGTTGGTGCATGTTACGGAAATATCTCCTTTTTCTATCTCTCACATCGCAATTAACTATCTATATATAATAGCTACGAAGCCACTGCATATGAAGATGTGAAGTGAGGTAAATACAAAAGTAAATGATTTATTCTCGAGGCAGGAGATTCATATTTATCTGTTTACTGAAGCGAATTGGAAATTATATTATTGATGAATCATTCGGAATTTAGCGCCTATAGCTCACGTTCGAGGCCAAAGTTTTAGAAATATTGTTCCTTTTGAGAATAGAAAGGAAAGGAGACAATCGTCAGATTAGATCAAGAAAGTTATGATTCCATTTGTCTTTCGGTTGAAACTCCTGGCAGAAGGAGACGGGACTTGAACTCAGAACTCAGAACCTACAGAGCCGGATCAAATGCAGCAACGTATTCCGCCTAACTTCTTAACAACTCCGCTAATCCAACGCTGCACCTGGACTGGTACAGAACAGTCAGCTCGTTAAATTAACGTGCAAGTGGCTGAGCATTCCTCAGACATGTGTATTCTTAACCCTTTAGCATTTACATTGCTCTATATATACTATTGTATTTTAGAGGTAAAAGCTTTATTGCATATAATATAACACATAATATCGAATCTATGAGAAAAATACCTAAACATCTGTATGAGTTCCCAATTAGGGCCAGTTTGAAAAGAAAGAGGTGAGAAAATTCTGGCCGGATAAGGCCGGTTGAAATGCTAAAGGGTTAACCTGTGACAAAATGTGTGACAAGGTTGACCCTTTGGATTACAAACTATAATCTATTCGACGAGCTTCTACGCAGTTTCCGTCTGTCCAATTTCATTCATGTGTTTGAGTCGACGCGAGCCCATGTTAATTCACACTTTAAATGACACACAGTGCGATCAAACCCTCGGCCTTATTACAAAATGGGCTTAACCATTTGGCCATGCTGCTGGTATTGATATATTTAGGTTAAAAAATCGGTGGATTGGTAGTATCGGTAGAACATCGGACAAAATGCTTTGCAGTATTTAGTTACAACTTTAAACACCCTTAGTTCAGACCCCACAGAGATTAGCTTTGCCTTTCATTCTTCCGGGGCCAATAAAATAAAGTTCCAGTTAAGTAGTGGGGTCCGAAATAATCGGCTTTACTCTTTCTTATAAATTTGCCTCAACTAGAAAGCAATATATATATAGGGTAGAGAAGGTGTGATTCTATTTTAATTATCATTTTTTTATCGCTCCACATGCGACACTAATAATCTTGGGAAAGCCTTTATTGTCACGTTATCTTATGGCTGCAAATCCTATAAATTGGCACGAATCCTTGGTTTTATAGGAGAGAGAGAGAGGGGGGGGATCACGTAGAATTATTGATACAACCTTACCTGTATTAATTCCATAAAATAGCAATAAAATTGTTCTTGTCACTCAGGCATCTTGTCACTGATCCACTCTTGGACATAAATTTCTCATTTTAAATTCCTCGGAATTAATCTTCACCTATTGAAACACTCGCAAACTATTACCAATAAATTTAGCATTTCTCTACTCTGATATACAGTTGTTGTTGTTTTTGTTTTGTTTTTTATTCTTTTATTGGTTTTAGTGGTCCAAATGCAGCCATGCTGGGGCCGCAGTCTGATAACTGAAAATAAATCTTGAAAATGTTTTAGTTGATCATATCGACCCCTATTACTCACTCCACTCTTTTTCAAGCCTGGTACTTATTTTATATATTTTTTGTCGAACCGTTAAGTTAGAGGACACAAATAAACACACATATACATACGTACACACACAGATATATATATATAAGATATTAGTTTACTTGCTAACGGATTACATTGAGTTCTAATTACGGTATAGACCTTACTATGAAAGGTATACCACATTGTATATATATATATATATATATATATATATATATATATATATATATATATCCATATATATATATATCCATATATATATCCATCCGAGGGACTTCTACGGAGTTTCCGTCTACGAAATTTGACTCACAAGACATTGGTCAACTCAAGGCTATAGTAGCAGACACTTGCTTAAAGTGCCACGCAGTGGGAATGTATCTGAAACCTCGTGTTTGCGCAGCTGACTCCTTAACCACACAACCATGCCTGCACATACATTGTTACATTATAATGTCTTCAGTGTTAATCTCCAAACATTGAAATAAAACACGCTGTCATCTATAAATTTAGGATTTCTTTCTCTCTTTATAATCGTCATTTAACAGTTTGATGGCTTCATTGAAGGGCTATTAAATCTCAGCATAGCCAGTTGGTAAAGGCGTTCACTATGCAATCATAAGAATCCAGGTTCAGTCCTACTGCATCATTGGCTATATATAGTTTCCAGTGAATCCCAAGCCTACTTAATGTATGGTATATTGAGCAAATGTCATTTGTTATAGCTACAGCTTCGTATATTCAGCATAGCCAGTTGGTTAAGGAGTTTACTATGTAATCATAAGCTTCCAAGTTCAATCCTACTGCATGATATCTTGAGCAAGTGTCATTGGCTATATATAGTTTCCAGTGAATCCCAAGCCTACTTAATGTATGGTATATTGAGCAAATGTCATTTGTTATAGCTACAGCTTCGTATATTCAGCATAGCCAGTTGGTTAAGGAGTTTACTATGTAATCATAAGCTTCCAAGTTCAATCCTACTGCATGATATCTTGAGCAAGTGTCATTGGCTATATATAATCTCAAGTGAATCCCAAGCTTACTTAATATAACTTGGTACACGGATGTTCTGTAGAAAACAGTTGAATAGACTGTACGTAACTATGTTACAAAATATCTCACGCTCAATCTGCTTGAAAGTTATGTTAAAGGTACACGTATGTGAATAATGCTCAGTCACTTACACTATTATAACAGTGGACTGTACCTGTAATTCAAAGAGCCAGGTTTGTCACTAACTGTATCAGGATGAATCTCCATGAGAATTAATGAAGTTAAAAGTACACATGTCTATGGAACGCTAGCGATCTACAGCGATGTGTTAGGTCGTCAAGTATGAAATTTGTAGAATTTTGTAGAAAAACAACAAATTCTTACAAATTTCGTACTTGACGACCCAATATTTTACAGGTTAATTTCACGATTATGTTGTTCCTTTGAGGAAACCGAAACAACCGGGACACTCCTCTTTGGAACTGACGGAGGTCCATTCAATTCGATTTCAATCCAATCCATCAAATCTTCGTGTTACAAGAAATAGGTCATAAATACTTCTGATTCTTCAAAAGTCAACCTAAAATAGTACCAGGCAATTATTGATTTCTGATAACAACAACAACAAAAGTTAAAATGACAGAAGTCGCGGCCAACTTTAATTCGAGCTGTTTACGCCCAC
>OZ024755.1:12717982-12720482 GCA_964016885.1 Eledone cirrhosa
TTGTCACGATATTCAGGTTTAAATTTTTGAAGGGTTGTATCTTATCGTTGGTGAATTGCAGCATCGCTAGAGCGTCAAATACCATGCTTTAAGACATAGAGTTATGGCCCTTTACGTTCTGAGTTCAAATCCCGTCGAGGTTAACTTTGCTTTTCATCCTTACGGGGTTGATACAATAAAGTACCACTAATACACTGGGATAATTGCTGGCCATGTACCAAAAGTAGAAACAATTATTAAATTTCCAAAAGCGGACGGTGGATTAAGTCGTGAAAGAAGCATCGGAAGAAATATCTTACAATATATCCTTACGAATTTACAATTGAAATTTTAGTTGATATCTCACAGAGGTCAACTTTGCCTCTCGTCTTTGCGAGATCGATAAAATAAAGAACCAGTTACGTACTGGGGTTGATATAATGGACTTTTGACTCCCCATAAAATTACTGCATTGTGCCAATATTAGCAATCCTTATTGTTTTCTAAAAGGGAAAAATAAAAAGGTTGTGGTTTTCTAATCAGCATCTAAAACTACGAAAAATGTGGAGAAAATTCGAGTGCAAAACTACAAAGACCATTCCAAAATGAAACAACAACAAAGCATTACTATTTTTCCTAAGAATTTGGTGTTAGATTTCGAGTTCTTTGGCGTTTATATTACATTCATTCCAAACTAGCACTGCAGCCACTGTAACTACTACAACTACTACAACCACTGCAATACCACCAACACCATACCAACACAACCACCTCAACCACGAACATACACCCACAATCACCATACCACCACCATCGCTACTATACCACCATAACGGCCACCACGAACACCACACCATCATAACAACCACCATCACAATCACCACCATTACCATCTTACCACAACCACTGTGACACCACACCATCATAACAACCACCGTCACAACCACCTCACCATCTTCACAATCACCACCATTACCATCTTACCACAACCACTATCACACCATACCATCATAACCATCACCATACCACCACATCACCACACCATTACAACAACTACAACCACAACCACTACCACCAACACAACCATACCATCAAAACCGTCAACACGACTACCTCAACCACCACCATTACAACCACACCATTACAACAACCACAACACCACTACAACCACAACCACCAACACAACCATACCATCAAAACCGTCAACACGACCACCTCAACCACCAACAAACCACCACCATACTACCACATCACTACAACCACCTCAACGACCAACAAACCCCCAACCACCACAACCACTATACTCGCCGTACCCCCCACGTCGTTATGTAAACTCTGGTTTTAATTTCTTCTGAAGTTGAAATTCAAAAAATTCCTACCAGAAATATTCCTTTGTTTTTTAAATTTCATTTATTTTATATACATAGAAAAATATGTTTGCGTATTATTTGGTGTGTATATGTATATATACGTGTATACGTATATATATATATATATATATATATATGTGTGTGTGTATGTGTGTGTATGTATATATATAGAGAGATATGTATGCATGATATGTATGTGCATTTATATACATATATATATGTGTGTGTGTGTGTATGTGTACATATATGTATTGATGCTTCTGTATATATATATATATATATATATATATATAGTTATGTAATAAACAACATAAGATAATTATTTCATTTACCAGTGGTTTCTTGAAAGCAAATAAGTTTCAAGAAACCACTGGTAAATGAAATAATTATCTTATGTTGTTTATTACATAACTATTAAGCTCTGTAACCTACATAGAGCACTCTTTTTTCCTGGACCTTTCCGACGGAATTACTTCATTCATATATATATATATATATATATATATATATATACGTATATATATATATGCATAGATGCATATATATATATATATATATATATATATATATAATAATGGGATAACAAGTTATATATATATGCATCTATATATACATATGAATAGATATATGTGTATATGTAGATATATATGTGTATATGTAGATATATATGTGTATATATACATACATGTGCGTATTACTTACTATATTTTTATCAAAACATTTATATAATTTTTTTGAGTTTTTTCCATGCTTCTAATTTCCTATTGTTTTCCGTTCATTTTTTTTTCAGTATTATTCTTTGTAATGGCTGATATATATTGTTTTCAAAGTATACTCATTCACCCTCAAACATTTTAATCAACACCACACAGGATTGTTGATGTTTTCTACATACCTCACTGACATATGGTCACAAGGAAAATAAAAGCGCCTCTCCTTTCTACAATTCTCACTCTCTCTCTCTCTGTATATATATATATATATATATATATATATATATATATATATATATAAGGTATATATTGAGTTACAAACTCAAAATAGTCTCTTACAATTAAATAGCTCAATGAAAGAAATAAACACAGATATATAGACATATGCGTTCAAATCGTAAGGGACCAGGATCGCTAAGGTGAAAAAAAATACTAACT
>OZ024755.1:12727982-12732982 GCA_964016885.1 Eledone cirrhosa
TATATACTTATAATAAACATACATTTAATCTTACTGTGAGTATAATGTTGATTGTGCCTCAGCAAGATGAAAGCTACAATGAACTATAGCGACATTTAGCCTTCAGGACATAACTTTAAACCACAGCAATTTATTCCAACATCATATCCGCGTTGCTTTATTTTACACACCGTTTCTCTTTTATGATTGCGGCCGCTTATCTTCTATTTTAGGTCCATAGATAAAACTAGACGGGCCTGATTATGTGTTAAATGTATGGGAAGGGTGTATACAAGCAAGCATGAACCTTTTTACGAGTTTTAGATAAGATAACCTCTTCTTTGTAACTTTGGCCATATTTTGGTTCTTGAAACGTTTTCAGGTTTCAAGGTGGAAAAGGTCTAACTGAAGAAACATTCTGTTGTGGTCTCCACCCCCACCTCTCTCTCTCTCTCTCTCTCTCATATATATATATATATATATATATATATATACAGATACATATATATATATATACAGATACATATATGCATGTGTATATATATATATATATATATATATCACATATACATATATGTATATGTATATACAGATATATATATATATATATATATATATATATATATATACACACATGCATATATGTATGTAAGAATATTTTGGAAACAGCGAGTGGGTTTGAAATTATTAGAAATGTAAGCTATCGCCGTATTTTGACTAAAGAATTTAAAGAAATTATTTAGCCTGATAGTGGGGTTAAGAACCCTCGGAGAAATGGAAAAAGATGGGTATTGACGTACATGTACGTCAATACTCATCTTTTACGAACCCGCATACTCACACAGACGCAAAACTCCCGTATACACATAACCAAAAGCATATGTACCAGAATATATAAAAATATACGCCATAACATATACAATCAAATATACGTACGAGAAAGTATACGTACCTTCACAAAACATACAGGTAATATATACTTACCTATGCAAATAAGTAATGGTATAAACATAACATATACTTAGATACCACATCAAGACGTAAAATATCCATGTATAGATCGTACTATCCGTTAGGGTGTAATGTGGGGCTGTAATACAGGAAAGTTTTGTGCAATTTATGTTTACAAGCCGAAATTGCCTCAGACTTTTTGTTGAAGATGTGGTCTGTGGCGTAGAGTATTTCCAGGGACTCAGATGGTCTTTTATTTCCGTTATACAATCTAGCCCTAGCTAGGATCTCCCAGTGTAACTTATATTGTGTGTGGTTGTCTTTTAGACTCCACATATAAGCTGAAAGTGACGTCATATTCCTTCTTAAAGGGTAACGAAAAGAATAGGTATGCATGTAAAGACGCTGCTTGAATCTATTGGCAGTTAACTCTATGTAGGCCCTATGGGACGTGGATGTTTCAACCTTACATTTGTAGACAATGTTACTAGAGAGGCATTTCCCGGATAGGGGGCAATCAACCCGATTCCTACAATTACAGTTAGTACTAACTACAGGGTTGCAAGTGTTCCTACGGCTAGGTAGTTTAGCTAAATTTGAAGCTGTGATGTTATGTGCAAGGTTAGGAGTCGTAGAGTAAGAAATTTTAATAGTATTTCTATTAAAAATTTTACTATATTTATGTGTAGGGGGAAAATGCTTCGCAATAAGGGATAGAAAGATCTTCGCTAATGGTGTGGCCACCTCCATATTATATGGTGGGTTATACCATATAATGCGACGGGGTCTATTTCTTTTAGGTCTATTCTCGTACTCTGTATATGCTACCTTATCGACAAATCCACTCCGAGCAAGAGCTTCATTGTAATAAGTGGAATGGTCGTTGAAAATATGCTCGTTAGTAGATAGACGGGAAAGCCTCAACGAAACGTTTCTTACCAGGAAATATATATATATATATATATATATATATATATATACACATATATATATAAAACAAATTAACTCGAAAATAGGGAAATAGGAAAACTCGGCTTATGGAAACTGTTAGAACAACAAAATACCGTCGAATCAGCGTTGGGTAAGAAATTACCTCGAAGGATATATATATACATATATATATATATATATATATATATATAATTGCCCTCTAGGGTGCCACAATTCACGTAGTCTTTCATTTGTACATTTCATGCACACATTTAAACGTCAATAATTATATTATTAGAAATATCCAACTCGAGCAGTCATGTTTTCAATAAATCATATTTGAAACTAAAGGTGTTTCCTATTTACACACACACACACACACACACACACACACACACACACACACACACATATATATATATATATATATACGTAAATACTATATAAGTGAGTATGTACAAGCATGCATACATATATACGTTACATGCATACCTACGTACATATGTATGTTTGTGCATGTATGTATGTATGTACTTATGTATGCGTGCACGTATGTAGGTGTATATGTATGTATGTATATATGTGTGTGTGTGTTTATATGCCAACTATGTAAGGTTTGTGTCATGGGATTGTATGTCTACGTGTATACAAGTGTACTCAATTTCGTTTCCTTGCTTGTCATTGAACACCTCATAAATTAAACCTCCTTTTCACATAGCTATCAAATTCGTTATCCTACAATCGCTCTCTCTCTCTCTTTATATATATATATATAAACATATATATATATATATATATATATAGCGACGAAACATAAGTCAATTGCATGAACTCATAATCCTTTATTTACTGCTATATATATTTCGATGATAGCCATTGAGTGGCTATGACCTCATCAGGCAGTTGGTCAGTTCTTAGATATGCCAGCTCTGTGTGTATAGTGTTGATTGTATCAGAGCCTTGGGACATATATCGGGTATCGACTGGGGAGTAGTTTGCTTATTCACCTTTTTATAAATAATACAAATTGATGAAAGATTATATATATATATATATATATATATATATATATAATCTATATATATAATCTTTCATCAATTTGTATTATTTATAAAAAGGTGAATAAGCAAACTACTCCCCAGTCGATACCCGATATTAATTACCCGGTTAAAATCTAAACAATTTTGTGGTAAATGTTTCTAGAACAATTGATAGGGTCTTGAAACATTCTTGGATTTTGACAATTAGTGTGGAGTAGACTAAAAAACAGTAACAAACCGTGGAGAAAAATTCAGTAAAAACCCTTTTTTACTGATTCATCTAAACATCTGCCGTCATAATTTTATGTGGAAAACCTTTAAATTATACTCAAAACATCAGCTGGTAACTTCTTTTTCCGTCTTTTAGGGGGATCTTCACCCTATTTTATAAGCTGTTTTATAATATCGATGTGCTTCAACAAATCATCCTTTATACTTATAATGACAAAATTAATTATATAACTAAATCCCATCGGTTTTCTTGATTATTTTTTTAATATTTTGAAAATAATAGGCAGTGTTTTTCATTAGAACTATGGTAAAAAAAGGGTTAACTTGTTTATATATAAAAACATTCCATTATCTTTATGTAAGAACGATAAAATAAAGTACCAGTAATGCACTGGGTAATTGCTGGGTAAATGCTGGCCTTGTGCCAAAAGTAGAAACAATTATCTTTATGTAAGAACCTTTGTTAAGTTATGCTCCAAACGTCATCTCACTTTTGAGACATTTAGTTATATTAGTTAATCCCTCCAAATCCCTCAAAATTCTTTGTTATTTTTAAAATTATTTGAAAATAACAGACAGTGTCTTTCATTAGAACTATGGTAATAAAGTCTTAGCGTGCTTATATTTAAAAACCTTCCAGTATAATTTTATGTAAGAGCCTTTGTTAAGTTATGCTCCAAATACCATCTCAATAATGAGAACGTAGGTTATATTACTAAATCCCTCCAAATTCTTGGTTATTCTCAAAATTATTCGAAAATAAGAGACAGCGTCTTTAATTAGAAACACGGTAATACATTGTTAACGTGTTTATATTTAAAAATCCTTCATAATTTTATGTAAGAGCCTTTGTTAAGTTATACTCCAAACATCCTCTCAATAATAAGAACTTAGGTTATATTACTAAACCCCTCCAAATTCTTGGTTATTCTCAAAATCATTTGAAAATATTAGGCAGCGTCTTTGATGAGACATATGGTAACGAAAGGGTTAAACGAAAGAACCGAAAATAATTGCTTAGTCTCACTTCACCGTAACAGAACGTATCAAACACTACCACAAACTCTCTTCCAAACTAATTAAAACAGATGCCGTTCATTATCAGTTTTCTCCGATTGTGGAATTTCCCTCAATGGATATAAAGCCATCTGATGAGATACGAATGGAAAATAGATGAATGGACTAGATTAGACTGAAGGAAGTGTAATTTAGTGAAACAATGACCTATGACATCATTTCAGATATCCAGTTATCAAATAAGAGCTTTCATAGCACGGGCTGACCTCCTGGCCTTGACTCAGAACTTGCTTTAATAACTTATAGAATCGTATATTTTCATTCAGCGCAGATTTCTGGCACCAATGTATGTGTAAGTGTAGATATGTTTCTGTATGTGCATGTCTGCGTACGAACGTATGTATGTATATATGTATATACGTGCTTGTGTGTACATCTCTCTCTCTCTATATATATATATATATATATATATATGTGTGTGTGTGTGTGTGTGTGTACGTGTGTGTACGTGTGTGTGTATGTGTGTGTACGTGTGTGTGTGTGTGTGCGTATGTGCGTGCGTGTGTGTATGTATGTGCGTGCGTGTAAGTACGAATATTTATATGTGTAAAAAAAGAGTGTTCGTTTTAATACGTATATATATGATCACATATATACACACATATATGCATGTGTGTGTGTGTGTGAGTATATATATATATGATGTATGTATGCAATTTACAAGATTGTCATTTTAACGTTTGGAATGGAGAAAAATCTGTCTGTGTCATCAAAATAATTTAAACGGAAAGAGGAAGTTATATAGCAATGAAGGTAAAGTAATTAATTCAGCTGAGGTAAGTGGATTAATTT
>OZ024755.1:12737982-12757982 GCA_964016885.1 Eledone cirrhosa
TGGTGGTGTGATGGTGGTGGTGCTAGTGGTGGTGTTGGTGGTGATGTTTGTGGTGCTGGTGGTGTGATGGTGGTGGTGTGATGGTGGTGATGTGGTGGTGGTGTGATGGTGGTGGTGTGATGGTGGTGGTGGTGGTGGTGGTGTGATGGTGGTGGTGCTGGTTCTTGTTGTTGGTGGTGCTGGTTGTTGTTGTTGGTTGTGGTTGTTGTTATTGGTGGTGGTTGTGGTGATGATGGTGGTGTGATGGTGGTGGTCGTGGTGGTGATGGTAGTGGTTGTGGTGATTGTGGTGGTGGTGATGATTGTGGTAGTGATTGTGGTGATTGGTGATGTTGGTAGTGGTTGTTGGTTGTTGTTGGTGGTGGTGGTGGTGGTGGTGGTGTTGGTGGTGGTCCTTTTTTTATTGTTTTATGAAATACTCTCTGTGATAAAGGCGGCGAATTGGCAGAGTCGTTAGGTCTGTCTCGAGCCCGGAGGCCCATCAGGCTGGTGCTTACCCCGGTTTCCTTAGCGTAAAGCGACTGAGAGTACAGGACTCCAATCCATTTGTATGCAAAAGATTTTGTTAGGTCTTTTGTTTGGGTTCTACATCAAGTTTGACATTTGACTGGCAGACTGACTTGTTTAAAGAAATCAACTAAGATATTTGAGACAATCTAGAAGGTTATATTGCTCGAAGAACATTCTTTCTTCGAGAAATACACCAAATTAACTCGTATATTTGTTAATCTATCCCAACGTTAAATATCGGTTACATTCCGAGATATTGCTTTCATTAGTAACATGTTTCTTCGGGCTCGGATGAATTGGTTTAGCAGGCCACTTTACAATAAACAAAACCCAGGATTTCGTGGTATCTTGAGCAAATGTCTTTACCATAGTTTCAAGTCGATTAACCTTTTAGCATTTAAACTTGCCATATCCGACCAGAATTCTCTCTCCTCTTTCTGTTCAATCTGACTGTAACTGGCTGCTCATACTGATGTTAAGGTATTGTTCTCAAAATAAATACTATAAAAATATCATAGCTTCGATATTATGTGAGATATTATGTGAGATACCATGAAAATATAATTGTAAATATAGAGTAATGTAAACGCTAAAGGCCTTTTCAGAGAAATTGGAGAGACGGAAACGATGTTAAAACCTGTCGGATTGATTGTATCTGTAATTCAAAGGACATAGCAATATTTCTAATAATTTTTCATGGGTCTGCTCAATTAAAATTAACATGGTGCTAAACATCAACAATAACATCACCGATTTCATCTCTCTTCTCTTTTACCAATAACTCCCTAAGAAGTCGTAGAGGTGCTGTTTTAACATATCTGGGGCATATTTTAAAACCTGGCAGAGCCCATCTCCTCTCTGAGTCTGAATACAGCAGATTTCTTCCAGAGAAAGATAAAGAATGAAAGAATGGAAATGAGAAGTATCGATCCCAGTACTAGATTAGATTTCATCTAATTCAGTGTAAAGCCCCAGTATTTTTAAAAGAAAATATAATGGAATCTTATGTTTATTCCAATTTAGTTTTTATTCCATTTGCTAGTTTTTATTTTATAAATATAGCATTAGATCATGGAGTGCTATGTATCTTAGTGATTTATTTTGTATCTACTTTTATTTTATTCAATCCAAAAATGATATAAAGAACAGATACAGTATCTTGGTAACGAGTGATTATTCATTAATTTTTTTTTTCAACTTGATCTTGTCAACAAAAATTTGTCAACTGTATTTTTAGCAACAAGACTTTTTCAATAATAACCTCATCACATTTTCTCACAGCACTCCATAAACATCCAGCATTAATACAATTATGCAATTTAATTTCATTCACTTCTTTGTTTTTTTTTTTGTTAAGAAACTTTTAGTAGAAATCTTGTATTTTTTTTTTAGACTCACCTTGAGGTAAAAGTGAGTATTTTAATCGGGCATACACACGCATGGCTGAGAAAATAATTTACTTTCTGCGGTTGGAGAGGATGTGCGGGTGTAGTGGTGGGAAGGAGGCGGGTTAGATGAAGAGAATGAGAGAATAAATATCAGTGGCTTTTTTAATGTTCTTTCAACATGT
Source organism: Eledone cirrhosa (assembly GCA_964016885.1). Classification (NCBI taxonomy): domain Eukaryota; kingdom Metazoa; phylum Mollusca; class Cephalopoda; order Octopoda; family Eledonidae; genus Eledone; species Eledone cirrhosa. The sequence continues at coordinate 12,740,062 of OZ024755.1, forward strand.
TTATTTAACGTTGTTTATTGTGTGTATTCCAGATAATTCTGGTCGAGAACGTATCCTAGAAATTATATAAGAGAACAGGAAAATACTTTATAAGAATATAATTGATGAAATATTACTGTTTAAATGTGAGTTAGTAGTTAGGGTGTTTGTACGGCTATATATTCATATATCTTTTAATTTTGAATTATATATACACACACACACACACACGCATATATATATATATATATATTATACATATATGTTTTACACACACACATATATATATATATATATATATATATATATTATACATATGTTTTACACACACACATACATATATATATACATATATAACGAAGGAGTTGTGGTAAGGAACCAGATGAGTCCAGAAATACCCGTCGAAACGGCTTGAGCTCTGCCGTCGGGGTCATACTTTTTCCTATATACATATATATTTTTGTATAGAAGATTAAACAGAGTTCAGACAATGACGTCCTTGGAACATTTTTGGTCTCATAAAACCTGCAAATATGTAGACTCTGGGAGTGTGATTGCATATTTCTACACACTATCATATATGCGTGTGTTGTTGTGTGTGTGCGTGTTTATAGAAACATGATGAATGTTGGTATCACACACACACATATATATATATATATATATATATATATGAAGGAGGGTGACACGAAAGAGCCTGGAAAGGTCCGAATCACATCAACTCCGCAGAATGAATTATGAATGAATGGGAGTGTCCGTATTAGTGAATGTTGGTTTGTGTGTACTCGTGTATTTGTGAGTGTTAGTATGAGCATGTGTCAGTGTGTGTATGTGTGTGTGTATGTGCTAAAGTGTATGTGAGTATTAGTGTGAATAAGAGCGTATGTTTTAGTGTGTGAGAGAGAGAGAGAGAGAGAGAGAGAGAGAGAACGTGTGAATATGAGCGTGTGTGTTAGTGTGTGTATGTGTGTGTTTTAGTGTATGTGTGTGTGAGTTAGTGTGTGTGTATATGTGTTAGTGTATGTGTTAGTGTGTGTGTTAGCGTGTGTGTGTGTATGTATGTGTTAGTGTGTGTGTGTTAGTGTGTGTGTATATGTGTTAGTGTGAGTGTGTGTGTGTGTGTGTGTGTGTATGTGTGAGTGTGTGTGTGTGTGTGTGTGTGTGTGTCAGAGGTGCCTGCATATAATGACTTCCATTTGTCTTGTCATATAAACTAACAAAGGAAAAATCTAAAAATCTAAACGAAATATGTCTGAACACATTAATATGCATGACGTCATTAAAGTTACTCGTCTCATCCCAAACTTTATACATTTCGGCGGCAGGGGTGAGGGCTGTAAGCTACGGTGACCCCAGCATAGGTTCTTTCTAGAACACGACTCGTCACCCCCCAGCTCACTCTATCTCAAACAGGATGTAGGGAGACTGACACATTTCATCATCTTCATCATTTCCATCTTCCAATCTTACCCCCTCTCATCTCTCACCTTTCCTAAATCTCTTTCCATCTCTCTTTCCTCACCCCCATTTTCTCTGCGTATGGATATATAAAAATGTGTTTGTGTATGTATTTATTTGTAAGTATATATATATATATATATGTGTGTGGGTGTGTGTATATAGTATATATGTATATATATATAAGTTAAAACAATGAAATAAAAATTCAAGTCATTAGAGATATACTTCACTGCTTTACGATCGTTTCTAGGTGACGATAATACATCGTAACTATATTTCGTTATCGATCTATGTAAGGTTAGTTACAATATATCAGATAAGGAAAAATATTTACTTACATATAGGAAAATGTTTAACCCTGACGGCAGAGCTCAAGCCGTTTCGTCGAAAAGGCTTGATCTCTGCCGTCGGGGTTAAACATTTTCCTATTACCCACTCTACTACCCTACGTATTGAGTACTCTGGTGCGTTATGGTCCATCTGGTTCCTTACCACACCTCCTTTGTTATATATATATATACACACACACACAGACACACACGTAGATGTATTTATATATATGTATGTGTATATATAGACGTATATATATATATGTGTGTGTGTGTGTACGTATATGTATAAAGAATGATGTACTCATGCGCATAGATGCTATAAAATAGTTTATAAAATAGAGTGAATACCCTTAAAAGACGGGAAACGGAGATGCCATAAGCCGCCGTGAGGAATCGAACCTCACATCTCCAAGATACCGGTTAAGCGCTTTTAAACACTAAACCAAGGGATCTTGCCGTCATAAATTAAGTGGATATCTGAATCACAACAGTTAACTTTATCTTCCCAGCGCTTTGTAAGAGTCCGAGAGATTGGCTACACACTCATGCAAAGATACACACACTAATAAACACACACATACGAACATAGATATATACATACATGCACATCCATCCACACATATAAACACATACGCACACGTAGATACAAACATACATAGACATACATACACACTCATACGTAGATACATACGTATGTGTGTGTGTGTGTATGTGTACATACATATACAAATACACTCACACATACATACATACATATATATATATATATATATACACATACATACATATATATATATACATACCTACATACATACATACATACATACACAAATACATCCACACATACAGACATTCAAACACACACATATATATATATATATATATATATATACATACACACATACATCCACATACATACATACACAAATACATCCACACATACATACATACACCAACACATCCTTACACGACTGTTCGCTTGTCTATGTGACCTTTTCCACATGAATAAAGTCGTCTGAAATCAATGAAAAACTGTTACAACCCTCCAGAGAAGTCTTGTGTTCCTCCTCGTTCCCTGTAAAGGATCTCTTGGAATGGAAACAACAGCAATAATTATTGTAATCACGACAATAGTACCAATGAAAATAATAATGACGTTGACAAAAATAACAACAACAGCAATAATAACAACAACAACAACAACAGCAATAACAACAACAAAAGCAACAACAACAACAATAATAATAACAACATCAGTAATAACAACAACAACAACAACAACAACAATTGTTTCTACTTTAGGCACAAGGCCAGCAAATACCCAGTGCATTACTGGTACTTTATTTTATCGACGCCGTAAGGATGAAAGGCAAAGTCAACCTCGGCGGGATTTGAACTCAGACCGTAAAGGGACGTAACTATGCTAGAAATCATGGCGTCCAACCCTCTACCGATTAGATTGGCAGTATCGGTAGAGCGTCAGACACTATGCTTTGCAGCACAGAGTTACGGCCCTTTACTGGCTGAGTTCAAATCCCGCCGAGGTTAACTTTGCCTTTCATCCTTACGGGGTCGATAAAATAAAGCACCAGCAACGTACTGGGGTCGATTTAATCGACTTTCCCTACCCCCAAATTACTGGCCTTGTGCCTATACTAGAAATCAATAATGTGAACAATGAAAAATGTATATGTGGAACTATTGATTTCTCTTGTCAAAAAGATCAGCACGAGGTCAGTATTGATAGGAGAATGACATGGTTGAGTGAGTTGACTTCAGTAGATTGTATTAGTTTAAAATGACCGATATAATGAGAGAGAGAGAGAGAGAGAAAGAGAGAGAGAGAGAGAGAGAGAGAGAGAGAGAGAGAGAGAGAGAGAGAGAGAGAGTAAAGTAAACGAAGTCACTGATTTTTCGGTAAGGAAACCATTATGAATTAATTTGTGATTGACACTGAGTTGACATAGAAATGCATATGCTATATAAATGGCCTAGCTTTCTTCAGTATTGGCAATAATTAAGAATATTGTCATCTTATGCCTATATATATATATATATATATATATATATATATATATATATATATATATATAAATGAGAGGTATAGAGATTGTTTTAGCAAGAAGCTAACGGCATTCTATAACATATATGCGACTATAACGTCAAGATGGGAAAAGTAGTTAACGAAAGATTTAGGAAAAATAACTCAAACTCATCTCAAAAGAGAATCAGGATACAAATTCATCCACAGAATTTAGTGAAATCCAGGGATAAATCTATAGACCTTTAACTCATGATAAAATAAAGTTTGAAACACTTATCCTTCAATTTGGAATAACATCAAATGCTCTGTATAGTTTTAAAAGACTATTTCATGAAAACTTTCAGTGGAGATGGTCACGGTTGGATTTCATTCATCAGCAGAGCTCAACAGAAAACCAGGGCTCTCACAGTAATATAATCCGAAAAAGGGAATTCTAAAACTGGCTAGTTCGCCTTCATGTGTAATTATGAAAAAGCACATGAGGAAAAAACGGGGCTAGTGACGTCAGGATGGAAGTGAATGTTTATTTACAAGAAATAGCAGTCAAATACATTCTGAAAAAAACTCTACAAAAGGAGTTCAGCAAAATAGCAATAATTATCACAGTTTTTATGAAAAAAACCGGGATTAGTCACAGATAGTTTAAGCACTCTAGGAAAAGAATCCGAGTATAAATATAAATGAGAGGTATAGAGATTGTTTTAGCAAGAAGCTAACGGCATTCTATAACATATATGCGACTATAACGTCAAGATGGGAAAAGTAGTTAACGAAAGATTTATATATATATATATATATGCAGAGATTATATTTAATTTGTTGGGATTCAACCAACAAACTTAAAACATTTTATAACTAATATAAAGCACTCAAAAGATTAGTGGAGTAAATATTCAATATATTAATAAATGGAAACTATATTTATAAAACCATAATCATTTTATTATATATATTTCAAGGGCAACCAAGGCAAATTATGGTGCGCTTTCATCAGATAAAATACAGATTTGTTTAATAAATAAATATTGACATACCCGGAAAAAAGACAATCTTAACGGTTGAAGCTTCCTGGAGATATATATATATATATATATATATATATATATATATATATATATATATATATATAACGAAGGAAGTGTGGTAAGGAACCAGATGGACCATAACGCACCAGAGTACTCAATACTTAGGGAAGAAGAGTGGGTAATAGGAAAAAGTTTAACCCCGACGCCAGAGCTCAAGCCGTTTCGACGAAATAGCCGTCGAAACAGCTTGAGCTCTGCCGTCGGGGTCATACTTTCTCCTATTACCCACTCTACTACCCTAAGTATTGAGTAGTCTGGTGCGTTATGGTCCATCTGGTTCCTTACCACAATTCCTCCGTTATATATATATATATATATACATTCCGTATATAAGGATGCAATTCACTTGTAGCACTCAACGTCATATTACTTCCTAAAAACAAGGATGACGGAGTATATTAATAAAGAGGAAAATGCGAAGTTAAAGATGTTAGGGTCCTTTATTAATTGAGCCGTTATACATATTTCAATGACAATATATATCGTGATTTCTTCAGACAGCAAAAACTGATATACACATATACAAATATTCATACGTGTAATATATACATATAGTGTATATAAGATGGATGTTCCTTCATGGTCCCAGAAGACAGAATAGGATACTACAGAGTATAAACGATAAATTCATGTTCAGTGCCATACAATACTATTTCTAATACTCCTTACATTGTTTCTTAAACTTTTTTCTTTCGCGACCAAATTTTACCAGACGAATTTTCTCGTGATCCACTTTCAGTCATATAAAATTCAATAAAAAAAAACCAATACATTACAGTACTACAAACTATAACGAGATATATCAATACATTTTTTATACATGGTTCCCAGTCGCTATTTCTATTGTAACACACTGCTGTTATACATACTACTGTGTCGTCTGGCTTTTATAATCGTGATTTGTTGCACTGATCTCTTTTAAAATCCTATTCCCGGTAGCTATTTAGATATTTCTATTATAACAGCCCTGTTACTTTCCTTTATTCATTTTTGTGCACTTATTGTTATATGTACACATACACACACAAACATATATATATATACACACACATACAGACAGACAGATACGTACATACATACAAATATATACATATATACAGGGTGGCACAAAAGTCACGCACCACCCTAACCACAAGAAAAACAGTTTATATAGGATTAATCGTTATATTATGGCAAAGTAGCCCACCCTGTATATATATATATATATATATATATATATATATATATATATATATATATATATATATCCATTCATTCATTCATTTCTTTATATTTGCGTGTGTATTTGAAAAAATGTAGTTCAATATTTATTGAAATAAAACTTACTGAATGCTGAACAAGAAAAAATGGATGCTTTGTTTAGTTTTCCGGTTTTACGATGTCATTTATTCGCTGAAAGCCCGAGCACAATCACATACAATGATATGTATTTTCTCATCGACCCATAAATAATTGTATGGAATGTATGTATATATATATATATATATATTTATATATATGTGTGTGTGTGTGTGTGTGTGTGTGTGTGTGTGTGTGTGTGTGTGTATGTGTGTGTGTGTGTGTGTGTGTGTGTGTGTGTGTGTGTGTGTGTTTATGTATACATGTGTATGTGTGTGTATATATATCTATGTACGTGTATATGTGTATATATATAAGCGTACATGTACACACATATATATATACATATGTATATATATATATATATATATATGCGTATATGTATATATATATACCCATGTATTCATGCATATATATATATATATATATATATATATATATATATATATATATGTGTGTGTATGTATATATGTATGTGTGTGTATATGTGTGCATGCATGTATAGGTATATATGTTATATATATATATTAATATATAGGTGTATATGTTATATATGTATGTATGTTCATATACCCACACCAGTATACAGCTTTTATATTAATGTATAAATACGCATTACTTTACATCTCTCCCTCTCCCCCTCCCTCCCTCTCTCCCTCTCCCTCAACTTAATCTCAGAAGAATTATTTCACTCGTTCCTTTTCTTTCTCTCTGTTGCTCTCACTCTTTCTCCCTCTCTTGAAAATATCTTTTAAAACTTTGTGACGTTTCAATGCCCAACAATATCTAACCATCGTACAGCAATGTCTTACCACAACAAAACATTGTTCACATTTTCAACAGAAGTTTCTCTTCGCCTCCGCGTTTCCATTATACCTATATGGTGGCTGCCAACTCGTTTTCGAGTACGGCCACTACTTTATATCCATGTAGGAGAACCCCCACCGATGCGCTGAACGAGTGTGACTTTTTAGTCCAGCCAGCGACTTGAAAACTCTGGTACAAACACTACACTTGTGACAATTATTGACACTTAGTGCTGGGCCCATGGTACCATGTGACCACAAGTGCAGAGAGATCTCCAGATATAAAGCAATGCCTGTGCCGTGAAGCTTTTATAGTGAGCAAAGACACTGCACAAAGCCAGTCCCACTCTCTTAACCAAGATGATATTTACCAAAAAGAAGAACAAGTCAACATCATTGGATACCACCAGGGTTGCAGGTGTTATATCAGAGTTTTCCTTCTCCTAGAATTCTGCCTTGACAAAGGCTAAAGGGTCATCTCTCCCGGTGATTTTAGATGGCCATTGACTCTTAAGAGCTCCTTTGCCCTTTGACAGGTTTTGTTTTTAGTCCTGCAGGATGTCCAAAGTCACCCTCCTCACCAAGAAATCTTGGTGGGGTTGCCAGTTTAGTCGCCAACGACCCGACCATGAGACAGGTTGTACTGGGATACATGTTACCAGTAGCACCAACTGGTGACCTGACATACATACATACATACATACATACCCATCATTATTGGAGCTACAGGTTATATAGCAATCTGTTTGGACCAAACTATGACTGAACTTGGATTTGTGGGCAAAGAGTTCAGCTCCCTAATTCATAGACTACAAATGGCTGCGATAGCTGGCACCTTCAAAATTTGCAAAGCATTCTTGCGATTCAAGGGATGACAATTTCTTTTCTTTTACAATCTTACCCCCAGGAAGGTGGCCGGTCAAAAATATACTCGAAATGAAGAGAAAGAGAAACATACAGTCAGACAGACAGACAGACAGACAGACATACAGACAGACAGACAGACAGATAGATAGATAATTGTTTCTACTGTTTGGCACAAGGCCAGCAATTATCCCAGTGTATTACTGGTACTTTATTTTATTGACCCCGTAAGGATGAAAGGCAAAGTTAACCTCGGCGGGATTTGAGCTCAGATCATAAAGAGCCGTAACTATGCTGCAAAGCATGGCGTCCGACCCTCTACCGATACTGGCTGCAACTCGATTTCGAGTAATGCCATCGCATGAACATCACGTACGTAGCTTTTTAGTCCTTGCCTATGGCCAGCAATACGATGCACCACAAAAAATGTCACATATCAAACGACACCTGTGCTTGAAGCTTTTTTTAAGTGAGGAAAGGTTTATACATTCTAACATTTTTTTTTTAAAAACGCCGTTGAAACGTCTGTCTAAACGCGAGCAAAAGTTAATGGCTGGTAGGTCGTTGTTTATCTGTCAGTCTATCTGTCAGTCTATCTGTCTTCTCGCTCTCTCTCTTTCTCTCTCTCTATCACTCTCTTGACTGTCTGCCTCGCTCTCACACACTCTCTTTCTCTCTCTCTCTCTCTCAATCTCCCTGTCTCTCTTTTTCTGTGTCTCTTTCCTTGTCTGTCTGCCTCTTTCCTTGTCTGTCTGCCTCTCTCTCACACACTCCCTCTCTCTCTCCATCTGTCTTTCAATCTGTCTCTCTCCCTGTCTCTCTCTCTCTTGTCTGTCTGCCTCTCTCTCACTCACTCTCTCTCTCTCTGTCTTTCAGTGTTTGTCTCTCCCCCTGTCTGTTTGTCTTTCTCTCTCTCTCTGTCTGTTTGTCTCTCCCCCTGTCAGTTTGTCTGTCTGTCTCTCTCTCTCTCTCTCTCTCTCTCTCTCTCTCTCAGTCTGTTTGTCTCTCCCCCTGTCTGTTTGTCTGTCTCTCTCTCTCTCTCTCTCTCTCTCAGTCTGTTTGTCTCTCTCCCTGTCTGTCTGTCTGTTTGTCTCTCCCCCTGTCTGTCTGTCTCACACTCTCTCTGTCGGTTTATCTATCTATCTACCTGTCACTAAAACCTCCCACTACTAAATTAACTGGAACATCTAGAATTTATATTCTTCGTTCTCTATCTCCTCTATAGTAAGACTGTCATTTCGTATCTGCCCTATAGTGCGGCTGTCATTTGTTCTCTATTATCTAGTCAGGCTGTCATCTCTCCTCTATCTAACCAGGCTGTCATTTCTTCTCTATTATACGTCAATAACATCAACTCCCTCAACAGTTTCGTTCTCTATAGAATGAATATTCAACACAATATATCAACGTATCACCACCCCACCACCACCACCACCCCACTCTCAAAAGCGTGAACCTAATAAACTCATATGTGTACTGCCTCTGTTTTTATTCCCGTCTAAGACTTAACTATATATATATATATATATATATATATATAATAAATGTAATCTTTTTTTTATATATATAGGAAAATGTTTAACCCCGACGGCAGAACTCAAGCCGTTTCGACGGCTATTTATAGAAATAGCCGTCGAAACGGCTTGAGCTCGGCCGTCGGGGTTAAACATTTTCCTATTACCCACTCTACTACCCTAAGTATTGAGGACTCTGGTACGTTATGGTACATCTGGTTCCTTACCACACCTCCTTTGTTATATATATATATATATATATATATATATATATATTAATTAAAATAACAGATTAAAGTTTAAGCAAAGAATCGCTGCTTTCACCCTTAACGGGATCTTCTGAAACTCCATTAAATCCCGTTAAGGGTGAAAGCAGCGATTCTTTGCTTAAACTTTAATCTGTTATTTTAATAAATATTTGCTCTACGGTTCTTATATATTTGATATATATTTATCCTTATCGAGTCCTCTTTGGATTTTAGTCTTCAAATTTATTATTATTACTATATATATATATATATATATATATTAGAAAAGGGAAGTAAGGTTCTATACAAAATAGTGGATAAGGAGAAAAAGTGAAGTTGGAAATAGCAGGGAAAATATATTTTAGGGTCTGTTTTTCTTTTTTTTATCCTTTCTTTGATTCGTCAAAGTGACATTATTGAAAAGATGACATTATTGAACAAATGAGAGGGACAATTCTTTTTAAAAAAAAAAATTTATAATATATATAAAATATTACCGGTTTCGATGTATTATTAAAATTCATCTTGTCAAATGTTGAGTATTGAAATGAAAAATTATATATATATATATATATATATATATATATATATACATCACTGTTGTTACTGTTCTCTCTGGTGTGTTTCTTTAGTTGATGTCTCCTTATACTCCATGTAAACCCAACTCTGTGTTGTTTATCATCTTTCTATAGTCCCCAATGTCTAGAGCCATGATGGCAAATATAACAAATTATTATTATTATTAGTGTGGATTGGCAGTATCGGTAGAGGGTCGGACGCCATGCTTTGACGCATAGAGCTACGGTCCTTGCCATTCTGAGTTCAAATCCCGCCGAGATTAACTTTGCCTTTCATCCTTACGGGGTCGATAAAATAAAGTACCATTAATGTACTGGGTATTTGCTGGACTTGTGCCAATAGTAGAAACAATTATTACTAGTAGGGCGGTGGATTGGCAGTATCGGTAGAGGATCGGACACCATGCGTTACGGCACAGAGTTACGTCCCTTTACGGCCTGAGTTCAAATCCCGCCGAGGTTAACTTTGTCTTTCATCCTTACAGGGTCGATAAAATAAAGTACCAGTAATGTACTGATATAATTGCTGGCCTTGTGCCTAAAGTAGAAACAATTATTACTTGTAGTAGGTAGGTGGATTGGCAGTATCGGTAGAGCGTCGGACACCATGCTTTGTGGCATAGATTTACGGCTCTTTACGTTCTGAGTTCAAATCCCGCCGAGGTTAACTTTGCCTTTCATCCTTACTGGGTCGATAAAATAAAGTACCAGTAACGTATTGGTTTTACAATCATTTCAGGGAACAAATAAGTCCATAAACCCTACCTACATTATTAGAACACATGTGTGTGTGGGGGGGGGGTCTCCCACAATTTAGCTCTTCGACATAATAAGTACCCAACTTGAAAATAATAAATCACCCTTCCAGAGGGTGCCCCAACATGGCCGCAGTCTAATAAGGGAAACCAGTAAAAGAAGAATAAAAGAATAAAAGAATAAAAGAATAAATCTAAAAAAGATTGGCCAGAATTAGTTGGGAATCTTGTTTCCCTGGAGATATCTACGGCAACAAGATGTCTCTCTTTTATACTGATGGTTATATTCTCCTCTTGGATCGATCTCTCCCTCTCCCCCCCCCCCCCCTCTATTACTATGCTAAGTATGTTCTTCGTTTTACATCTCTCTCTTCCTCTCTTCCTTCTCTCTGTATCTCCACCTTCTCTCTTCTGATTTAAATTTTATACACGTGTTTCTATGTTTATACGTGTTCGTGACTTTTGCCATAGAGAGAGAGAGAATGTGTATGTGTATGCCATTAATTATCAATAATTAGCTTGGGCGATTCATAATAAAAAGGAACTCTGTGGGTAATGAACAAACTCATCTGAATAACAATGAGTTAATACTACTATATATAGTTCTCTCTCTCTGTCTTCCACACTCTTTTTCTGTTGCCTCTCTCTCGCTCTCTTTCACTTTCATTTTCCTCTAAGCACCAGACTGGGAATAGAAACATATGATTGTTATAATAATGAAAATAGTAATAATAATAACAACAGCAATAACAATAACAACAACAATCATTATACAAAAAAAAATGGAAGCCGTCGAAACAACGAAGCAATTCCGAAATAGTAACTTGGAACTAAATTAGTATTCTGAATATAGGAATTTCATTTCTTGGAGTAATCAAATTACATCTTTATGTAATTTGATTCTCTCTATATATTTTAACCTCTAATTAACACTCTGCAGTGGTATACGGGAGTTATATACACAAGGACATACAAACTGACAAAGATTTTAATAAGAGGCAGACAACTCAAATGTACTATTATATAAACGAAAATAAGACCGTTATTGCTCCAATCAGTCTACTAAGTCTCAGCAAACACCCTAAATCCAGTGGTTCTCAACCTTTTTTTGCCAACGGCACACCTTGGAACACATGAAAAAATAGCGGCACACGTGGCTAAATATATATATATGAAAAATAATATTTTTCATATATATTTATTAATATTTTGTTCTTAGTGTGCGTTCAAAATTTCGCGGTACACTTGGGAAGATCTCGCGGCACACTGGTTGAGAATCATTGCCCTAAACCGAACACCAATCTGTACCTTTTTTTTTTTTAACAAACAAAAATGTAATGTTATGACAACAACAGCAAGAAGAAGAAGAAGGGAAGATAAAAAAAAGTAACAATAACAAAGAGAAATAGTGAAAGAGATAGTAGAGTGTGAAGGACTGGAGGGTCAGTGATCGATATTCGATAATTCTTTGCTTTCACTCCTTTACAGCTTTCTATTCCTCTGTGTGGAATTCACCAGAATCATTATGTCCATACCACTACAGCTTATCCCTCTCATACACAGTTTCACTCTCAACTCGTCTATGCTTGGTCGTTCATGCACATTGACATTGCACATCCATTGGAACATGCTTGCTTCATTTCTCTCCAGCCGTTGCATATCTTCCGCAATATATTTGTATATATAATTCATTGCTGTCAGTAGTAGCAGCCGACTCCTGCCAAACCAAACCGTAGTCACCCTCTAAATTCGGTAAATCAAACGTGAACCACCCATCCTCCCAAACTCGTCTTACACAACCGCGCTGCAATAGCTACCTAATGGGGAAGTCAGACGTTATCATGCAGTAGCTGTCATATTATGTAATTTTTATATAACAAAGCCAAAATATGTAGAATTATATACAGAGATATACAGGATACGTTAAATATCTGTTAGTGGTACCTTAAATATCTGTTACTGGTACGTTAAATATCCCTATTACTGGTACCTTAAATATTTGTTACTGGTACGTTAAATATCTGTTACTGGTACGTTAAATATTCCTGTTATTGGTACGTTAGATATCAGTTAATTGTACGTTAAATATATGTTACTGGTACGTTAAATATATCTTAGTGGTACATTAAATATTTCTGTTATTGGTACGTTAAATATATGTTACTGGTACGTTAAATATTTCTGTTACTGGTACGTTAAATATATCTTAGTGGTACATTAAATATTTCTGTTATTGGTACGTTAAATATATGTTACTGGTACGTTAAATATTTCTGTTACTGGTACGTTAAATATATCTTAGTGGTACGTTAAATATTTCTGTTACTGGTACGTTAAATATATCTTAGTGGTACATTAAATATTTCTGTTATTGGTACGTTAAATATATGTTACTGGTACGTTAAATATATCTTAGTGGTACGTTAAATATTTGTTACTGGTACGTTAAATATCTGTTATTGGTACGTTAAATATCTGTTAATGGGACGTTAAATATCTGTTAATGGGACGTTAAATATATCTTAGTGGTACGTTAAATATCTGTTACTGGTACGTTAAATATTTCTTAGTGGTACGTTAAATATCTGTTAATAGTACGTTAAATATCTGTTACTGGTACGTTAAATATCTGTTAATGGTACGTTAAATATCTGTTAATGGTACGTTAAATATCTGTTAATGGTACGTTAAATATTTGTTAATGGTACGTTAAATATCTGTTAATGGTACGTTAAATATTTCTTAGTGGTACATTAAATATTTCCGTTACTTGTACATTAAATATTTCTCACTTATTACGTAAATGCTGTCGAAAGCAAAACGTCTTATCTGCGATATCTGAACATAATCGAGTTTTATTTCTCTCCATTGTGTATAGTTACTCACAGAGGGTGAACCTAAAGCTACGGTGTTATCTTCGTGTTGACTCAATGCAGTTTTCACCCTTATTTCAAACTGAATGCAAAACACATGTCTAAGTGGAATTTGAAGAAATATGCTTTTTGCAACTGTTTTATTGCTACTGTTGTTGATGTGGTTGGTGGTGGTGGTCATGGGGACGACGGGGACGAGGAGAAGGGGTGTTGGAGGAGTAAGAAGGTAGTGTGTGGTGAAGGTCGTAGTGAGGAAGATGAGAGGATGGAGAGGAGTGGGGGGGGGTACGATGGTGATGATTTTGAGACGACGACGTCGATGATAATGATGGTGATGACTATGAAGGGAATGATGATGATGATGAGGGCGATGACGATGACGATGTCGATGATGCTGATAATTTTGGCGATGATGATGTTGATGACTATGACGGAAATGATAATGACGGCGATGATGATGATGATGATGATGACGAAGGCAATGATGACCATGGCGATGACGATGATTATAATGACGATAGCGATGATGATGATGACGATTGTGATGATGATGAAGATTAAGATGGAGATGGTTGCGGGTTAGTGAGGATTTTAATTAAAATTCTTGTGGGGTAGTCGTTGTATATATTTCTACGACGTATATCAGATGAGATATTATTCAGCAATAAGATAAAGCCATGGCTGTGAAGGACAGCGAAGACCAAACACAAACGCTACTGTAAACATTCTTATACGCACGCATATCTATACACACATACACAAATATATGCATGTATATATATATATATATATATATATATATATATATATATATATATATATACACAAACATATATATATACACACACAAACATATATATATAAATATATATATATATAGACACAAATATATATATATATAGACACAAATATATATATATATATATAAATATATATATAGAGACACAAATATATATATGTAAATATATATAGACACAAATATATATATATATATATATATATATATATATATATATATATATATAGACACAAATATATATATATATATATATATATATACACACGAACATATATATATAATAAATATATATATAAATATATATATGTATATATATATACACAAACACACATATACATATATATATATATACACAAACACACATATACATATATATATATATATGCACACACAAACATATATATATATATATATATATGTGTGTGTGCATTATATATATTTATATATATATATATATATATATATATGCACACACAAACATATATATAAATATATATATATATATATATATATGTGCATTATATATATATATATATATATATATATATATATATGCAGGCGTACAATACATTACAAACACGCGTCTACTGAAGAGGTTTTGACATGCCATCAAATCCTTGTTCTGGTGTTTTGAGTTTAAACAAGTTTCCGTGTATAATTACCAACGTCTTAGCAACGAGCTTTCATGTTCTGTACACAACATTACATAATTATACACATACTAGCATACATACCTAAATATGTACTGTATATATTGTACATTACTTACACATAGAAATAGAGATATATACGTACGTAAGTGTGTATATACTGTATATACTGTATTCATTGTAGGTCTTGTACAGTACATTATTTACAGACAGATATACAGACATAAATATACGTAAACATACATATATGTGTATGTACATAAATATATGCTCATTCAGTTAATGCTGGACTGTCTTTAGTACAATGGTTTTTAAAAGCACTACTTCATGATATAATATATATATATATATATATATATATATATAATTATTAATGCCAGTACTACAACGAAGCCATACCAGAATCGTACGTTTCGTTGGTCCAGAGAGCCAACTTTTCAACTTATGCGGGTAGAAAGGAAACGGAAAGTAGGTTCGCTGTAGTACTGCCCTTAATAATTATATTAAAACTTGGCTTACGGACTTGGGCTGTTCTGTATCTTTGATATTTCTACCACAATATATATATATATGATAGAGAGAGAGAGTGTGAAAGAGAGAGAGAGAGAGAGAGAGGAGAGAGAGAGAGAGAGAGAGAGAGAGAGAGAGAGAGAGAGAGAGAGAGAGAGAAGAGAAGAGAGAGAGAGAGAGAGAGAGAGAGAGAGAGAGAGAGAGGGGTGTGCATGTTTGTGTAGTTATATATATATATATATATACAAGTGGAAGCTTAGTAAAATCGAAGCTTCGGCTGAGGCCAAGCAAAGTCGACCTACAATAAGGAATGAGTAGCAAAGCACTCAATAAGTGTAGTTACTTAGAGTAATAACATTACGTTTAAATAGCTTCACAAATTGAAAATTGCTGGTAGGCAAAACCCAACCCTACAATACGTAAACAACGAAACAACATATATATTTATATATATTTTAAAAAGTAAACAGAGAACAAAAAAAAAAAAAACGTGGAGAGGAAAGAGGCAGTACAAATGTTATTATTATTAGTTTCACGCTTGAGAGTGGGGTGTAATATATATATATTATATGCACAAATACATTTGACGAATTTAGTAGAGTTAAGCCACGTTTACTCTAAACGTGGCACAATGGTGATGGTAATATGAAACAGAAAAAACTGACATTGAAGAGAATAGCAATTGATGGCATCAAGTTGGGAGGTTAACTATAACACCATATTGTTACACTGATGTATCTTATCTTTTAGAAGAAAAAAACTGATTGTTATCAAACCGTGTATTTGTTCTTTTCTACTCTCAGCAACAAATATAATTGAAAACAATATCTTGCTGATCTGGAATACATATTTTGTTAACTGAATGTGACAATTAAGCATGTCAGTTATTTTCAACATACAAAAACGCACACGCCAGCAATTGTATTGTGTGTGCCTCTGTTTGTGTATGTGGTTGTATTTATGTCTGTGTCTCTGTTTATGCTTATGATTACGTCTTGTAACGACAAAAAAAGTTCGAAATATAAGTACCAGACTTTAAAAAATAAATACTGAAATCGATATGATTAACTAAATTCCTCTAAAACTGTGCCCCAGTATGGTCGCAGTCTGAGTGAAACTAATAAAAGAATAAAATAATATCATAACGTATTTGCAGAAGGCCCTATACAGTTTACAAACATATATGGCAAACCTTTATACATAGAGTAGAGGCGTAATTTAATTTGTTAATAAAAGGCATTTACTGTTCCCAGCTGACCAAACTTGTATTACAAAACCAAAACATTGTAGAGTCCGCCTCTTTATCCTACACTAATTGTCTCACACTGTAACAGCAACAATGATCTATAAACAAACACACAACTTTCCAAAAGAAAGATTAATGCAGTTGATAGGGCTGATGCTGAGTAAAGCTCGTTATCAACAGCCTCCTCCAGTTTTATGTAACAGCAATAATGATCTATAAACAAACAAACACACACACTCTCTCTCTCTCTCACTTTCCTTACCGCCACAAATGTTTCACCTTGTGCGTAAGTTAAAAATCATAAATTTTATATATACTCTCGTTAATCAAAATGAAATACGGGAATACTCTCATTGCTAAATAGAGAACGTCCATCTGTGCGTAGTCCTGTGTTCATTGGTCTCTCTCTTTCAACACAGACAGACAGACTGATACCCCCACACATACAGCACCTCATAGTTTAGAGAAATACAATGAAGTGGTCTCGTACATTAATACTTGTGACTGCCGTCTCAACACCTGAGGTCAAAGACCCACACTTTGGACATTTCTGCACTCTGCTATCAAAACATGGAGCAATATTTCAGGCTGGGTGAAAAAATATTTCTTGTCTCTGACGGTAATGAAAACACAGTGAACCAATGCTGGTGCTTTTGTTGTTAGAACTCACACCTATGTAAGTTTAACTGGCCTCTGGTGAGGTTGTCTCTCACAGGAGGTTGTAGCGAACCAGTTTTGTTGCTGCTACTGGTCTCACACACCTATATAGGTTTACCTAGTCTTCTAATATCTTGCATTTCATATGAAGTTAAAGCAAACCAGTGCTGTTATTGTTACAG
>OZ024755.1:12765482-12767982 GCA_964016885.1 Eledone cirrhosa
AACATGAAAAAAAAAATGGTGAAAAATATGCGACTTGCAGAAAAACCATACATCATATCAGCTACTCCTGTCTAAATATAGCTCAATCAAGATATACATGCTGAAAATATGACACAAAAATACAATGTTACAACGTACGCGTGCGTGCGTGCGTGCGTGCGTGCGTGTGCGTGTATGTATGTTTGTATGTATGTACAAGTGTATGTATGTGTGTATATATGTACGTGTGTATGTGTGTATATATATATATATGTATGTATATATGTATGTGTGTGTATATATGTATGTGTGTGTATATATGTATGTATGTGTATATATGTATGTATGTGTATATATGTATGTATGTGTATGTATGTATTTATTTATATATGTGTGTGTACGTATTTACGTATATAGTTATATATGTATGTACGTATATACGTATATATGATGTACGTATATATGTATGTATGCATGCATGTATGTACGTATGCATGTATACATATATGTACGTATGTATTTATGTATATATGTACGTAGGTATATATGTACGTATGTATATATATATATGTATGTATACATGTATGTACGTAGGTATATATGTACGTATGTATATATATATATGTATGTATACATGTATGTACGTATGTATGTATACATGTATGTATAATAATTGTTTCTAATTTAGGCACAAGGCCAGCAATTACCCAGTGCATTACTGGTACTTTATTTTATCGACCCCGTAAGGATGAAAGGCAAAGTCAACCTCGGTGGGATTTGAACTCAGATCGTAAAGGTACGTAACTATGCTGGAAAGCATGGCGTCCGACCCTCCACCGATACTGCCAATCCACCGCCGTATATTTATGTATAATAATGGATGCCAAATTATTAGGGAGAAAATGTGGATGAAAATTCTGAGTAACAAATAAATATATGTAAAAAAGATTCTGTAGTAAAATCAAGTTAAAAGAATGTAGGCAATGAGATTGTGCTTCGTTCAAGAATTGAAAATGATAGCTTACAACATTGTTCGTATATATATAATTCACCCACTGCGTTGTAATTTGTCATCGTCCCGTGGGTAGAAGCGTCATCGGAGGAGTGGCAAATATGAGAGAATTTTGCTGGGATGCAAGAAAAATGGTAAACAGGTATTTTTTTTATGTGAAGATTGCCTGTACACCGGGGACTACATTTGGCTCACTGAGGAAGAATATTAGCCAAATGTCAAGGGTGGAACTGAGAGGAATGTTAGTCAAAAGAGGAATTGAAACTGGAAAATAGTAGTATACATTTTTTTTAATGGAATTAAACAAAATGCATACAAAAATCATTAATTTAGCTATTTAACTCATGTCCTATATTTCGATTATTTTCAAATAATTTTAAAATAATCGAGAATTTGGAGAGATTTGGAAAGAAGATTTTCTCATTATTACACTGGAGTTTGGGGCATAGATTTAACAAAGATTCTTAGATAAAATGTTGATTGAAGGTTTTCAGATAAATATAAATACTATTACTTTAAAGTAAATAACTTACTATCCTTATATCTAGAACTAGGGTCGGTTATATGAGGTTTGGTACTCTATTTTTATGACTCTCATAATATTTATTTCGACTTTGGTGTGTGTTATCAATTCACATGCATATTTCCTATTAATCTGTCAC
The DNA here is from genome assembly GCA_964016885.1 of Eledone cirrhosa. Lineage (NCBI taxonomy): Eukaryota > Metazoa > Mollusca > Cephalopoda > Octopoda > Eledonidae > Eledone > Eledone cirrhosa. The sequence goes on from OZ024755.1 coordinate 12,767,136, forward strand.
CAGTATTCTTTTAAATCAAACTAAATATAATAAACAAACAAACGTCTTTTTTTCCATTTAGTTAACCAAACATTTCCAGAAATTTAATATACTAAAGCTAACATATAAAACCTACAGTAATATTGCCGGTGCCATCATTTTAATTAAAATATATTTCATAAAATATATTAGATTTACGATATAATTGATAAAGCATGACTTTTAGGTTTGATAGTTAATAATATTAAGTGTGAAGGCACATAGCTTAGTGGTTAGAAAGTTGGATCTATGATCTTGGCACAGTTGTAACCGTCAAATAATTTGTAGCACCCTAAAATATCTACACATTTTTAGGAAATTAACTACACTAAACTAAATTTCTAGGCGTCAAGTTCAACCTGTTTTATTCAGGGTATTGCCAAAAGAATCTTTAAACTAAGTCATAGATAATCGATTCATTATTGAATCATTATTACGATTCTAGTCAGAAATAGCTCACATATTATCCGCCATTTCTGCTAATATGAATTTTTTTCTTACTGTTACTATAATGAGGCCCTTCCTAGAAGTGGCTTTGAAAAAAAAATCTCTTATATTGAACACACTACTATGAACTTAACTCAAAATTTCAATAGAGATAGGAATAGAAACACGTTAACTGGTATAGTCCCTCGTTTAACATCACTAGATTTGAAATAATTTGATTTACAGCCTAGTTATACAATATTCAATAGCAAATGCATTAAAAATGGGGTGGAGATAAATACAAATAAATGAAACTACTTTAAAATATCAACTGTATGACAAGAAAAGGAAACCGATAATCGTAATACGGAGATAAATGTATTTTTAATTCTGTAGTCATTGG
>OZ024755.1:12775482-12777982 GCA_964016885.1 Eledone cirrhosa
ACTAAATTCTAAAATGTGACCGATGCTAATATTTGAAGCTCGCAGGAAGTGAGCTGATCGAGCTTATAAGCAAGTCATTGTTACTCAGTAAACGATGTAGTGTGTGCCATCTGCTAGAGATGGCAACCAAATACACACCATTTCGTCTTAAAGAGAACACATTAGATAGGACAATGTCGACTGAGATAATTCTTAGTTCATTGTTCCCTATAGAACATTAGGCGACGAGAGATCTCCATTCCGCACGATTGCAAGCCCTGTCACAGACATGTTCCTAGAACAGAGCCATATTTACTAGAATGTCCTTCATAGTCATCAACCAAATCTTGACATAGACACACATTATGAAAAAGGATGAGATAATTATAAGTGGAACAACTTAGATCGTAACTCTACACGATCAAGACAGATTTGGTTTTAACCAACAACAACGACGACTCAAGTTAACAGACAAATGTTGATTCAATTTAATCGACGTCTCGCTTTCCTAGAGGTCTTCTGTTTGTATAAAACAGTTTGTCCTTAAGACTGGGAATATTTTGGAAATAAGATATATAATTCCTTAATAGAGAGTTCTTTTTTTATATATTATTATTAAAAGCATAAACAGGACGTGAACAACACCACGATACAAATTGACATTTTACAATAAGTGTAGGCCAGATTACACCTTAGATATTTGAGAGGGAAAAAACAAGATAAACAAGAAAGAAATCCGAGGAAAATGTCTTTTATAAATGTCAAAGATAAACTATGAGATGAAATTAATGAGCAAACTTCGTGTCAATTTTCTATGATATAATTTAACAAAATTATATCATGTTTCTTCCCATACCGTATTCAGTTACATATGTATGTAACTAATAGTACAATACATACATACATATAAAGTATTTTGATTGCGTAAACGAATCACTATGTATTAAGTCATACACACACAAGCACTCACATATACACATACATGTGTGTGTGTGTATATATATATAGAGAGAGATATATAAACACCAAAGAGATGTGTGATTCAATTTCTCGTAAGCGGCTCTGGCCACTTTTCCCCCTCCAGGGGTACTTTGATTTATTCAACAAGTAGTTACTATAATGATCGACTATTATTGTCATTTGTATGATAATAATAGTTGAAAGGGGGGTGGATTGGCAGTATCGGTAGCGGGTCGGACGTCATGCTTTGACGCATAGAGTTACGGCCCTTTCCATTCTGAGTTCAAATGCCGCCGAGGTTAACTTTGCCTTTCATCCTTACGGGGTCGATAAAATAAAGTACCAGTAATGCACTGAGTAATTACTGGCCTTGTGCCTAAAGTAGAAACAATATATATATTTATATATATATATATATATCGCAAGCCCTGTCACAGACCCATATTTACTAGAATGTTATATATATATATATATATAATATCTATATATATAATATCTATATATATATATATATAATATCTATATATATATATATATAATATCTATATATATATATATATAATATCTATATATATATATATAATATCTATATATATATATCATATGTATATATATATATACATTATATATATATATATATATTATATGTATATATATATTATATGTATATATATATATATTATATATATATATATCATATGTATATATATATATATTATATATATATATATCATATGTATATATATATATACATTATATATATATATATATATATTATATGTATATATATATTATATGTATATATATATATATTATATATATATATATCATATGTATATATATATATACATTATATATATATATATCATATGTATATATATATATATCATATGTATATATATATATATATCATATGTATATATATATATCATATGTATATATATATCATATGTATGTATATATATATATATATCATATGTATATATATATATATCATATGTATATATATATATATATATATTATATATATATATATATATCATATGTATATATATATATATATATTATATATATATATATATCATATGTATATATATATATATATTATATATATTCCATTAAAGCAGTCAAGTCTTTCAACTGTGTTAGCTCTACAATTAAGGGGCCGTATTTATATATATCCAAAATTAAGTTAAATTAAGGGTGTCATGTCAGATAGACATGCGCTATATCACCCGTAAAATATGCTCCAAGATTCCAATGAATAGATCCGAGCATTTTATATCAACTAGAAATTGATCCTGAATTTTCAACAATATATATATATATTATATATTAATTTGGACTTTTTTTTAAATATATAAACATTATTTTATTTCAAAATACTGAAATATATTCCTAGGATAAAATTACATGAAAATAATGATTTCTAGTATAGGCACAAGGCCAGTAATTATGGGGGAGGGGGGAGTCGATTAAATCGACCCCAGAGTGAGAGAGAGTCGAACTATTACGGTTGAAATGGTTCTGATATTGATGTAAGTGAAATCGTAGTAGTAGT
>OZ024755.1:12782982-12785482 GCA_964016885.1 Eledone cirrhosa
CTGCTTTAACAACTGTACTAATCCACCTCATTTAACGGTTTCTACTTCAGCTACAAGCTCAGCAGTTTGGAGGGAGGGGGAAGTCGGTAATATCAACCGCAGTATTTGACTGGTACTTTATTTGATCGACCAATTGGTATATCTCGTCTCAATCGTGTAAACAACGAAAATTCTCACAGTATAATCACACCTGTGTATTTCAATAACACGAAGTCAGTGCAGAACACAACATCTTTGTGCCATGTGTAAAGATAAGATTTGCTAATGAGAGTTATATCTTACTTCAGACAAATTGCTAAGTTTGTGTGAGATCTTCAAGCGCAGCACAGTTATATACAACATACATATAGCATATATTTGGCCACCGCCGCCGTGAACATATAGCTTCTGTTAAAATGTCACCTTGACATTCGAGTTATGTTAAAACTGATACTCATTTCAGGAAGAAAAGGGTTAGCAGTCACGTGGGTGAGCTGGTATTAATTTATTCTTTTACTGGTTTCAAATCAGACATATTTGGGCAACGCCTTTTAAAATTCTGGTTCTTATTTTATCGATCTCTATTTTGTCAATAACATAACAACAAACAGGAAACATAAATGCAATAACGGAAACCCCTCCCCCATACACATATATGTATGTGTTTGTTTATATATATATATATATATATATACTTCCTTTACCGGTGCCATTACGAAGCTCCTCCTCCAGCTCACACTGTCGAACATTACCATATGAATTTCCCCTGCTTCTAACCCGGTGTCATCTTCCAGAATATCCTAAACTATCTTTATAGCATTTCTGCGCTTGAGAACTTTCTTTATACTCATATATAAATATGTTTAAACAATAAAAAAAATATATTAAACTTTCATTTTCAATCTACCATTTTTGCTCAAAGTGGAAGGTGTTGGTGAAATATATTCACTAAAGAGGAACGATAATTTCAAAAACACTTCTATAGATTGAACTTAACCTAGTGATGTGATACGAACATTCTACTCCTGGTACATTTGTTCCCCGGTCTTTTATATTCTATCTACTTGGCTATTTCATATGCACATATTTATCTGTCTGTCTATCTATCAATAAACCTACCTATCTGTAAATAAATCAATAAATATATAAACAGGCATTGGCGCTCCAGTAAACAGTGTTGCAAATTTCAAATAATGAAGTTTGCTTTACATATCACGCACACATATATACCGAGAGAGAGAGAGAGAGAGAGAGAGAGAGAGAGAGTGTGTGTGTGTGTGTGTCTCGCATTAAATGAACATGTGTGAATGTACCTGAACGTATGTCTATGTGTGTCTGTGCATATGTGTATATAGACATGTGTAAATGTGTGCGTTGATATAAAATGGCGTCCTGGAAGATTGGATAAAATAACTAAAGAAAGAGTTAGATGAGATTGCTAAGCTATCTCCTGGATTAAATTAGGATGTTTACCTGTACAAGATACATACGTCTGCTATTTATTACTTCGGTTTGAGAGAACAGATTGGTTATTTCACACAAAAAATACTACCGATCAATGGAACTAAATGGATTTCAGTCTCTTAAAACAAACACATATTTACCTGTGCATGATATATAAGTCTGCCATTTATTGCCTCGCTTTTAAACAATAGATTAAATATACCGCTCGAAGTATACGACATCTCACTGGGCCTAAATAGATTTTAGATGGTTAACCATATTGATACCAAACCCTTAGAAAATTGTTAGCTTTGAAGTGTTTATACTTATCTTTAAAAATAAAAACAAATAATATTCTATGACAATTATATGTAAATGATTTTTAAGTTACGTTTCAGACACCGACTTAATAAGAAAGTTAGTTATGTTATTAAACCCTTTCAAATTCTTAATTATTTTATGTAAAAACGTTATTAAGTTATGTTCGAAACACCAACTTAATTAGAAAGTATGCTATATCCCTTCAAATTAGTGATTATTTTCAAAATTAATTTCCAGCTATTTAAAAAATTTAGATAGTAAATTTCGAATAAAAATGCACTAACGAAAGCCTTGAAATGTGTATTTATCTAAAAAAAAAACACCATCCATTATAATTTTATATTAAGACCCTTTGTTAAATTATGTTCTAAACACCAGCTTTAAAATAGGTTAGTTATATCACTAAATCCATCCAAATTCTTGATTATTTTGAAAATTATTTGAATATAATAGGCAGTATTTTTCTCCAGAAATATGGTAAGGAAAGAGTTAAAGCATATACATGTTTACCTGTACAAGATATACAAAAGTCATTGCTTCACTTTCAGAGAACAGATTGGCTATTTCGCTGGAAGAATATAACAAATCAATGGCGCTAACCCGATTTCAGATATCTAAAACAGATACGCGTTTCATATGAACGGATACATGGCTACAAGTTGTATAGCGAGCCAGTCAAACGTGGAGTTGAACAAATATAATATAATAATAAATTCTGACGTTGGTTTACTTTCACATTGTTTGTATTTGCTCTAAG
>OZ024755.1:12790482-12797982 GCA_964016885.1 Eledone cirrhosa
TAGAATGCTGACACGAGAATGACCAGAAGTGATCTAGGATGTACTTTGAAAGCCAACTTTGAATAACATTAGGTTAGCTGAACTGTTCATGTGTACAAACTGAGTTGACAGTTGACCATTGATATATGGCTTGTATATATGATGCAATACACGCTGACTATTTCTGTGGTGGGGCGTGGGAGGAGCAGAGTAGGGGGGGGTAATGGGGGGGGTGAGAGGACGGGGTAGGACGTGCTAGTGAGGGAGAAAGAGAGAGAGAACGAGCTCCATCGATAAATTTCTCTCTCTCTCTCTCTCTCTCTAATAATAATAATTGTTTCTACTTTTGGCACAAAGCCAGCAATTATCCCAGTGTATTACTGGTACTTTATTTTATCGACCCCGTAAGGATGAAAGGCAAAGTCAACCTCGGCGGGATTTGAACTATATATATAATAATAATAATACTATCTATAGTTATGTATATAGTATAAACAACTATAAACAGGAAAGGTCAGTAATTTCCTACTACCCTATTACCAGTAAGAGAAATAGCTCAATGTAAGACCATCAGTTGTTTTACAGAGCTGGAAAATAAATAAATTAGACAATTATCAAAGCTGTGTTCAAATCATTTAATATCTGACAATCGTTTCTTCCAAACTCTCATTTTGGGGTCCTCGGAGCATTATCAATGTTTGTACATGTAATTAACTTCCTATTCAACCGAACAATAATATAGATACATATATATTGATGTTGTGAGCAACAGTTTCGTATTTACAGGGTGGAATGTGCGACATATATTTTACGAGAATTGTATATATATATTATCTCTCCCACTGTACTTTTACACTCACCACATATGCGATAATATAGTAGGAATAATCTTAACGTTTCGGACACTAGGTCTTTCACCAGAATATAGAATGAGAAATTAAAGAATGAGTAGAAATAGAAATTACAGTGTGCAGGGCTACGGCTAAGAACGAAAAAAAAGCAAGTCTTTTCATATAGCCATATAGCCATCTCTTATATATATATATATATATATATATATATGTATAGGTAAATTGGCAGGTTAACATAAAGTGATCGATAAAATAAGTACTGCATTCGATATGATCGACTAAATCCCTTCATGGTGGTGCCACGACACGGCCAATAACTGAAATAAGTAAAAGAATATAAGAATATGCATGTACATATGTAAGTATTCACACACATAAATATATTCGCCTGTTTATCACAGGGACTGTGTGTGCGTGTGTAGTGGTAGGTTACAGCTCCACTTATTACGTTTATTTCGACATCGTTGTCATTCCATATATTGAAACAAGCCATAAATGAAAAATAGAAAGTCATATACTAAAATAAATACATAAATAGTTTACAGGAAATAATGATTGGTTACAGAGGAGGCAAGTCATAAACCAACTTACAGACGATAAAATATAAATATAATGATTTGGTTGCCATCAAATTGCTTAACAGCAAAAACGGTTTTAGATATTTTCTTTTCTTTCGCTAGAAAAACAACTTGATTGATTGATTGAAACAAAATGGTTGGTATCGATTACATCGATTACCACTTCATCTAAAAATTACTATAGTTTTATAGAGGAAATAAACTGACAGAGTTGTTAGAATGTCAAATTAAATGCGTCGGTATTTGTTCAAGCTCACTGTTCTCTGAGTTCGAATCCCACTGAGGTAAACATTGCTTTTCAGCCTTTCGGGGTTGATAAATACGAATTACCAGTCCAGGAGCAGTCAACTGGTGGAATTGTTAAAGAGTAGGACGTAATGCTTTGCGGTGTCTAATCCGACTCTGTGCATTCTGAGTTCAAATCCCACCTTCTTCTTCTTCCAGGATTGGCCAAGACCATCCTCCAAGGAAAAGTTTATATGGGGAATAAAACAAAGACGCCAGAAGTAAAAACCCAGCAAATTGCATCACAGAATAGTCCGTTAAAAACTTCGCATGTACCCAAGTCCGAGCTCATAACAGAGGTAATACACTCCACTCTGCAGCACCCCCACGATCCTGGATGCTCACGGTAATGGCAAATAGATTAGATTCACACAAAAAAATGAGATTGGATTGTATTCAGATATAGTGCCTGGCATTTCAACGAATTAAAGAAGCCCCGAATTCCTAAAATACTGACATAAAAAAAAAGATAGCATAAAGCTATGAATACACATACATTCGCACAAGCATAAACTCATATACTCACACTATCATATATTTACACTCGTACATATATTTACACTCGTACACAGAGACAAACACATTACCACATATACTCATATATTCATACTCTCGCAGTACATATATTTACACTCAAACACAGATATAAACGAATAAGCATAAACGCACGCACTAATGCACTTACGGATGAATAAATATTTACACTCGTACAAACATAAACTTGTATACTCACGCAAGTACTAACAAACACACATTTACAGTCGCACAAGCATTAACGCGCACACTCACGCACTTACGGGCGAACATATAGTTACACACGCACAGAGACAAACGCATTAGCATATACACTCATATATTTATACTCTCGCAGTATAAGTATTTAGATATATTTACACACGCACACAGAGGCAGACGCATTAGCATATACAATCGTATATTCATACTCTCGCAGTATAAGTGTTTAGATATATTTACACACGCACACAGAGGCAGACGCATTGGTATACAAGTACAAGCAAGCAAACATTGATCAGAGAATTACATTGATACTAATAGCTAAGCCACTGTTCTGATAACATTGGTAAATTAAGATAAGTTCGTCAGACATTCAGAGAAATCTGTCGTGACGTTCCAGACATTTTACCAAGTTTACCATTTTAATTTCGTCCTAGAGATGAGAAGTGTTTTGGAAGTGTCGTAAATAAAGTTGAAGGGTGTAAGAAAGAATGTTGGTTATCACTGTACTTATTGATAGCTAACCTTATTTAGAAAGAAACAGAAATTTAAGTTAGAATATTTGAATGCTTATCTCACAACCAGTCAACTTATGTTGTCAACACGACAATCTAATCACACCTGCAATATATTGTTTTTACTGCGAGTAAATAAAGTAAATATATACTTCTTGTATTACTGTATAGTCGACGAAAAACAAATTATAAATAAATAAATGTACAAATGTAAAGATAAGCTAATCACGCTTGACTCAAACTTCTTATTTTCATACGAAAGAATCTCGGAATGTGCTCTGCGGTTAGTTTTAGCTCCACCATCACCCGCCACCATCCAGAATTTTGCAGAGATCTTTACATAGCCCGTGTATGAACATATGCCAGTTTATCGAAACGTTATAAAAAACAGTCAAGAGAAAACGGGCATTGCTTTCTTTCTTTCAAAATAGTATCATCTATCTCTTAAAACAGTGTTAAAGAATTATAGATAGATAGAAAGGGACTGGGTTAGTGGAGAGTTGGGGAATGGACCTCCGTCAGTTTCGATGATGAGTGTTACGCTTGTTTAATCAACAATATAACCTGCTCATGGAATTAACTTGTAAGACACGTGAACCCTTAGTGTAATTCTCGGGGTAATCCAGCATGATGTAGTTTGATAAGACTGGTCCTTTGAATTACAGGTTCAGTATGAATGTATATAGGTGTGTAGGGGCCAACGAGAGAGGTTTCTACATTGTAGCTAGACCTGATAGAAGTAGCAGCCAAATCTCTCTCAAATCCTACCCTTGTGTGTGTGGTGTGTGTGGTGTGTGGTGTGTGGTGTGTGTGTGTGTGTGTGTGTGTGTGTGTGTGTGTGTGTGTGTGACTGCAAACGACCGAAACATTTACGTTATAGGAAGACATGTTAGAAATAGCAGCCAAATCTCATATAAGTGTATATATCAGTGTGCCTGTGTGTATACCAACGGGCGAAACGTTTAAGTTATAGTAAAACAGAAGACATGTTAGAAAAAACAGCGAGATCTCCCACAAAAGTCACTCTTCTGTGTTATATTACATTGATACAATAACCGGACATTGCCGGATGTCTCTGCTAATTTACTTAAAAACTCCCTTTTTATTTTCTATGTAATCTTCGCATATGGTGTTGTAATTTGTTGTACTATATTATTTTAACATCATTCCTGGTAGCTATTTCTATTATAACTTCTAACTTGCTGGGTTCATACCTATGTGTGTGTGTGTGTAGAGAGAGAGAGAGAGAGAGAGAAATGGCTTCTACTGGACTAGAACTGTTTCATTCGTATGAAATCATTAAGATGATTGCATACGAATGTATGAAAACAAAGATTCCTATAGTCATATTATACATATATATATAATATATATATATATATATATATATATATATACAACGGGATACATATAGAATGTTTATCAGCCCCATCCTCTGGGAAGTTCAGCGTTCAAAGAAGGGTGAGGGGCTAGAAATGAATGGAAACGCTAGCCGAATATCTGGAGATTTTCTTAAATGTTTTGCTAAATGTCTGGCTATATTGATTATGATAATTCCCAGTATATTTAAATGTATAACTCTATACATTTAAATTACTTTATTGTCTATCAAATATTTCATATTTATTTAGAACATTGAGTGTTCTGTATGGCGGATTTATGTATCGAATAGTTTAACATTGATTTTATTTATAATACGTTTACAACATCATAAGGAGGAAAAGAGTGAATTAAAAAAGAAAAAGAAGAGAAATACGGAGGGAGAGAACACTACACATTTAGTTAGACAGTATATATATATATATATATATATATATATATATATATATATACAAAAAATTGATGTTAGCAAAGTCGAAAATAAGTATGCAGGAGTTTTAACGTAAAAGCAATTCAACCTAATAAATGTTTTGATGATCCAAAACGGAGAAAGCAGGCTTATACGTGGTATAAAGATCATTTATATATATATATATATATATATATATATACCAGGTACGCTTTTCAAAGCCTTTTCTTTTAATAATGTTCCTTATATAACGTGATCTGTATAGAACGTTTTCAATCCTCAACACTTTTTCACTATATATATATATATGGCCGTCCCTTCATCTTATTTCTCATTCTTTCTTTTGATGAAGGACTAGCGTCCGAAACGTTAAGACGATCTTCCTGCTATATCAAGCTTTAACCTAATATATTCCTTCCATATACTGTACCGATTGTGTTATTTCTGTTACCTTTTTACACACACACACACACACATATATATACATATATATATACACACATATATATACATATATATGTATATATATATATATATACATATATATATGAAAGTGTCCAAGGCTCCGACGTCATCATCATCAACATAACATCATCATCATCACCCACAATACCACCACCATCATCATTATCATCAACACAATACCTACCATCGTCATCATCATCAGCATCATCAACACAACACCACCACCATCAACACCATCAACACACCACCACCACTACCATCAACACACCACCACCACCACCATCAACACACCACCATCAACACACCACCACCACCACCACCATCAACACACCACCACCATCAACACACCACCACCACCATCAACACACCACCAACACATCACCACCACCACCACCATCAACACACCACCACCACCACCACTAACACCACCAACACACCACCACCAACACCATCAACACACCACCACCACCATCAACACACCACCAACACACCACCACCACCACCACCATCAACACACCACCACCACCACCAACACACCACCACCACCACCATCAACACACCACCACCACCACCACCATCAACACACCACCAACACACCACCACCACCACCACCATCAACACACCACCACCACCAACACACCACCACCACACCACCACCACCACTACCACTAACACCACCAACACACCACCACCACCATCAACACACCACCACCACCACTAACACCACCAACACACCACCATCAACACACCACCACCACCATCAACACACCATCAACACACCACCACCATCAACACACCACCACCACCAACACACCACCACCACCACCACCACCACCACACCACCATCAACACACCACCACCACCACTAACACCACCAACACACCACCACCACCATCAACACCATCAACACACCACCACCACCACTAACACCACCAACACACCACCACCAACACCACACCACCATCAACACACCACCACCACCAACACACCACCACCAACACACCACCACCAACACACCACCACCACCACTAACACCACCAACACACCACCACCAACACCATTCTCGTTATGGTCGTTATCAACATTCTTAAAACCAGATTCATCATCGTCATCATTATCATGAACACCAGCCTCATCGTTTTTATTATCACCATCACCACCACCATTACTACTGCCATCATCACCACCATTACTATTGTCATCATCATCAACACCATTACTATAGTCATCATCATCATCACCATTACTACTGCCATCATCATCATTAACTATATTAAATCAATAAATTCCAGAGAAACTAAAACAATTACTGGGAGAGGGAAGGGAGAATCAATAATTGCAACAAAATCATCATCATCATCTACAATAACAACATAAATAAAAACAACAATAACAATATAAACAATAACAACAACAACAATAACAACAACAACAGCAATAAGGCAATATCAACAACAACAGCAATAAGGCAATAACAACAACAATACCAACAACAACAGCAATAAAACAACAACAACAACAACAACAGCATTAAAATAACAGCAGCAGCAACAACAACAGCAATAAAATAACAACAGCAGCAGCAACAACAACAACTACAACAATACCAACAACAACAACAATACCAACAACAGCAATAAAATAACAGCAGCAGCAACAACAACAGCAATAAAATAACAACAGCAACAACAACAACAAATACAATACCAACAACAACAGCAATAACAACAACAGCAATAACAACAACAATACCAACAACAACATCAATAAAACAAAAACAACAACAGCAATATCAACAGCATTAACATATGCACAGCTGAGACATATTGATCGTGTTTGTCATACTGAAGGGTTCATCATTGATCTCCCTTAACCTCCCCCGGGGTCAGGGAGAGAATAAAGGAGGGGGTAAGGGGAATAAATATTTGAGTTCTCTTGCAATTTTTTTCTTTCTTTCTTTCTGTCTGTCTGTCCCACTGCCCTACTGACCTATTGCTAACAGGGGGTGAAGATAAAGGGAGCGTGGGGACTGTTTGCTACACAGTAACCCCCCCCCCCCCCGCACAGTAGGGACTGGGGATGAAATGGAAGGGGGTGTCTGACACACATTAACCCCTCACATAAAGTGCACCTGCTACTTTCAATCAACCCCTCGTCTCTACCAACCACCCCCAGTCATTCATCTCTTTTTCCCTATCTTCCCCATCTCTCTATCTCTCTATCTATCTCTCTATCTGTCTGTCTCTCATATATATATATATATATATATATATGTTTGCCTCTAATTATCTTTATATAAAGGC
>OZ024755.1:12802982-12807982 GCA_964016885.1 Eledone cirrhosa
GAGAGAGACAGACTAAAAGACAGAGACAGGGTCGCAGAAATACGGCTGGAGAGACGTTCTTCTGCTAGAATGAAATAATATACGAGGGTAGGCCGAAAAGTTCATAGGCTGGCTATGAAGGAATGATGCTAGGGCTGTGAAATCTTGGCTGGATTTATTTCAGCTCACTTTATTAGTAACTGCATTGTTTCTTTCCAGGGACTATGTTAAAAAATAAACCTCATTTGGTCATTCCATGAGAGTACAAAACGTGCTACCCTGTCCGTGAATCGAACTCCCTTTTATGTTGTTGTTACAGCTCACACCTATGCAGGTTTAGCTGGCCTCCTCCAAGGTATATCTAGCCGGAGGTGTCTTGGGTGATTTAATGATAGTGACCCCAGTCCTATCATCTCATTTCTACGGCTGAGTAAACTGGAGCAACATGAAATAAAGTGTTTTTCTCAAGAAAACAACACACAACCCGGTCCGAGAATTGAACTCACAATGTTTCGATTGCAAGCCCAATGCCAACCACTAAGCCATGCGTCTTCACTAACTCACTATTTAAGATCGACATACATACAATCATACATATATATATATATATATTGCATGCATACATAAATATACACACACAATTCAGTCGTGAGTGCATTCTACACGCGCAAACACGCACACATACACACACGCGTATGTGTATACGCGTGCACGCACGCGTAGATATGTCAATCTTTGAGCACTGTGTTTGTGTGTGTGTCTGCGTACCCACATGCGTGTATGTGTGTGTGGGTCTCTGTGTACGTGTGCGTGCGTGCGTGTGTGCGTGCGTGTGTGTGTGGATAACGTGTACACTGATAAATGGTGTGTGTTTGTGAAAGAGAGAGACTGGATGCAAAAAAGGAGGAAAGAGAGAAAGAAAGAAAGAAGAAAAAATAAAGCAAGAAAGAGAGATTAACAATTGGTCTCTGGCCTTTTCAATTAATTTGTAATTTGATCCGCTGGAGTGACGTTAATTTGGACCCCCGCCCCTCCCGGTATATTCAACTGATGTCATTTTACGTATTTTAGTTGTGTGCGGTATTTTCCTTTTTTTTTTTTTTTTTTCGTTTGTTTGTTTGTTTTATTCACTCTTCACAATGGTTCTGTGACACTTAAAGTTGATGCCAAATGCTGAAGCATTGGAGACTTATTGATACAACGTTTATAGTGAAATGGAATGAGCCTCCGTCGATTTCAACGATACGCGTTTCAGTTGCTTGTCTGTCTGTCCAGCGATTCTTACCTGAGAGATTCTAACCGCGTGCTCGTAATATCAGAGTTGTGATCTCTCGACTCGTCAATTGCTTGTCTGTCTGTCTGTCTGCCAGCGATTCTAACCACGTGCCCGTAATATCAGAGTTGTGATCTCTCGACTCGTCAATTGCTTGTCTGTCTGTCTGTCTGTCCAGCGATTCTAACCACGTGCCCGTAATATCAGAGTTGTGATCTCTCGACTCGCCAATTGCTTGTCTGTCTGTCTGTCCAGCGATTCTAACCACGTGCCCGTAATATCAGAGTTGTGATCTCTCGACTCGTCAATTGCTTGTCTGTCTGTCTGTCTGCCAGCGATTCTAACCACGTGCCCGTAATATCAGAGTTGTGATCTCTCGACTCGCCAATTGCTTGTCTGTCTGTCTGTCTGCCAGCGATTCTAACCACGTGCCCGTAATATCAGAGTTGTGATCTCTCGACTCGTCAATTGCTTGTCTGTCTGTCTGTCTGTCCAGCGATTCTAACCACGTGCCCGTAATATCAGAGTTGTGATCTCTCGACTCGTCAATTGCTTGTCTGTCTGTCTGTCCAGCGATTCTAACCACGTGCCCGTAATATCAGAGTTGTGATCTCTCGACTCGTCAATTGCTTGTCTGTCTGTCTGTCTGCGATTCTAACCACGTGCCCGTAATATCAGAGTTGTGATCTCTCGACTCGTCAATTGCTTGTCTGTCTGTCTGTCTGCCAGCGATTCTAACCACGTGCCCGTAATATCAGAGTTGTGATCTCTCGACTCGCCAATTGCTTGTCTGTCTGTCTGTCTGCCAGCGATTCTAACCACGTGCCCGTAATATCAGAGTTGTGATCTCTCGACTCGTCAATTGCTTGTCTGTCTGTCTGTCCAGCGATTCTAACCACGTGCCCGTAATATCAGAGTTGTGATCTCTCGACTCGTCAATTGCTTGTCTGTCTGTCTGTCCAGCGATTCTAACCACGTGCCCGTAATATCAGAGTTGTGATCTCTCGACTCGCCAATTGCTTGTCTGTCTGTCTGTCTGCCAGCGATTCTAACCACGTGCCCGTAATATCAGAGTTGTGATCTCTCGACTCGTCAATTGCTTGTCTGTCTGTCTGTCTGTCCAGCGATTCTAACCACGTGCCCGTAATATCAGAGTTGTGATCTCTCGACTCGTCAATTGCTTGTCTGTCTGTCTGTCCAGCGATTCTAACCACGTGCCCGTAATATCAGAGTTGTGATCTCTCGACTCGTCAATTGCTTGTCTGTCTGTCTGTCTGTCCAGCGATTCTAACCACGTGCCCGTAATATCAGAGTTGTGATCTCTCGACTCGTCAATTGCTTGTCTGTCTGTCTGTCTGTCCAGCGATTCTAACCACGTGCCCGTAATATCAGAGTTGTGATCTCTCGACTCGCCAATTGCTTGTCTGTCTGTCTGTCCAGCGATTCTAACCACGTGCCCGTAATATCAGAGTTGTGATCTCTCGACTCGTCAATTGCTTGTCTGTCTGTCTGTCCAGCGATTCTAACCACGTGCCCGTAATATCAGAGTTGTGATCTCTCGACTCGTCAATTGCTTGTCTGTCTGTCTGTCCAGCGATTCTAACCACGTGCCCGTAATATCAGAGTTGTGATCTCTCGACTCGTCAATTGCTTGTCTGTCTGTCTGTCTGTCTGTCTGTCCAGCGATTCTTTCTTGAGACATTCTAACCACGTGCCCGTAATATCAGAGCTGTGATCTCTCGACTCGTCAATTGCTTGTCTGTCTGTCTGTCTGTCTGTCTGTCCAGCGATTCTTTCTTGAGACATTCTAACCACGTGCCCGTAATATCAGAGTTGTGATCTCTCGACTCGTCAATTGCTTGTCTGTCTGTCTGTCCAGCGATTCTAACCACGTGCCCGTAATATCAGAGTTGTGATCTCTCGACTCGCCAATTGCTTGTCTGTCTGTCTGTCCAGCGATTCTAACCACGTGCCCGTAATATCAGAGTTGTGATCTCTCGACTCGTCAATTGCTTGTCTGTCTGTCTGTCTGTCTGTCTGTCTGTCCAGCGATTCTTTCTTGAGACATTCTAACCACGTGCCCGTAATATCAGAGCTGTGATCCCTCGATTCGGTGATCTTACAGGTAAAACGAACTTACATGAGCCCCAGTAGTAGACTACGAGCAAGATGGTTTGATAGCATCCATGAGATCGACTGGTCTCGCTTGGAGGTGTACGAAAAAGCTTTGAATTACAAGTGCATTCCATTTAACTGGCTTCTAGTAAGTTTCGGTCTACACAATTTCACTGAAAAGGTTTCAGTCGACTGGCGTCTACGATAAATGATACGTGACCAAGATGCTACGAGTTAAAATGGAACCGATAACTATTCAGCTAAGCTGCATCCTCAAAAATATGGTAATAAAATGGTCAAATTCAATGGCTTGGCACCATCGTGAGCAGAGGAGGTGAAACCATAAATGATTTTATTCCACAAAAGAGTAAAGAGATAAAAGAAGATTCAGATTCTCTGAAACCACATGTAATACATCAAAGAGATGGTTAAATGTAGTAGCATAGATGGGGGGGTATGAACAGGGACGGGCGGTGCGCCCTGGGTATCACTTTTATAGGGGGCGGCATTTGGGGGCTTTGATATATAAGTCTATATAGGTTATGGGGGTGTGGCACTTTCGGGTCTGTTGTATAAGTCTATATAGGCTATGGGAGAGAGGCAATTTTGGGTCTGTTGTATAAGTCTATATAGGATGTGGGAGTGTGGCACTTTCGGGTCTGTTGTATAAGTCAATAAAGACTAGGGTGGGGGAGACAAACTCAAGAGCTTCCCCGGGAGTCACATACGTTAGCTATACCGCTGGTTCGATGTAGGTCTAAGTGATAGCAAACTCTGATCAATTTAGATAAATTGACATCGATAGTGTGGATGATTCCTGTACAAGATGACTGATAAATGTTGAGATCATCAAGGGTAAAATCTATAGTTGTGTTTGACTTTTCACCACCATCATACACTATTAGTTCCACTAACCTACACATTTGGTAACCATCTTATATCATCAAAACTGGGATGTAAAGTCTACATCTTGTACGTAGAAACCACAGAAGATCTTACAAGTATCATGTTCAATTAAAACTTCCGTTTGATGTTGGAAATACGTCTAATTTATTTTGAATTCTTACTTCTTACTAACCACCCAACCACCCTGTCATCCAGCCTCCCAGCTTCCTAACCTCCCAGACACCCAGGCATCCAACCTCCCAGTCTCCTAGTCACCCATCCACCCACTGTATCAGTACCATCACCACCGATTATGTCGGTCTCCTTTCTCATCCGTCTTGTTACATTCATATTCACATCTCAGATTATTTAGAACATCTTCATCACTTGTATGACACATGTAACAGACACATAACTCCTTACTCAATTTATTACGAGCTAGTGTGAAGTCAGGCTCTCTAACAACGGATCATACGTACTCAATGCTTCAATAAAATGTTTTGCAAGTTCGTTAGAAAAAAAGAATCTTCCTACAGGGTTTACCATAAGGTTTGACAGTTTTAGATGTTTAAGTTAAGAAGTATATTAACTTCTGTTTTAGTTCTACCCTACCAATTTTTAAACGGAATCTGAAGAACTATATTATAATATATATTATCTGATATAGGCACAAGGCCAGCAATTTGGGTGGGGGCAAAGTCGATTAAATCAACCCCAGTGATGAAAGGCAAAATTAACACTTCCAGCC
>OZ024755.1:12815482-12835482 GCA_964016885.1 Eledone cirrhosa
ACAACCTTAAGATGACGAGTGTAGGAAAACATAAGGTGGGAGAAAAAAAATGGAAGATTAACGTTCTGTGGAAGAAGGATTGGGGGAGCAGTAAGTGGGGAATAGGGTCTAGTGGCGGATGTGATAAAGGGAAATAGGGTCTAGTGGCGGATGTGATAAAGGGGAATAGAGTCTAGTGGCGGATGTGATAAAGGGGAATAGGGTCTAGTGGCGGATGTGATAAAGGGGAATAGGGTCTAGTGGCGGATGTGATAAAGGGGAACAGAGAAGAGTTGAGTGTATTGTATCTAGCATTGTATATGTGGACAAAAGAGAAAGCAAATTGAATCAAAGAAACAATGTTTCCATTGGTCTTTCCCTTGTTGATACTAGATGTATATATGAAAACATACGAGTTTACAGTATATTTATATATTATAAACTTATATGTCTCGTTACGAATAGTTTAAGCTGTGACCATGCCATAGCTATATCAGTAGCTGTATGAGAATGCCACACGTTACTGTGTCATGATATTTATCCATCATCGGTGCCGTTTGCTCATTTGGTACTGAGATAAAAATAAACTATAGCTTATATACTTTTTGCGTATAAAACACACAGACACACGCATATATATAAGTGCCACACTTTCTTAACTTCGCGGCTATAACTTATATCTATAGAGAGAATATATATATATATATATATATATATATATATATATAGAAGTGGTTACACAACACTTAGTTCACCATACCGAGAACAATTGTTTCACCTTAGCGGATCCTCAGTGAAACAATTGTTCTCGGTATGGTGAACTAACTGTTGTGTAACCACTTCTACCTAACTCGTCCCATGGACTGAGTGCTCTACCACTATGGATATTACCTTCCAGTGTTTTACCACTATATATATATATATATATATCGCTCCCCCAAATTAACATCATATATATCCCTCCCCCAAATTAAAACTGAACTGCCAGAGACACACCATATATATTTCACAAGACAGCAACACCCACATAGCAAGCCAGCCCCTGTCACAAATAAAGACTTTTATTAATTTTTAGTTACCCTTTTTCAGTATATATTATTATGATATAGCTCCTCGACTTGGCTCAGACAAGCGGGAAGCAAATAGCTGCCAGGAACTATTTAATGAGGGGCTACCTCATCTAAATTGGGCGTATCCTGCAACGCGCGCACGCACGCACACACGCACAGATTTTGCAGCAATGAAGCTAATATGTAAGAAGTGTGATTATATTTCATTTCCCCCTTTTATAGGAAATTCGATTTCTTTGACCAACCACTAAAGAGAGGTGGAGAGAGATAGAGGGAGAGTGTGAGAGAATGAGATAGAGAGAGAGAAGTAGAGAGAAAAGGAGAGAGAGAGAGAGAGAGAGAGAGAGAGAGAGAGAGAGAGAAAGAGAGAGAGAGAGAGAGAAAGAGAGAGAGAGAGAGAGAAAGAGATGTATGTATATCACTCAACTGTAAATATCTTAACCAGATGTCATTCTGAAAGTGTTCAAAGGTGTATTTCCGCATTATTGGATTCCAATTGAATTCCAGTAATCGATAATGCTATATCTAAAAATATATATGGATATAACACAATTCATTAAAGAGTGTATATTGAGTAAGTATATGATATAACACAGAACAGTGTGTTCACATCTAATGCGGTTTTAAATAATAGTCTTCAACACACACGGTCAGTAAATATTTTAAATAGCGTACATTCTCGTGTAAAAGTTGCACGTTTTATGCTATTATTTTTTAGGTTAAATTTATGTAAATAACTAATACATAGATATTACTTTCAAGGGACTGAATTTCATACAAGAATCCAAAATATTGTATCAATAAACAGGAGCATAAATGGACTAAAACAAAACTCATGAATCACAGTAATACTATCGATGTTTCTATGCATCAAAACACACAAAGAAGGTCACATATCTCTTATAAATATTTCTACGTAATATTTCAAAACATAATAATATAGAAAAATTAATTTCCTCGTCGTAACATTTATGTTCAGGATAATGATTTCATTCACAAATGTTGATCTGTTGTCCGTGAAGATAAAGGTTTGACTTTTATATGAAATACATGAAAAATAATAAACGGTATGTAGTTTTTAAAACGGGGCTTTTGAACTGACGTGGCCGGTAAATGTATGACTTTTAACGGTATTGTTAGATTCTATTTTAAATCCAATAACTGATAAAGCTACATCTAAGAATATATATGGGTATATCAATATATATATGGGAGTGTGTGTGTGATTGTGTGTGTGTGTGTGTGTGTGTGTGTGTGTGTGTGTGTGTGTGTGTGTGTGTGTGGAAATATATGTGTATACGTCTTGAAACCGCTGGTAAAGCAGAAATGAGTCAAGCTGTTAATATATGCACTCAATATCTACATTATGTTGATTGTTCTTTTCTTTCGTTTGGACCTACATCCATGTATATATTCACACACACATATATACATACATACATACATACATACATACATACGTGTGTAGATAGATAGATAGATAGGAAGAGAGATAGATAGATAAATAGATAGGTAGGTGTATACATATATGTAGAGAGAGAGAGAGAGGTATATATACATAGATATATATATAGATATGTGTGTGTGTGTATAGACTGAAACTGCACGCATCAATGGTTCTAGATTAAGACTAACGTAGCACTTCAGTGATATCCAGGAAGAGTTCAGACTAGATTTGCTTTAGTAGTCATCAATAATTATTCCGCTGACTATCCAACTCAATTGAATTGAACGGTAAGCGAAATCGATATATGTGGAGCATGAGAACAATTTTGCGTTGCCATATTCTATGAAACTTCGAAATAAATATACTCAAGTATTATTACGTAAATATGGTATCGCGTGGTTTAGTGGTTAAAGAATTCAGCTCATGATCGTAGAGTATTGAGTTCGATTCATAGTATCTATCAGGAAGACACTTTATTCCACGTTGATCCAGTTCACTCAGCTGGCAAACTGAATTGTATTTGTAACTCAAAAGCCCAGCTTTGATCCATTCTGTATCAAGCTGAGTCATCCTGAGAATTACGGTAAGGGCACACGTTTCTGTGGAATACTCAGCCAATTGCACGTTAATTTCAATACCTGGTTGTTACGTTGTTCGGATAATTGAAACACTCATCATCGGAACTAACATACACCATGTAAATGTTCGGATAATTGATACACTCATCATCGGAACTAACATACACTATGTAAATGTTCGGATAATTGATACACTCATCATCGGAACTAACATACACTATGTAAATGTTCGTACCACATAAACCCTCAAAACCAGCATATGAGAGATAGGAAGCCACCGCTCGCAGATTAATAAACACCAGAGATGTTATAAAAAAAGTCTTCTTACGCACACAGATATATGTATATATATATATATATATATAACGAAGGAAAAGTGGTAAGGAACCAGGTGGACCATAACGCACCAAAGTACTCAATACTTAGGGTAGTAGAGTGGGTAATAGGAACGAGTAGGACGCCGACGGCTGAGCTCAAGCCGTTTCGACGGCTAATTCTGGACTAAAAAAAAAAAAAAAAAAAATTTTTTTTTTTAGTCCAGAATTAGCCGTCGAAACGGCTTGAGCTCAGCCGTCGGCGTCCTACTCGTTCCTATATATATATATATATTATATATATATATAAATGAAGAATGGCGTGCTGCGTTGTTGCGAACATGAACATATGAATAAAAATAGACAAGGGGTAAAATGTCTACTGAAGAGGACATTGTCTACTGAAGAGGACATTGTCTATTTATATATATATATATATATTTATTCAGGTTTGAGGTTCACCACTGGATAGAGCTGGTCAATTCCGTATGGTCAATCTTAATGTAATAATATGGAGAGTACTCAACGTAAAGCAGTTCAACCGTCTTTCTTTTTGTAGTTGGCCGTGCTAGTACGGAGTTAAATATTATAATGAAATGACACAAGTCCAGCCTCCTGTCATTTCATTATAATATATATATAAGAGCTATGAGTTGAATAACCAACAAATTAAATAACTCATAGCTCTTATATATATATATATATATATATATATAAAGAGCTATGAGTTATTTAATTTGTTGGTTATTCAACAAATTTTGTTTATAACAGATTCGAAGCACTCTATAGATTTCTTCTGGAGTATAATATCAATAATATTAATAAATGGAAACTATCTTTATAAAATCATAATTTTATTATATATATTTCAAGGGTACCAAAATCTTGAAATATATATAATAAAATAAATATGGTTTTATAAAGATAGTTTCCATTTATTAATATTATTGATATATATATATATATATATAGGAACAAGTAAGACCCCGACGGCTGAGCTCAAGCCGTTTCGACGGCTAATTCTGTACAGAATTAGCCGTCGAAACGGCTTGAGCTCAGCCGTCGGGGTCTTACTTGTTCCTATTACCCACTCTACTACCCTAAGTATTGAGTACTTTGGTGCGTTATGGTCCACCTGGTTCCTTACCACATTTCCTTCGTTATATATATATATATTTGTAGTAAGGTTGCTTGGATGCGTCCATAGGCGGTATGCCGGTTGAGCACTCTATGCTCCTTCGGAGCAGAGTATAATAATATGGAAAACTAAGAGGATTCGCTTCGAAATCACTAGATGTATCGGAGGAACTTGCGAATCCAGAGTCAAGTTCGATCCACAAACAGATCGCACCTCGAGCTGTTCGCCGGAGAAACAATTGTAATACGTAATAAATTGTGTTCCGATGCATCACTGATTCTTCGTTTTCCGTATTATATATATATATATATGTTGTACAAGTTTCATAGAAATATCCAAGGGTAAGAGCACTCAGCCTATAAGACGAGTTAAGTATAAAATTTAAGTACCTATATATGTCACTGTTGTAACAAATTATATATATATATATTCACACAGTCTCCACAACTTATCTTTCTGATCTTCTGCACCTGATCTTAAGACCCTATATTTTCCCCTTCTTTTAACTTTTCTTCCTTGCACAAATGTATCTCTTTTACTTTCTCGCTTTGTGTTTACATTCGAAAGAAGTCTTTGTTCGTATTTACATTTTCCAAGACATTCGTATGTCTTTTTTGTTAACGTTGCTTTTCTTTCAAGTTTGTGATAATTTTGGTACACCCTGTATTTCTATATTGTCCCACTCAGTCTAAAAACATTCGTATTTTCTATATTTCTTTCGTTTCAGGTTTATTCACTACTGATGCTATGGTGCTGGTACAGCTTTATGCATCGAAACCGAGTTATACGTAACCCTAAGTGGACAGCTGAAGAGGCGAGCAATGTTTTCCGTGTTGCTCCATATATATATAAATATATATATATATATTCTCGTTGTGGTAATTTTGATATATATATATATATAAATGTGTGTGTGTGTTATAAATACATGTATATAAAATATAAACTCAACACTATATATATGTATGTATAAATATGTATATATCTATGTATATATATATGTATATATGTAGGTACGTATATATATTTGTGTGTGTATGCGTATGTGTTTACCCATGTATGTATGTATCTGTGTGTGTAGGTATGTATATATGTGTGCGTGTGTGTCTACGTATGTATGTAAGTATATGCAAACTAAATTCTTTATTCTAACTCGTCTGAAACTTAATCTTCAATGCTGAGATCATCTGTCAGTTGAGGCGGCTTAAAGTCTCCATCACCTCCACATACACCAACATCATCACCATCCACAGCACCATCATCATCCACACCATCACCATCACATCCACCCCATCGTCATGTCCAGGACCACCACCATCACCCACACCATCCCAAACACCATCACCACCATCAGCCACACACCATGGTCACTGCAATCTTCACCATCATCATCACTACTATCTACACACCATCGTCACCACTACCGCCACCATCACTAACACGCCCCCATCATATTCGCCATTATCTCCACCACCACTACCATCACTACTATTATCACCACGACTACTACTACAACCATCACCACCACGACTACAACCACCACTGCCACCACTACAACCACCACCACCACCACTACCTCCATTATCACAATCACCACCACCACTACCATCATCACCATCACTACTACTACCACCACCACAACCGCCACCACCACCACACCTACCACAACCACCACCAGCACTACTACTACCACCACCACCACCACTACCACTACTACCACCATCACCACTACCACAACCACTACAACCACCACAACGTCTGTTAAAATCTAGAACGCCACAAAGTACTGGGAGCCGCGTCTTTCAATGTTAAAGTCTGTTTTCACTTAACTCTGGCTTAAATCAAGGACGGAACCTATCCTAGACGTGTGTGTGTTGTGTGTGTGTGGTGTATGTGGTGTGTGTGGTGTGTGTGGTGTGTGGTGTGGTGTGTGGTGTGTGGTGTGGTGTGTGGTGTGGTGTGTGTGTGTTTTTGTATTTGTTTGTGTGTGTTTCTTTATGCTTTCTATGTGTTTATGTGTTTGTGTGTATATGTGTGTGTAGTGAATGAGTGTACTTTCTCTGTAAACGTATGTGTGTGTGTGTGTATGTGTGTGTATGTATGTGTATGGTGTGTGTGTGGTGTGTGTGTGTGTTGCTTGCTTCGAATTGGAAATCCATTAAGATGTAACGGGATTAATGGAGGTACAACTGTGCCAATAACAGTGATGATGGTGGTGGTGATGATGATGGTATGTTGGTGGTAGGATAATATTGGTGGTGGTGATGATGATGATGGTATGTTGGTGGTAGGATAATATTGGTGGTGGTGATAATGATGATGGTATGTTGGTGGTAGGATAATATTGATGGTGGTGGTGATGATGGTGGTATGTTGGTGGTAGGATAATATTGATGGTGGTGGTGATGATGATGGTGGTATGTTGGTGGTAGGATAATATTGGTGGTGGCGATAGTGGCGATGGTGGTATGTTTGTGGTGGTGGTGGTGGTGATTGTGGTGGTGGTGGTGGTGATATTGGTGGCGGTGATGATGAGGGTGATGTTCGTGGTGATGGTGGTATGGTGGTGGTGATAGTGATGTTGGTGGTGATGGTGGTGGTGATGGTGGTGGTGATGGAGAGATGTTGGAGGGTAATAATGGTGATGACGATGACGACGACGACGATGATGATGTCGAAAACAGTGACGATGAAAACTGATGTCGATGATGATAATGATGATGATGTCAATGAATTATAGACTTCTGACATAAGCACAAGGCCTCAGATTTAGAGGGTTATGGGCAGGGTGGCTCGATTTAATCGACCCAATCACTTGACGGGCGTGTGTTTTATTGGTCTCACAAGGGTGCAAAGTCAAAATCGACCCCCAGCGGGGGGATTTGAACTCCGAATGTAAAGGGATGTTATTTAATACAAGGAATTTTGTCTGGTGCTCTACTGATTCTCTTAATCCACCGCTCTATTAACCCCTTCTCAACCAGTGTGTGTGTGTGAATAAAAAGTATGGGCAAATACTGGAAAATGAACGAATACAGACAGTAGTTCCATCTCATAAGTTGACCTCTAAAGGTACGTTGTTTCGGTTCTTTAATGTCAATACAACTGGCCCTAATGCACAAAGATCAGGAACAAATAAGCAAAGGACAAAACGATAGTTTTAACGACTATTTACATATAATAGCAAATTTGCCACTAACCCTATGATCAGCATCTGATAAGATATTGACGATATATATATATATATATATATATACACTAGTCGAATTACCCGCGCCTTGCTGCGTTTCACACATTTTTTTTGTAAGAAAATGATTGATTTCAAATCAGTGATATAATTTATGGAGAAAAACTCTGCATTTCAATATTACTCAATGTAAAATGTAATGCATGAAAAATTGGAAAACATTATTTTTTGTAATATATCAAATCAAAATTACATTATCAAATCTTATTCTCATTTTGTTTCTTGTAAATAATTTTTTTCAAAATATCAATTCAAAACTTGATCATTTCATTTTTGTGTAAAGCATTATTTTCAAATTAGAAATACAAAGTTTAATTATTTATTTTTTAACATAATAAATACATGAAAATATATTTCATACTTTGTCCTAATGAAGAACTTCAGGGTAAACAACATTTCTTGTCTTTCTTTGATTGGCTAAAATGTAGAGATTTTTTGAAGTTCCAGTCCTTGAAACAGCTACATAATACATGCCATGACTGAAACATGGGTTTGTCAGATCTATACTAATAGTTTTGAAAGTTTGACCTTGACTCTTATTGATGCTCAAGGCAAAGCATGGCCTCACTGGGAACTGCAGCCTCTTAAATGTAAAAGGCAACTCGCTATCACTTGGTATAAGTGGAATCCTCGGAATGAGAAAAGCTTGACCTTTGTAAGCCCCGAATATAATGGTTGCTTCAATCAAGTTCTCATACAATCTTATTACAACACATCTTGTTCCATTTATTGGCCAAAATTTTCACTATAGGGGGTTTAACCTCTATTAGGGTGTCTTCATATTATTGAAATTTTCTGAAACTTTATGAATAGACATCATATCTTGTCATTTACCTATGGTTTAAATTTCATATAAATCGAAGGGAAAACATTTTCAGCGGGGGTTTGTGCCCTCGCGGAACTCTTTGATTAAAATGAAATATAGTTATCCAAGTACCCAGAGCAATGTAGTTACAGAATATATATGGTCATGGGGGTCTATCTCCAAAACCATAGGAGGAGTTCGTGAACAAACAAACAAACAGACAGGAACTACAACTTTATATATATATATATATATATATATGAGTGTGTGTGTAAAAATTGCCTCCTGTGTTTTGTTTGTTTCATTTATCAACTATATATATATATATATATATATATATATATATATATATATATATATGATATACATATATATGAAATGGATGGCAGGACAAAAACCTTTCCGTTCATCAGCTACATGTACCGGGCGGCCTCTGTATAAGAGGCTAATGAACGGAGAAGTTTGTTTGTTTTGTCCTGCCCTCCAACTTGGAATAACGCTATAACATTTAATAACGCTGACAGTCATTCTCTTCTCTGATTTCTTGTCTGACTATATATATATATATATATATATATATATATAATGTGTGTATATATATATATATATATATATATATATAATGTGTGTATATATATATATATATATATATATATATAATGTGTGTATATATATATATATATATATATATATATAATGTGTGTATATATATATATATATATATATATATAATGTGTATATATATATATATATATATATATATATATAATGTGTGTATATATATATATATATATATAATGTGTGTATATATATATATATATATATATAATGTGTGTATATATATATATATATATATATAATGTGTGTATATATATATATATATATATATATATATATATATATATAAAATGTTTACATCGTGTTTCTTTAGAAATACGAAATTTCTATACATATCCGTATACAGATATGCCTGAAACTAAATCCTAATTTTGTGTGTGTGGGTGTGTGGTGTGTGGTGTGGGTGTGGTGTGTGGTGTGGTGGGTGGGTGTGTGTGTGGGTGGGTGTGGGTGTGTGAGGGTGGGGGGGGGGGGGTATGTGCTGTGTAAGTAAACACCTGCAACCCTGATGGTATCCAATGATGTTGACTTGTTCTTCTTTTTGGTAAATATTATCTTGGTTAAGAGAGTGGGACTGGCTTTGTGCAGTGCCTTTGCTCACTATAAAACCTTCACGACACAGGCATTGCTTTGTATCTGGAGATCTCTCTGCACTTGTCACATGGTACCATGACCCCAGCACTATGTGTCAATAATTGTCACAAGTGTAGTGTTTGTACCAGAGTTTTCAAGTCGTTGGCTTGACTAAAAAGTCACACTCGTTCAGCGCATCGGTAGGGGTTCTCCTACATGGATATAAAGTAGTGGCCGTACTCGAAAACGAGTTGGCAGCCACCATATATGTATGTATGTATGTATGTATGTATGTATGTGTGTGTATATATATATATATATATATATATATATATATATATATATATACATACATACATGCATAATACCTACATATATACATGCATATATTTATGAATGCATGTGTATATAATATAGATATATTTAATCTTTCTGAATACATTTGACTGTGTAAATGTATATGATTGAACCCTTCAAAACTATAGAGACACCAACTACGTTACATGCGAAAGTTATAAATATTAAACCCGGCATGACCCCCAAGCAATCTATTCAATACGAAATGACCTTGTACTTATATTCACCAAAAACTATTGGATTGCTAAATGACGTAGTATGCCACTGGTATTGTTTACTAAACATTATATAATTTCTACTTAATATTTATACGACTATATTTGTAATTTCTCATACGTATTATGTTTCATTGAGGTAATGTATATACAAAGCCCACGCTATATGTGTAAATATATATATATATATATATATATATATATATATATACATATATATATATTCATACATGTATGTTTAGCAGGGAAATCTGACGTTAAACGATAGTGATGATGTATATATAATATATATATATATACATATATATATATGCATATATATATATATATGCATATATATGTATATATATGTATATATATATATATATATATATATATATATATATGTATATATATATATATATTCCTTTAGACTGGTGGCCATGTATGTCGTCATAATATAAGTTTGTTGTTTTGAGGCCTTTACGTCAATAAGCAATTTCAAAGGCTTGGGATAATGTCCAGAAATATGCATGCATATCTATACAAATAAAACTAATGTACAAAAACACAGACGGTGTTACGAACATTTTGACATCAAGAAATAAATGAGAAATATAAAGTGAAGTCAAAAACTAATGTATATCAGATTTCAGCGTGGCGGTAGTTCGTATGTTTACGTACATTTTATGTATATAAGTATATATATATTAAAATATTTGCTCTACGGTTCTTACATATTTGATATATATTTATCCTTATCGAGCCCTCTTTGGATTTTAGTCTTCAAATTTATTATTATTACTATATATATATATATATATATATATATATATATATATATATATATGCAGATGTTATATTTAATTTGTTGGGATTCCAACAAACTTAAAGGTTTATAACTGATATAGAGCACTCAACAGAAACTGAAGTAAATATTCAATATATGAATAAATGGAAACTATATTTATAAAACCATATTATTTTATTATATATTTTATTATATATCCAGCAAATTTTCAACCGTCAAGGTTCTTTTCCATGGCTATGTCACTATTTATAAAACAAATTTTGTATTTAACCTGATGAAAGCGCACCATGACTGCCTTGGTTGCCCTTGAAATATATATAATAAAATAATATGGTTTTATAAATACAGTTTCCATTTATTAATATATTGTATGTATATATATATATATATATATATATAAATATAATATATATATATATATGCATGTATATATGTATATGGACGTATATATAGATATATAGACATATATATGTATGTATATATATATGTATATACCACTTCATCGCCCTCTGAACATTAGTATTATTTTTTTTTTTTTTTGTGTTGGATCTTCCTCGCCACCTAGAATTGAACTAATACCCTTACGATCGTGTGCCAAACACTTTAACCATTAAGCACCGACGTAACATCCATTGATTTCAATAATATCAACAAAAACAACAACAGTGATTCTGAAACGGTTTTTAATGTGGCATCAAATTACCGTCTTTCAAGAAAATATTTAGATTGTAACAATGTAAACTAGACGATGGCTTAAGCAACAGCACGTAATTAATGATTGTCTTAAAATGAAATATATCTTTAGTTGTCTAATTAAAAACAGTGGAATTGGCAAAGAAATACTAATGTTCAGAAGGCGGTGAAGTGGTAGAGTCATTAGAATGTCTGATAGAATGTTTTGTGGTAGTTGTTCCCGATCTCTGCACTCTGAGATCAGATCCTGCCATTGTCAACTTTATCTTTCATCCGATCGAGGTTGGTAAAATGTACCAACCAGTCCAGTCTTGGACTCGATTCTTCTTCTATATTTCTTTCTCACTTCCTCTCTCATTGTATCTCTTTCTCTGGAAAAAGCTGGCTGTGTTCGAACCTGAAAATGGTTAGGCCTCACCGGGTTTAAGTACCCTTCGAATATCCTACCACTCCATCAGGAGTTAAGGGTCCCATGGATCCATGGTTGTTGTTGTAGCCCCATGTCAACTCCATTTTTTCTATCTTGTTTAGCTGTGGTTGTTTAAGAAGGCGGGAAAGAGGCTTAACAATATTTGAGGGGCCTCGATTAAATTTCAGCTAGGGCCCCCATGCAAGCTAATTTGCCCTTGTTGTGAAAATGGCACTGCTTGTGGTCCTATTCAGGGCTTCCAAGAAAGGTGAGTGAGAGGAAGTTATCACCAAACCGGAGAACTGGCCCAAGTCGTGTAATAGAGTTGAAACCGCTTATGGCACTCAAGGACCTGAAGGTGGTGGCGGTGGTGGTGGTGTTAAATTTCCTACCCAAGTTGGCCACAGTAAGATTTGATCTCAGAAAGCAAAGAACCGGAACAATACCGTCATGCTCACGATTTCACCAAGCCATCGCCCTGAGCTAGTTCTGTAAAAATCATCTTTCTATTTCTTTTCCTTTCTATTCTCGTTATTTATTCATTGCTGTGTTCTGTAGTTGCTGAGTTCCATAGTTACTGTGTTTCATAGTTGCTATCTTCCATAGTTTCTGTGTTCCATAGTTTCTGTGTTTCATAGTTGCTATCTTCCATAGTTTCTGTGTTCCATAGTTTCTGTGTTTCATAGTTGCTATCTTCCATAGTTTCTGTGTTCCATAGTTTCTGTGTTTCATAGTTGCTATCTTCCATAGTTTCTGTGTTCCATAGTTTCTGTGTTTCATAGTTGCTATCTTCCATAGTTTCTGTGTTCCATAGTTTCTGTGTTTCATAGTTGCTATCTTCCATAGTTTCTGTGTTCCATAGTTTCTGTGTTTCATAGTTGCTATCTTCCATAGTTTCTGTGTTCCATAGTTTCTGTGTTTCATAGTTGCTATCTTCCATAGTTTCTGTATTCCATTGTTGCTGTGTTCCATAATTGCGATCTTCCATAGCTGCTGTCTTCCATAGTTGCTGCCTATTCTCAGTTCATCTCAGAAATGACGTAGTTGTCATAAAAGGTTGGGAAGCAAGAATGATGACAGGAAGTTCTCGTAGCTTTCGTGAGGTCCTCCCGCAGTGTTTATGTGAATGTATGGGGGGATACTTGTGTATATGATGAGCGAGTATGTTTGTGTTTCTGTGTGCGTAACTAGCATTGCAAGTTTGTGTGCGTGTGCGTGTGTGTGTGTGTGTGTGTGTGTGTGTGTGTGTGTGTGTGTGTTGTGTTTGATATTGCTATACCAGCAACAGGGCCCTAATAGAAATAGGTGAACCTGTTAATGAGGAAGGGGGAAGAAGAAGGTCTTCTACCTTTAAAAACTCTCTATTTTTCGCATTATAGGAAATAACAACTCTCCTCCTCATCCGGTTTATATAAAGAAGATGGGGCGGGGTTAAATAGCTACCTACCTCCTCCTATCAACCGAATTTCACCAACGTGATACACAGATCTGCTTCATCCTATGACAAAAATATGGGTCAGAAAGAATAAACATTTTGCTGTGGTGAAATGAGAAATAATTGTTTCTACTTTAGGTACAAGGCCAGCAATTACCCAGTGCATTACTGGTACTTTATTTTATCGACCCGCGTAAGGATGAAAGGCAAAGTCAACCTCGGCGGGATTTGAACTCAGATCGTAAAGGGACGTAACTATGCTGGAAAGCATGGCGTCCGACCCTCTACTGATACTGCCAAATTCATATAGACTCAAGGATGGCTGTGTAGTTGTGAAATAGACTTCATAACCACGGGGTTTCTGGTTTATTGCAATCGCGGGATTTTTTGGGCAACTATTTTCAACTATTGCCCTGGGTTGACTAATGCCTTGTAAATGGAATTTGGTAAACGGTAACTGCAGAAGTCCGTCGTGTATATATATATATGAAGACAGTCAGGACCCTGACGGCTGAGCTTCGGCCGTTTATATATTATATATATATATATATATATTTGAAAAAAAGGAAAAGAATGACTTCACTTGTAGTTCTAAATAATTTGATTTATTTTTATAATATTATAATATTATGAGTTCAAATTATTTAGAACTACAAGTGAAGTCATTCTTTTCCTTTTTTTTCAAATATACCTAACTGTACCAAGGATCTCACACATTTTCCAATATATATATATATTCAATCTACTGCCAATCCACCACCCTCATAATATAAATAATATGAGAGAAATATTGATGAGAAAGAATGAGATATTTTCTGGAGTGAAAGGAGAAATAATTACGTCCATATCCTTTCTTGTAAAATACATTGATCTAATTTTCTTTCACCACGTTGAGGTGCTGTTGTTGCATAATGGACGCCAATAGATGGAATGGTGGATATGTTATCTCGGAGGATGGTGTAGGCGGGTGGTATGGTGGTGGTATGGTGGTGGTATGGTGGTGGTGGTGTGATGGTGGTGGTGGTGGAAGTGATGGAGGTGGTGGTATGGTGGTGGTGGTGTGATGGTGGTGGAAGTGATGGAGGTGGTGGTAGTGGTGGTGATGGTGATGGTCGTGGTAGTGGTGGTGGTAGTGGTAGAGGTGGTGGTGGTGGTGGTAGTGGTGATGGTGGAGGTGGTGGTAGTGGTGGAAGTGGTGGTAGTAGTGGTGGTAGTGGTGTTGGTGGTGGCGGTGTTAGCGGTGGTCGGGGTATTAGTGGTGGTAGAAGTGGTGGATGTGGTGGTAGAAGTGGAAGAGGTGGTGGTAGTGGTGGAAGCGGTGGTGGTGGTGGTAATCGTCGTCGAAGTGGAAGTGGTGGTGGTGTTAGTGGTGGTGATGGTGGTTGAAGTGGTGGTGATGGTGGTTGAAATGGTGGTGGTGATGGTGGTGTTAGTGGTGTTGATGGTGGTGTTAGTGGTGTTGATGGTGGTGTTAGTGGTGTTGATGGTGGTGTTAGTGGTGTTGATGGTGGTGTTAGTGGTGTTGATGGTGGTGTTAGTGGTGTTGATGGTGGTGTTAGTGGTGTTGATGGTGGTGTTAGTGGTGTTGATGGTGGTGTTAGTGGTGTTGATGGTGGTGTTAGTGGTGTTGATGGTGGTGTTAGTGGTGTTGATGGTGGTGTTAGTGGTGTTGTTAGTGGTGTTGATAGTGGTGGTGGTGGTGGTTGGGGTGAATGTTGCTGTCGTGGGAATGATGCAGGGATGGCTGAGTGGTTAACAAGTTCACCTTGCAATCCTAAGGTTCCGAATTCGATTCGACTGTGTGGCATCTTGGACAAATGTCTCTCCCACATCCTCGGGTGGACTCAAACCGTGTGGGTAAAATTGGGGAGACAGAATCTGGGAGGAAAACCCTTGGATGGATTCAAATGATCAATTGCATCACATAGTGTCACCCCGATTCGGCTTTTGTATTACGTTAAGGGTACACGTACGTGTCAGTGGAATACTCAGCCACTTACATGTTACTTCACGAGCGAGTGGTTTAGTTGATAGAACAACTGAATGCTCATCGTCGAAACCGATGGAGGATCCATCATGATCATGTATGTATGTATGTATGTATGTATATATGTATGCATTAGGTATATATGTATGTATTATGTATATATGTATGTATTATGTATGTATTATTATGTATATATATATATATATATATATATATATATATATATGTATTATGTATGTATATATGTATGGATGCATTGTGTATGTATTGTGTATATATGCATTTATATAAACAATTACAAATTTGAATAAAACATCTGGCTAAGGCTGACAGTTTCAAGAAAGGAACACATTGAAGTTACGTCACCTTTCACTAGTTGATGACGTCACTTCTGACCTGTTGATGATGACGTCATTACTTTACAGGTTTTTTTTGTAATAATTTAAACACTGAAAGATGTCAATCAACAGAACATGCTTTGCAATCACATTCTTACTTTCTTTCTATTTTTAAAACCTCAATAAACTATTTGATAGACAGGATGTTTGGTCATATAAACATCTCTTTTCCTTCCTCTCTCACTCTTCTCTCATTCTGTCTCTTCCTCTTTCTCCCCAACATCTCTTTTCCTTTCTCTTCTCTGTTTCTCTCTCTCCGTCCTTTACTCTCTTGTTCTCTATGTCTCTCCTTTACTCTTTCTCCTAAATCAAGGCTGTACCCCAGCATGGCCGCAAAAAGAGCAAATGAACTACACAAAGTATAATTACCAGACAATATATATATATATATATATATACTAGGTGTTTTTAACTAATTTGTAATCTATATATATATATAAAACTGAGGTTGTCTGTCTGTCTGTCTACTAAAACCTTCGGCACACATCTCTTAAACCGTACGTTCAAATTTCGGTGAAATTGCTACACTTATAGATGAAGGTCCGGCGGAGACATCGGTCAAAACATTTTTCAAATCGACCCACGCCAAGTGCAAAAATCGAATTTGTAATGTATTGATTTTTCAGTTCAAATGTATAAATAGAGATGAGAGACGAATTATTTCCCTTTTATGGCGTCATTCTGTCTAATCTATTTACGTTACGAACAAACTACACGTACAGTTTTCGGGCCAGCAAAATTTTAACCTGCAAAATTCATGAGTTCGAAGTTTCAACATTAAGCTTCTATTTTGCTTCATTTCCATTAAAAAGTCTTTTAAAACAATATTTCAGCGCATCAGCCTCGCCATCACCCGAGGCAACGCTGCGAGTGTGCTGGCTTGCCTCAAAAATCATTAGAGAGGTTGCCCAGTACTCGCGACGTTGCTATCTTTTGCTCTGGTGTTGGCTCCGTTGTTCACCCCTTCTTTTACATTTTCTTTAATATTGTAGCATTGAAGGAATATATCTTTCATTGTATCATCCTTTGTAGTGTTACCGAGGCATTTGTAATGTTATTTATGTAAATATTATTTAATATTATTTAAATATTTCGAGAAACGTTGCAATTGAAGGAAAACAGGAAGACGACATTTTGGTTCGTGAAGACGTTCCTTGGCAATGAACAGGAAAAGGCGAGGATAATACGTCTTTATGTGGACTGAGAAGAACAATTTCATGCAAAGACGAGACGAAGTTTATGGTGTAAAGGGAGTCGTTAGACTAATATTCTATTTAAAATAACCGAATGAGTTCCAGCCCCGGAGTTTAAGAATGATGTAAATAAAATTGTAAACGAAAATGACAGAAGTTATTAAAATAGTTGTTTCTACTTTTGGCACAAGGCCAGCAATTACCCAGTACATTACTGGTACTTTATTTTATCGATCCCGTAATGATGAAAGGCAAAGTTAACCTCGGCGGGATTTTAACTTTGCCTTAAAATAGTAAAAGTAAATAGTGAAGATTTAGGCCAGTACATACGTATGCGCCGATGGACATACACATACATATACATACGCACACACAAATACATACACACACATACACACAGACACGTGTGTGTAAACCTTATGCATTTCTACAGTATTTTCACCAAACATAAGACATAGGTTATTTATGTACTCCGGATGGTCATGGGCACTTTCATTTTTCCAGATATTGATTATAGGGCCTCCCGGCAGATAACCCCTTTAACCCCTTTAACCACTTCCTTGGAGTCGACTGAAGCACTGCAGTGCAATGCAACAAAACGTCATAACTTCTGGAGTTCGCAACCGATTTTCACAAAACTTGACACATGGGCTACGTTTGTTCTACAGATGAATGTGAACTCTCAGAATTGGCACATATTGAGTAGGGGACTCCTGGGGGGCAGGAACCTCCTTTTGGAAAAAGCCGATGAATTTTGTAAAAGTATAGTTTTCCAAGCAGCACTGAAGTATTGACATAAATGGTATACATAACTGGTATTTAATACCCGAGCAACGCCGGGTACCTCTGCTAGTGTATATTAAATATATGAATTTAAAATAATGACCTTCAATGACGTAGAAAGTAATATTTATTTCATTTGACTACATATACGTAATCTAAAATAATTGGCTTAATTAAATATTAAATAAGAAACTTGTATTACAAACATTTTAATTTCACGTCAGTTAATCCCTAGTCAGTGCAATGTCCTAAGTCGTCATCATCGTCGTCATCATCATTATCATCATCACTATCATCGTCATCATCATCATCGTCATATCATCATCATCGTCATCATATCATCATCATCGTCATCATATCATCATCATCGTTATCATATCATCATCATCATTATCATCATCATTGTCATCATATCATCATCGTCATCATATCATCATCATCATCATCATATCATCATCATCGTCATCATATCATCGTCATCATTATCATCATTATCATCGTCATCGTCATCATCGTCATCGTCATCATCGTCATCACTATCATCGTCATCATCATCATCATCATCGTCATCATCATCGTCGTCATCGTCATCGTCATCATCATCGTCATCATCATCGTCATCGTCATCATCGTCATCATCGTCATCGTCATCATCATCATCATCGTCATCATCATCATCGTCATCGTCATCGTCGTCATCGTCATCGTCATCGTCATCGTCATCATTATCATTATCATTATCATCGTCATCATTATCATCGTCATCATCATCATCATTATCATCGTCATCACTATCATCGTCATCATTATCATCGTCATCATTATCATCGTCATCATCATCATCATCGTCATCGTTATCATTATCATCGTCATCACTATCATCGTCATCACTATCATCATCATCATCATTATCATCGTCATTGTCATCATCATCATTATCGTCGTCATTGTCATCATCATCATCATCGTCATCATTATCATCGTCATCGTCCTCTTTAACATCATCATCACTATCAGCATTATCGTCGTCGCTGTCATCATTAATATAATCGTCACTATCACCATTATCGTTGTCATCATCAATATCATCATCATCGTCATCCTTATCGTCGTCGTCGTATTTAACATCATCATCACTGTCATCATTATCGTCAGTTAATGGTTTTGTTGGTGTGAAGTAAGTTCTCTAAGATTTGGTTTCTAAAAGACTCAGACGACATTACGGTTCTTATATATTTGATATATAGTTATCCTTATCGAGCCCTCTTTGGATTTTAGTCTTCAAATTTATTGTGGATTGGCAGTATCGGTAGAGGGTCGGACGTCATGCTTTCCAGCATAGTTACGTCCCTTTACGATCTGAGTTCAAATCCCGCCGAGGTTGACTTTTCCTTTCATCCTTACGGGGGTCGCTAAAATAAAGTACCAGTAATGCACTGGGTAATTGCTGGCCTTGTGCCTAAAGTAGAAACAATTATTACTATAATCCTGTTTATAAAGTGTACAATTCTAATGTTAACTCTTATAAAAATTTGTAGATTTGAAGTAGCTTACATTTGTTTCTGAATCACACAAACTTTAAAATATCCTGTTTATAAATTTTACAGTTCTAAAGTTTACTCTCGGGAAATTTGTAAATCTGAAGTATCTTTTCTAAATATTTGTTTCTAAAAATACCAAAAGTTATCCTGATATAAAAGTAACTTTTATTAAACTTTTACATTTGAAGTAGTTTATATTTTTATATTTATCTTTAAAAAATTCTTCTAAGCTATCCTGTTTATTAAGTTTATAATTCTAAAGTCGATTTTCTAGAAAGAACCCAATCTTTTGATATTAACCAAACTAAATCAAGCTCTGGTTCTATAGAATAGAACCAACCATTTTAAAATGTTCCTATTTAAATTAAAATCTTACAACATAATTTTATAAGAACCATAATTTAAGTTACTATATTTGTAATGAACTAAT
>OZ024755.1:12840482-12842982 GCA_964016885.1 Eledone cirrhosa
AGGTTTTAAAATTTCCTGTTGACTTTTGATATATATGTGTGTGTGTGTGTGTGTGTGTGTGTGTGTATGTGTATGTGTATGTGTGTGTGTGTGTGTGTGTGTGTGTGTGTGTGTGTGTGTGTGTGTGTGTGTGTGCGCGTGCGCGTGTGCGTGTGCGTGTGTGTGTACACACATATATGGAAAAGAAATCATGAATCAGCATGGAACTTCTCTTAAATGATTTAATAAGATAAATATTTGAATAATAATTCTTTCTATATTTGGCACAAGGCCAGAAATTTGGTGGAGCGCATCTCCTCTCTAGGTCTGAGCACATTTTTTCCAGAAAAGGAAAAGGGATAGAGATATAAAGGGAAAATCGATCTCAGTACTGAGTTGATACATTGATTATCGACCTCGGAAGGATGAAAGTAAAATTGACCTCGGTGGGATTTAAAGTCAGTCAGAGAGAGAGAGCGAGAGAAAGAGAGGATCGATCTCAGTACTGAGTTGGTACATTGATTATTGATCTCGGAAGGATGAAAGTAAAATTGACCTCGGTGGGATTTAAAGTCAGTCAGAGAGAGAGAGCGAGAGAAAGAGGGGATCGATCTCAGTACTGAGTTGGTACATTGATTATTGATCTCGGAAGGATGAAAGCAAAATTGACCTCGGTGGGATTTGAAGTCAGAGGAGAGAGAGAGACAAAGACAGAGAGAGAGAGAGACAAAGACAGAGAGAGACAAAGACAGAGAGAGAGAGAGACAAATACAGAGAGAGAGAGAGAGACAAAGACAGACAGAGAGAGAGAGAGACAAAGACAGACAGAGAGAGAGAGAGACGGAGCCGAAGCGAATATTGCAAAGAATTTCTATCCGACTTTCTAACGACTACCAATTCGACTGAGGAATATATGGAACTAATAAGATACAACACAGTGAAATGAAAAAGGAAATTAAAAGATTTTTCTTCAAAATTGTCAGACTAGTATCAAAATATGAACTCGATGCTAGAAATAAGATAGCTAGATAATATACCACCTGTCATGATTAATAGCTACTGCTTCAATATAATAATTTGGAAGGTGAATCAATTGTAGAGCTTAACCCTTTCGTTATAATATTTTTAGAGTAAGACATTAACTATGGTTTTCAAATAATCACGAATTTGGAAGGATTAGATTATGTACCTTTCTCATTATTAAACTGATGTTTGAAACATAACAAAGGTTCTTACGTAAAATTATGGCGGAAGGGCTTTAGATAAATATAAATATGTTGAAATAAACTTATCTGTATCATGAAACCAAGAGGTTTTGCAGAAGATTTAGTATCAAAGAGGTTCAAATATGTTTAATTTGGTTAAGGCCAAGCTGGAGCTCCATTTAAAATATTTATTTTTCTATGTCATTTTTGTTAAACATTGATCTTTGCGTTAAAGTCTAATTTTATTGTCTGATTCCTCCGAGTTTACCTCTGCCTTTCATCCTTACAGGATCGATAAAATAAAATAGCAGTAATGCACTGGGATCGATTTATTTAATTGACTTTCCACCCCCACCCCCAAATTGTTGACCTTGTGCCTAAATCAGAAACCATTATCATGAGTAGTAGTAGTAGTAGTAGTAAGTAGTAGTAGCAGTGGTGGTAGTGGTGGTAGTGGTGATGGTGGTAGTGGCGGCGGTGGTGGTTTGATAGAATCAACAGAGCCTCTGGCAATATGCCTTGCGGTATTTATTCTGGCTTTTTTTTCAGGTTCTTGGATCAAATCCCCGCGAAGCCGAGTACAAGGGTTGATATAATCACCTTCCTTCCCTCATCCACTCATACCCCCACCTCACCAAAATTGCTGGCCTTGTGCTTAAATCATAAGCCATTATTATATAACCAGATGGCGGTGGATTGGCAGAGGGTCGGACGCCATGCTTTGACGCATAGAGTTACGGCCCTTGCCATTCTGAGTTCAAATCCCGCCGAGGTTAACTTTGCCTTTCATCCTTACGGAGTCGATAAAATTAAGTACCAGTAATGCACTGGGTAATTGCTGGCCTTGTACCAAAAAGTAGTAGAAACAATTATTATATAACCAGTCTTTATATTTTCAATTTCTTTTTCCATTAGGTTTATAGGTGTATTGTTGTCTGTTGGAATTGCTATCGATTAGAAGACTAGAAGACATCTATCTTTTTTGTTGGAAGTCTGTCACACAGACATTTCGTTTCCTTCTGGTCTTTGGCAATTGTTGCTAACAAAACATCACATACATCGCAATTTATAGATGAGCAATGTTCGATCAATATCTAATCTCTATATTGAATGTTATTGTATGTGTTATTATGTGTGCAATTGTAAGGCGGGGGTTGATAGCATCGGTAAAGGGTCGGACAATAGATTTATCGTACTTTACGTTCTGAATTCAAATCCCGCCGGGATAGCTTTGTCTTTCATCCTTACGGGGTTAATAAAATAAAGCAAAACACCAGTAATGCATTGGGGTCTATTTAATCGACTTTCCTCTCTCA
>OZ024755.1:12847982-12857982 GCA_964016885.1 Eledone cirrhosa
GCTCGGCAAAATTTGAACTGAGAGCGCAGAGAACCAGGACAGTCTGTCCGATGCTCTAACGACTTGTGCCAATTCACCGGCCTTCCATATAAGACACGTAACCCACCCACTCTCCCCACCCTTCTCTCTCTCTCAATCACCATCCATCTCTCTTTCTCTCTCGCACACACACACTCACAAAGACGTATGTGTGTATGTATGTGAGTGTATGTATGTATGTATGTATGTATGTATGTATATAGAGAGATGACCCCTTAGCCTTTGTCAAGGCAGAATTCTAGGAGAAAGAAAACTCTGATATAACACCTGCAACCCTGATGATATCCAATGATGTTGACTTGTTCTTCTTTTTGGTAAATATCATTTTGGTTAAGAGAGTGGGACTGGCTTTG
This sequence comes from Eledone cirrhosa, assembly GCA_964016885.1. Taxonomy (NCBI): domain Eukaryota; kingdom Metazoa; phylum Mollusca; class Cephalopoda; order Octopoda; family Eledonidae; genus Eledone; species Eledone cirrhosa. The sequence goes on from OZ024755.1 coordinate 12,848,375, forward strand.
TGCAGTGCCTTTGCTCACTATAAAACCTTCACGGCACAGGCATTGCTTTATATCTGGAGATCTCTCTGCACTTGTCGTCACATGGTACCATGGGCCCAGCACTATGTGTCAATAATTGTCACAAGTGTAGTGTTTGTACCAGAGTTTTCAAGTCACTGGCTGGACTAAAAAGTCACACTCGTTCAGCGCATCGGTAGGGGTTCTTCTACATGGATATAAAGTAGGGGCCGTACTCGAAAACGAGTTGGCAGCCACCATATATATATGTATCTATATAAATACGTACGTATATTATATCTATATGCATTTTCCCAGACACGCCTCACATGCATACATACGTCTATTCATTATACAGAGATAGTTCTATCCGTAGATGTAATTATAAATCCATGCGTCCACACACACACACACACATATATATATACACACACATATATATATATATATATATATATATATATACACACACACAAATATATATATATATATATATATATGTAAGTATGTTTTGAAATATATATATATACACACACGCACACAAATAAATGTATGTATGTATGTATGTATGTATGTATGTATGTATGTATGTATGTATGTATGTATGTATGTATGTATGTATGTATGTATGTATGTATGTATGTATGTATATATGTCAGGTCACCAGTTGGTGCTACTGGTAACATGTATCCCAGTACAACCTGTCTCATGGTCGGGTCGTTGGCGACTAAACTGGCAACCCCACCAAGGTTTCCTGGTGAGGAGGGTGACTTTGGACATCCTGCAGGACTAAAAACAAAACCTGTCAAAGCGCAAAGGAGCTCTTAAGAGTCAATAGCCATCCAAAATCACTGGGAGAGATGACCCCTTAGCCTTTGTCAAGGCAGAATTCTAGGAGAAGGAAAACTCTGATATAACACCTGCAACCCTGATGGTATCCAATGATGTTGACTTGTTCTTCTTTTTGGTAAATATCATCTTGGTTAAGAGAGTGGGACTGGCTTTGTGCAGTGCCTTTGCTCACTATAAAAGCTTCACAGCACAGGCATTGCTTTATATCTGGAGATCTCTCTGCACTTGTCATCACATGGTACCATGGGCCCTGCACTATGTGTCAATAATGGTCACAAGTGTAGTCTTTGTACCAGAGTTTTCAAGTCGCTGACTGGACTAAAAAGTCGCATTCGTTCAGCGCATCGGTAGGGGTTCTCCTACATGGATATAAAGTAGTGGCCGTACTCGAAAACGAGTTGGCAGCCACCATGTATGTATGTATGTATGTATGTATGTGTGTGTGTGTGTGTGTGTGTGTGCGCATGGATTTATAATCACACACATATATATATATATATATATACATATATATATATGGGGGGGGTATTGTTTTATCCATCTATCAACTCGTCTCCATATACGCCCACTCATTCATCCGACCGGAAATCCACCGAACGTGACCCCAAGGGTAATATAGCAATTAGTAATACAAATATATCTATACGAAACCTATCACATACACATACATATACAGACGTGCATACCCACACGACACACTGACACGCTTATATATACACACACATACACATTGATTGATATATACCCACACAACTCACTGACACGGTAATACACATACACACAGACACACACAAATACACACATACACATATATGCACACACACACACACACACACCCACAGACACACAAATTGACCGACTGTGACAAATGCAGGCTGACACAAAGCACAACTCATTATCACTGTGAGACACATGCTGCACACACACAATAGACTGACACGCGTACACACACACACAAGATATATACAGATATATATATATGACATGCTTTCACACACACACATTATAATTGTTTCTACTTTAGGCACAAGGCCAGCAATTATCCAGTTCATTACTGGTACTTTATTTTATCGACCCCGTAAGGATGAACGGCAAAGTTAACCTCGGCGGGATTTGAACTCAGATCGTAAAGGGACGTAACTATGCTGGAAAGCATGGCGTCCGACCCTCCACCGATACTGCCAATCCAAATGACACGCTTACACGTATGCACACACACACACAAGTACTAACTCAATGACGCACACACACACAAGATCAAATCCGGCCAAGATCAACTTTATCTCTCATCCTTCCGAGGACGATAAAATATAGTACAAGTACAGAAGCGATCCCCCCCCCCCGCCCTCTCTTTCTCACTCTCTAAGAAATCTGTTGTGTACAAACGTCGAGAGGAATGGCCTACCCCAGGTTTAGAATGTCATGACGGCGCCCCGACGACTCCATTGTGGGTTAAGGGCCTCTCATTCCCACATTCGTTCCTTAAACTAACTACAACTGCACAAAGTGGACGGTGGACATGTAAAGATCATAAAGTAAAACGGATTGAATTACTGGTACACACGTCATACATTATATATATATATATATATATATATATATATATATATATATATATATATATATATATATATATATATATATATATATATAATAAAATAAATATGGTTTTATAAAGATATTTTCCATTTATTAATATTATTGATATTAATGATACTCCAGAAAAAAATCATTGATTGCTTCTAATCTGTTGTAAATTAACTTTGTTGATTATTCAACAAACCAAATAACTCATTGTTTTTATATATATATATATATATATATATATATATATATATATATATAATTAGTTGCAACAGTGACATATACAGATAGGCTACCTCCACAGGATGAAGGAGGCTTTTAGAAAAAAGTGCGAGAGTTCTTCAAGGGTAGGTAATTTCCAGTTTAGCTACAAATGGGAGAACTTGTGCAAAGTTAGTGATTCAAAGAAATTAAATTCTTTGAAATTAAAATAGTCTGGTCTATACCATTTTCTTAGAATGAATTTCGCTTCGTGTGGACAGCGACTAAAGCAGTCAAGGCGAGAATTTAAGCAGTGTTTCTCCGAAGCCAATTGCGCGAGTATATTCAGATCAAGTAATGCCTGTACTTGAAGCTTTTTCAATCCCACTTTATGAACAACGGTGACGGGTATCCAAAAAGAACAGTTCGACATAATTGGCTACCATAGAGTCGCAGGTTTTACATCAGAGTTTTCCTTCTCCTAGAATGATATCCTGACAAGGTCCAGGGTCGCTCATTCCTTGTAAGCTAACCACGCACTCGGGTACAAAGCCGAGTATTTCCATCTCCCCGTGCTATATATATAAAGAGAGAGAGAGAGACACACACACACACACATACACACACATTGAGATTAGTTAGAATTGAGAACGCCAGAGCTGATGTGTGGATATCACAAATAGAATGTTATTCTATGTTTAAAATACCAAAGCTTAAAATAGCATTTAGTAAAACATCATTCCTGTTTAAAGGTGGTTCTCGCTTTCTCTTCCTCTCTCTCACTATCTCACACGCACTCACTCTCTCCTTATCTGTCTCTCCTTTTCTTTCTCTATGTATATGTTTTTCTCTCTCTTCCCGTCCTTCTCTCTGACTAGCAATGAGACTGTCTCTCTCTCTCTTCCTGTCCCACTCTTCTCTCACTTTATCTATCTATCTATCTATCTCCCCCCTCACTTTTTCTCTATCTATCTCCTGCCTTTTCTCACTCTCTCTGTGTACACCGTCTCTATCACTCTCTCTCTCTTCCCCTCAATATTTCTCTCTCTATCTCTCCGACCTTATCTATCTATGTATCTATCTATATATCTATATCTAGCAATGTAAAATGTCTCTATATATATGTCTGTCTGTTTGTCTTCCCTCTCCGCCTCTCTTACCTCTCCTCTTTGTATGTTTTTATGTATCTCTGTCTGTCTGTCTCTTCTCTCCTCCCTCACTCTCTAGCAATGTATGCTGTTGTCTCTATATATATCATCTCTACCCTTTAAGAGAATGATGAGATGTGATCTCAAATCGGCCCAGATGAATCTGGCAAAGTTTCTATCATTACGCTGTCTTGGGCGGAAGTTGCTATAAAGAAGCGATTAAAGGAAACACACAATATGGAAGTAGTTGAATAGTAATTTGGTTTGAGTGGTGGCCAGTTGGCAGAGTTGTTAGAGCACCAGTTTAAATATATCGGCATTTGTTCCAGTTTTCTGCTCTCTGTTTAAATCCTACTGAGGTCAACTTTCATCCATTCGAGGTTGATAAAGTACCAATAGATGAGCAGTGGATTGGCGGAATTATTAAAGAGTATGGCGGGGTGTTTTTACCGATATCTGATCCGACTTTTTGCGTTCTGAGTTTAAATCCCACCTCCTTCTACCAGGAGTTGGGGCCGGAAGATAGTATATTAACAACGGCAAAACCAATAGAAACATAGTTAGTTCCCTTAGTTTGATCTGACAATTGGCTCATTTAGTTTCCATTGTGGTACATTAAACAACAAAGACATCAATTCTGGTATCAAACAATGATAAATGATTACCCATTGATGGATACAAACATTTAGTATGTTCACAATATGTATATTGTCATCGGTCATTTTTTTATGTACATATTGCTACAATGTGCTGAGATTTGATGTTTGAACTGCACACTTTTAGCATCAGATAAATAAATTACTAATAGCATAATAAATTATCTACCACGAAATATTCTCTTAAAAAATATGATTAATACATTAAGCGGCCTACTGCCAGGAACAGGAACATAAATGTCAAAGTGATGTGCTCCATTTGTTCAAGAGTCAGAACAACACATTTCCTATTTTCTAATGTGTCATAAGTTCTTTCTCTATGAATCACCGAACATCAAAGTTCTTTATATGTAGTCTTCATATTTTTTTTATAGTCACTTTCTTTGGGCGTTATTATTATTGTTGTTGTTCTTATTTTATTCTTGGGAACTTGCAATATTCTGTCTTCCAAGAAGATATCGCGGCATTAAAAAAAGAATGAGAGATAAAAAAAATGTTGAACTTCAAAAGTAAAGTAAAATAAAATAAAATGTATTTTGTGTGAACGTATTTATGTGACTGTGTGCATGTGCGGGTGTATGTGTGCATTTCTGCTTATGCGTGTGTGATACGTGTGTGCGTTGTGTGTTGTTGCTTTTCGGTGAAGTTAAAAGGCTATCATGGCATCAGAGAAAAATTGGCACAATCTTCATTCATATCTCATGTTTCAGAAGACAAATATATCAATGTCAGACGAAATATATTTGTATATAAAAAATATACAAATTATTCATTTTAGATATTATTACTTTTTTTTTCAGTTTTGTGTTGGTTTTATCCATCCCAACTAAGGCCAGACTAGAGAATCCGCTTAAAAACTTTTCGTTGTCACATTTTTCATCAAATATACTGCGCACTTTTTGTAAATCATTTTGAAAATAATGAAGAATTGAGGGATTTAGTAATATAACTGACATTCCCATTATTAAGCTAATGTTAGGAACATAATTTCATTGAGATTATTACATAAAATTATGATTTTAACCATAACCCTAAACTTTTAACCCTTTCTTTACCATATTTCTAAGGAAAAACACTTCTTACAATTTTGAAATAATTTCGAAAGTAATCAAAAATTTGGAGGGATTTCGTAATGTTTCTTCTTATTAAGCTAATGTTTGGAACATAAACATCACTAAGATTCTTACATAGAATAATTGTTTCTATTTTTGGCACAAGGCCAGCAATTACCCAGTGTATTATTGGTACTTTATTTTATCGACCCCGTAAGGATGAAAGGCAAAGTTAACTTCGGCGGGATTTGAACTCAGAATGGCCGTAACTCTAAGCGTCAAAGCATGACGTCCGACCCTCTACCGATACTGCCAATCCACCATAGAATAATGATGGAAGGTTTTTAGATAAATATAAACACTTCAAAATAAAGTATTGTATCGTAGAACCAGGGACAGTTTCCTGCGGTTTGGAATGAAAACGTTAAAAGATATTTTAGCCTGTCGTGGTTGAGGCCATGCTAGAACACCTTTTACAATATTTATTTTCTCTCTCTCTCTCTCTAATCATATATATATATATATATATCGATCGACTTTCGTCAAATCGGACCGAGGAAACAATGTTTCCGTTGCTCTTTCCAGTTGCTGATACTATCTATCGGTCGTAACTCCAGGTAGAAGGAAAAACGTGAAATAAAGTGTCTTGCTCAAAGGACATAACGCTTCGTCCGGTCCAGGAATCGAACTCACAACCTCAAGATTGTGAATCGAATTCTCTAACCACTCAACCACACGCCTTCACGTATATATATATATATATATATATATATATATATATGATGCTGGCCATTATATTAGTAGTGTATCACAAATAACTTCAACGTCAGAAGCTCCACCAACAAACAGCAGCCACTAAAAAAAGTGTATATTTACCATAATAAATATGATTACACTAAGGAAAAAATTAAGGCGAATTGTTTGATCTAATTTACACAAGAAAGCTACCCGGAAGTCAACTCCTTTTGTAGATATTGGCAGCATACTAATGATGAAGTATTTGCTTCCAGAAACATTGAAAACAGTGCTATTTCCTGTTTTTCAACAAAATAATTATAATATTATTGTAGTTATTATTATTGTTGCTGTTATTATTATTATTATTATCCTCATTGCTTCGTTAATGGGTTACATGAATTAAATGAATGAGTTGAGTGAGATATTAAGAGTGAGGGAATATGTTTGATGTTGCTCTTATTTTATACATTTATAAACATTAAACATATACTACACACACTATGTATAGAGAGAGAGAGAGAGAAAGAGAGTGAGAGTGAGAGAGAGAGTGAAAGAGTCAGAGAGAGAGTGAAAGAGTCAGAGAGAGAGTGAAAGAGTGAGAGAGAGAGTGAAAGAGAGGGAGAGAGAGAGTGAAAGAGAGGGAGAGAGAGAGTGAAAGAGAGGGAGAGAGAGAGTGAAAGAGAGAGAGAGAAAGTGAAAGAGAGAGAAAGTGAAAGAGAGAGAAAGTGAAAGAGAGAGAAATAGAGGGAGAGAGAGAGGAGAGATTTATGTAAGCAATTATATTTGTGTGTATATATATTTGTGTGTGTATATATGTATATATATTTGTGTGTGTATATATATATATATATTTGTGTGTGTATATATGTATATATATTTGTGTGTGTATATATGTATGTGTATATGTATGTATGTATGTATGTATGTATATGTGTATATGTATGTATATATATATATATATATATGTGTGTGTTGGATCTCCATCATTCTATACGATCGTAGCTCCGGTACAGTCTACAAGCGAAATTAACGTCCAAGTGGCTGAACATTCTTCAGACTCATGTACCCTTAACGTAACACTCAGGTAGATTCAGTGTGACACAGTGAGTGACATGGCTGGCCCTTTGAATTATAGATACAACTCATATTTTGCCAGCAGAGTGAACCGGATCAACATCAAATAGAGTGTCTTTCTCAATAAGACAACGAGCCGCTGGGAACTGTACTTATGATCTTATGATCGCGAGTCAAACCCCCTACCCGCTAAGCCACATGACTTCAGTGATACTATAAAAAAAAGCATTTCAAATTGCATTAATCAACAATTTTTACATATAGGATTGCCAATAAATTTTAAACAAGATTATATTAGATCTACCTAAGTCATAGATGCACCTAACTCATACAGAATTAAAGTATTTAGATATGGGTTTAATTATTTTTAAATTAATTTAATGTAAATTTTGTTATGTTAAATCCATTAATATATGTTCAACTGATATATAAGCCGAACATTTATGTGGTTTAATGAGTTTACCAGTTGCAATTAAAAAATGATGTTTCTAATGTTTCAGTGTGTCTTAAGTACTGTAACTAGAACATATATCACAGTTGGTGTGTCTTTTATCAAAGATAAATATAGAGAAAATAGTAGCAAAATAGATTTAGTTTAGAAATAAGTATAATAATAAAAAAAGAAAAGAAAATTGCAGTAAAGTAAATGTGAAGAAAGAGCAATAATGTTAAAGTAAAAAAAATAAATATCTTGTATACTCGAAGTTGACATATGCAAACACTACAGAATACATTTTAACACCAATTAATTATTATTTAATAGGATGGTTGCAATCAGTCGAAACTGGTAAAAAAATATTTGATAAAACTTAAATATAATTGATGTATCAAATATAAAAATATTTATGTTGTTGGATTAAATAAAAAGATTCTGTAAAAACATTACTGTGTATTCCACTTACATATTTAACCTATAATCTTTGGTTTGCGTTGAACTTTATATATACGCACAGAGAGAGTGATCCGTGTGTGTATATATGTATGTGGGTGTGTGTGTGTACAAAGAGGGTGTGGTAAGATACCAGGTGGACCATAACGCACCAGAGTACTCAATACTTAGCGTAGTAGAGTGGGTAATAGAAAAGAATCAGGGCCCCGACGGCTAGAGCTCAGCCGTCGAGGTCCGGGTCCTGACTCTTTTCCTATATATATATATATATATATAAAGAGTCAGGACCCCGACGGCTGAGCTCCTGCCGTTTCGACAGCTAGATCCGTTGGGTTCCTGACTCGTTTCCTATTACCCACCCTTCTAGTGCTATGGAATCTTGCATGCGTGTGCCGGTATATATATATATATATATATATATATATATATATATACCCGCACACACATGCAAGATTCCATAGCTCTAGCATGACTCCTTCATAATCAGCTGATGAACTTTTCAGCCGACCCTCGTATAATTCACAAAACTTGAATATATAACAATATATATATATATATATATATATATATATATATATATATATAACATTATATATATATATATATATATAACATTATATATATATGACCTTTAACCAATATGTCAGTTGATTAATCAATCATGGCTATAATGCTAAATTGCATATTCTAACAATTACGATGAGAAATTCACTGAGAATTTCTTGCTTTGCGTATTACATTCAGATGAAGATTCTTCTTCTAATCATTCTCCATATGATTAATTATAATATTAATTTCTATATGTCCACGGCACAAAAGATGCAACTTATTGCTACTGAATAAATAGAATTGTTGTAACCTTTGAACGTTTCTTGAAATCTTTCGCAGCAGCTTTCGAAGCTTGCGGGATGTGATACAGTTTTAACTGGACACGGTATCAAACACACAGTCTTGTATATAAAAAGCGAAAGGAGCAGATCGTGAGATTGGACCAAGGAAACAATGTTTCCATTGATATTTCTGCCAGAGGAAGAAAGCGGCGGTGGCGGTGGTTGGTGTTGTGGTGGTGGTGGGTGTGGTGGTGGGTGTGGTGGTGGGTGTGGTGGGTGTGGTGGTGGTGGTGGTGGTTGATGTTGTTGTTGTGGTGGTGGTGGTGATGATGAGGATGGTGGGGTGGGGGTGAGCAGAAGAAAAATTTCATATTGCTGTAATATGAGATTTGCAAGTTCTTGTGGATCAAAGACATTCCAGTTGTGATCATTACAACGTTTCTCACTGGCACGATGTACCTTGGATCACATAACCCAATGTGTGTGCGTGTGCTTTTATATGATAGCAGTGTGATAACAGATAACTGAAGAATGATTTGACTACTATTTCTAGCAAGTCGTTGGCTTAAATCTGTCATCCAATTTAA
>OZ024755.1:12862982-12870482 GCA_964016885.1 Eledone cirrhosa
ATTATTATATAAATAAATCAACCCCATAGCTGTCTCGGTGAAAAGATGGCGACGGCCTACTTGTTGCTAGTCAGTATTTATATAAACAAATAACACTGTTACTTTGTTTATGAATACAAATATATATATATATAAACATAAATAAATATATAATATACGTGAATATAGATACAGATATATATATATATATATATGTAGATGTATGTATGTATGTATGTATGTATGTATGTATGTATGTATGTATGTATGTATGTATGTATGTATGTATGTATGTATGTATGTATGTATGTATGTATGTATGTGTGTGTATATTTATATATATATATATATATATATATATATATATATATATACATACAGTGTGCACTGACAGATAATTTACTGTTACACCAAAAACGCGCCTGCATGTCTCTTGGTCTCTCTATCTATGTAGGCCAATGGTAAGGCTGACTCCCCAGCCCATATATTTATCTATATACATACATATATACTTGTATATACACACACATATATAAATACATGTGTGCGTATCTATGTATGTGTGCATGTATGCATGCATGTATGCATGCATGTATGCATGCATGTATGCATGCATGTATGCACGCATACCTTATATATACATACATAGATGCAATTATTCTGGTTCTCACATACGTAACGACATTCAAAAATACGAATCTACTCAAATATTTATATATATATATATATATATATATATATATATAATTTAAAGAGTTAAACAAGATTCAATGAGTATATCAAAGAATGGGTTTTACAGTAGATTGGAAGCACTCTACAGAAAATATTGTTGTACATCCGAAATATGTATAATAAAATGTAATTGATCAAAAGAACATCTATTTTATTAATATTTGTATTTTAATATATATATATCTCTCTATATATATATATATATATATATATTTATATATATATATATTCGTTTTATCACAGAAATGACTTCTACAGGATCAGCACTGTTGCATTCGTAAGAATTCAATCATCAGTAGTCACTTCCCGATTTATATCGGTATCCTACACACTATGAGACGAAATTGTTTGGAAAACTGTCGCATGGACCATAGCTGTAATTCGTAGAGCCAACCATGTCACATACTGTGTCACACTCTTATACTGAATCTCCCTGATAACTACATTAAGAGTACATGTATCTGTAGAATACTCAGTCACTCTATAAAATGGCCAATACCTGTAATTCAAATGCCCGACCTCGTTAGGCACTGGGTTACGCTGAATGTCCTGGGGAATAACGTTAAGACTACACGCGTCGGTGAAATGCTCAGCCACTTGTACGTTAATTTCATCAGCATGCTATGTTATTGATCGTAAAATTGAAACTCATCGTCTCAACCCACGGAGATACATTCTATCTTCATATCAAAACGAGACTTATGAGGGTCGGCTGAAAGGTTCATGGGCTGAACAAGACACTGATGGCATGACCAAATGAGCTTCATATTTCAACATAGTGCCCGGAAAGAAACAATGTTATTATTAATTGGCAGTATATGTGAGAGTGTCAGACACCATGTTGTGCATCATAGAGTTATGGCCCTTTACGATCTGAGTTCAAATCCCACCGAGGTTAACTTTGCTTTTCATCCTTACAGGGTCGATAAAATAAAGCACCAGTAATGCACTGGGGGTAATTGCTGGCCTTGTGCCAAAAGTAGAAACATTAATAAGAAAAATTGAAATTAATGCATGCAAGATTTCACAGCTCTAGCATCCCTCCTTCATAGTCATTCTATGAACTTTTCAGCCGACCCTCGTAAAACTGGGTGTATTCTAAAAGCACGCCCATAAGTCTGCCTCCCTACTCACCGCCATAGGCGCTGAGCTGACCAGCCGCAGGTGTGAGCCTTGCGAGCTGGAATGGCTCTTCCAGCGCATCTCCCTTACCATCCTCCGGGGAAACGCCTTCTCCATCCTGTCCGTCGGGGCTGTGGAGAGCGGCCAACACGTGGGATCCCATTTGCTCACCATACGGAGAGATGGGGAGGGCGGGAGAGATTGATCGATGAGATGAGAGTGGGAGTTCGACTCTTCCACGTTCGGACCATATCCTTGTGGTTGTGTTCACCAAGCCCTAGTGCATGAGTTAAACGATGCAGGTAATACACGAGAATAAAGGTAGAAAGGTTTCTTATATTCTCACACAACCGTTAATCCGAGAATAACTATTATTCATCTTAACTTGTCAACTATTCGTGTTCGGTAAAAAATTTATAATGAAAAGTCTGCCTTACATCGCTATTTATCTATAAACGCTGGTAATACTTCTTTTAATTAAAGAAACATCAGAAATGAGTGATCCAGTGTTAACTAGAATCAATAGCAAATGTTAGTTTTAGTTTTAAATAACTTTCATTCGGTTGCAAACGGTAACAACTTTTCATTTAACAGTTCTGCCCAGGAAGCAACAGATTAGTGAACTGGCAAAATCAATAGAGCGTCGCATTAAATATCTTGGTGTTTGTTCCGACTAAGTGAGTTCAAATCCGGCCGAGGTCAACTTTGCTTTCCATTCTTTTGGAGTTTAAATCGACAAAGGATTTATGTGTGTATGTGTATGCATATGTGTGTTTGTGTGTGTATGTGTTTGTATGTACGTGTTTGCATGTGTGTATGTGCATGTGTAAGCACGTGCGTGTATCTATGTGTATGTAGATGTTTGTATATGTGTGTGTGTATGAGTCTATATATTGCATTAAGACATTTAAATTCTCAGTTGCCCAGTCTAGCTAACTGCTTCTATGTGTATGAATCCAGCTGTCTAGATGTAATTATACATGGTGCACATTGCTGCTGTAGATATATATACTAGATGTCTAAATGCAGATATATACTGCAGATTGCTGCTGTAAATATATACTGACTAGATATCTAGATGTAAATATACAGCATGCAAACAGCTGCTGTAAATATTTACAGTCTAGATGTAGATATATACAGTGTAGATTGCGACTGTAAACATTTACAGTCCAGTCGTATAGATGTAAATATATACAGTGTAGATTGCTACTGCAAATATGTATTGCCCAGATGTCTAGATGTAAATATACTGTATAGATTGCAGCTGTAAACATTTACAGTTAAGACGTATAGATGTAAATATACAGCGTGTACATTGCTGTTGTAAATATGTATTGTCCAGATGTCTAGATGTAAAAATACAGCATGCAGATTGCTGTTGAAAATATGTACTGTCCAGAGGTCTAGATGTAAACACAAAGCATGCACATTACTGCTGATGTAAATAAACAGTGTGCAGACTGATGCTCTTTTAAACATGTGCAGACAGCTATAATGACATACGGAGCAGACTGTGCAATCTGCTGCTGTAAACATGCATCGACCAGACGGCTAGGTGCTGTAAATATGCACTGTGCAGTCTGCTGTTGTAAACATGCATTCTGAGTGTTATTGTAAATATGCATTCTGCAGTCTGTTATTGTAAATATGCATTCTGCAGTCTGTTATTGTAAATATGCATTAACGTGATGTCTCGGTGCAGTAAATACACATTGAGCAGTCTGCAGTTCTGCTGCTCTAAATATAAACTGTACAGACGTGCTGCTGTCGCTATTCTTAGTATTTCTGTCCTCGTTATTGTAGTTGTTATTTCATCCCAGATGCAGTCGCCTGTTATTGTTGATGTTGCTGTTTAAGCCTTGTTGCAGTTGGGATGTTTTTGTTGTTGCTGTTATTATTTCATCCTAGATGCAGTCGTGTGTTATTGTTGATGCTTAACCCTGGGTGCAGTTGGGATGTTTTTGTTGTTGCTGTTATTATTTCATCCCAGATGCAGTCGCGTGTTATTGCTGTTGTTATTGTTGATGTTGCTGTTGCTGTTTAACCCTGGGTGCACTCGGGATGTTTTTGTTGTTGTTTCATCCCAGATGCAGTCGCGTGTTGTTATTGCTGTTGTTGCTGTTTAACCTTGGGTGCAGTTGGGATGGTTTTGTTGTTTCATCCCAGATGCAGTCGCGTGTTATTGCTGTTGTTGTTGCTGTATAACCCTGGGTGCACTCGGGATGTTTTTGTTGTTTCATCCCAGATGCAGTCGTGTTATTGTTGTTGTTATTGTTGTTGTTGCTGTTTAACCCTGGGTGCACTCGGGATGCTTTTGTTGTTTCATCCCAGATGCAGTCGTGTTATTGTTGTTGTTGTTACTGTTTAACCCTAGGTGCACTCGGGATGTTTTTGTTGTTGATTGCTGTATCCAGATATAGTTGGTTTGTTGTTGTTGTTGTAAATGTTGATGTTGATGTTGTTTAACCCCGGATGCAGTCGGAGTGTTGTTGTTGTTGTCATTGATTATATTCAGATACAGTCGGGATGTTGTTGTTGTTGATTGCTGTATCCAGATATAGTTGGAGTGATGTTGCTGCTGCTGCTGCTGCTGCTGTTGTTGTCATCGTTAATGTTGCTGCTGTTGTTGATTATACCCGGATGAAAAGTAAAGTTACTGCTGTTGTTATTATTGTTGTTGTTTACACACGGATAGAGTCGGAGTGTGATGTTGTTGTTGTTGTGGTTGTTTATACAGTCGGAGTGGTGGTGTTGTTATTGTTGCTGTTGTTGTTATTGTTGTTTACACCCAGATAGAGTTGGAGTGTGATGTTGTTGTGGTGGTGGTTGTTTATACAGTCGGAGTGGTGGTGTTGTTATTGTTGTTGTTGTTGTTTACACCCGGATAGAGTCGGAGTGTGATGTTGTTGTTGTTGTGGTTGTTTATACAGTCGGAGTGGTGGTGTTTTTATTGTTGCTGTTGTTGTTTACACCCGGATAGAGTCGGAGTGTGATGTTGTTGTTGTGGTGGTGGTTGTTTATACAGTCGGAGTGGTGGTGTTTTTATTGTTGCTGTTGTTGTTGTTTACACCCGGATAGAGTCGGAGTGTGATGTTGTTGTTGTGGTGGTGGTTGTTTATACAGTCGGAGTGGTGGTGTTGTTATTGTTGTTGTTGTTTACACCCGGATAGAGTCGGAGTGTGATGTTGTTGTTGTGGTGGTGGTTGTTTATACAGTCGGAGTGGTGGTGTTGTTATTGTTGTTGTTATTGTTTACACCCGGATAGAGTCGGAGTGTGATGTTGTTGTGGTGGTGGTGGTTGTTTATACAGTCGGAGTGGTGGTGTTTTTATTGTTGCTGTTGTTGTTATTGTTGTTTACACCCGGATAGAGTCGGAGTGTGATGTTGTTGTGGTGGTGGTTGTTTATACAGTCGGAGTGGTGGTGTTTTTATTGTTGCTGTTGTTGTTATTGTTGTTTACACCCGGATAGAGTCGGAGTGTGATGTTGTTGTGGTGGTGGTTGTTTATACAGTCGGAGTGGTGGTGTTGTTATTGTTGCTGTTGTTGTTATTGTTGTTTACACCCGGATAGAGTCGGAGTGATGTTGTTTACAGCCGGATACAGTCGGAGTGGTGGTGGTGTTGCTGTTATTGTTGTTTACACCCGGATAGAGTCGGAGTGATGTTGTGGTGGTTGTTGTTGTTTACAGCCGGATACAGTCGGAATGATGTTATTGTTTATACCCAGGTGCAGTCGGAGTGATGCTGCTGTTGTTGTTGTTGTAATCCATCATATCCTTCTACCATCACCCACTCTCACAAACACCCACAACCTCCCTAGCGAGCACCTGTGCAATGTTGTTGGACCTCGTTCAGTTACGACGTCGAGTGCTTTGAATTTGTTCCACCAATGGAATAAACCTACACGTTAAATTTACATACAAGTGGATGAATATTCCACAGACACGTGCAGAGATCCAGCATGACACTGCATGTGTCAAGACTGGTCCTTTGAATTATAGGCACAACTCATTCCCTCCCTCCACCCCCACCCCCCCCCCCCCCCCCATCTGAGTGGACTGGACTGGAACCATGTGGTGAAATAAAGAACCTCACCCAGGAATCGAACTCGGAACCAATACGATTATCAGGCGAGGCCCATTCGCTAAGTGTCTTCGCTCATGTGTCCACAATCGTACTTCATCAGGGTGTAACTATTTCTGGCAAAAGTTGTTTATTATGTTTTTCTTTATAAAGGCCGAAGAGCAGACATTAATTGCTGTAAGATAACAATTCCCAGAACGGGGTGATGTGGGGTGGCTGGATGGCTGGATGGTAAGGTTTGGCCGGCGTTTAGGGTGATTGGCATGAAGGTAGTAAGAGCGGACTGGCGGGAAGCGGTGTAAGAGGTGTGGTGGGGTGAGGGTGGTGTAAGGTATGGGGGTGATAGATGGCGATATAAACTAAGAACAGACCAGCCTGTTGTTTTGTCATTGTTTATATAATAATTGTTTCTACTTTTGAGCACAAGGCCAGCAATTTTGGGGGAAGGGAAAGTCGATTAAATCGACCCCAGAACATTACTGGTACTTTATTTTATCGACCCCGTAAGGATGAAAAGCAAAGTTAACCTCGGCGGAATTTAAATTTAGAACGTAAATGGCCATAACTCTATGCTGCAAAGCATGGCTTCCGACCCTCTACCGATACTGCCAATCCACCGCCTATAATAAACAATCTATTGTTTATAAAATTATTTCTATTATAGACACAAGGCCAGCAATATTGGGGAAGGGGAAAGTCGATTAAAATCAACCTCAGTGCGTGACTGGTACTTTATTTCATCGACCCCGTAAGGATGAAAGGAAAAGTTAACCTCGGCGGGAATTGAACTCAGATCATAAAGGGCCGTAACTCTATACTGTAAAGCATGGCATCCGACCCTCTACCGATACTGACAATCCTCTGCCCTTCATTTGTTTATATAATAATAATAGTTATATTTGTTATACACGTACCCCCCCCCACTCACCCACCCGCCCCCCACACACACACACACACATCCTCACACACTATGTTTTCGTCCTGTACTGTCAATGTTTTTCTTGATGAAAACCCTTTGTCGTTAATAAAGGAATCATTATTATTCCAGTAAGGGCGGTGGATTGGCAACGTCGGTAGAGGGTCGGACGCCATGCTTTGACGCATAGAGTTACGGCCCTTGCCATTCTGAGTTCAAATCCCGCCGAGGTTAACTTTGCCTTTCATCCTTACGGGGTCGATAAAATAAAGTACCAGTAATACACTGGGTAAATGCTGGCCTTGTGCCAAAAGTAGAAACAATTATTATTATCATAAGAGGCGGGGAATTGGCAGTATCGGACACCCTGCTTCGTGGCATAGAGTTACGGCCCTTTACATTCTGAGTTCAAATCCCATCAAGGGTAGCTTTGTCTTTCATCCTTACGTAGTCGATAAAATAAAGTACCAGTAATGCACCGGGGGTTGATTTAATCGACTTTCCCTTCCCCCCAAATTGTTGGCCTTGTGCCTAAAGTAGAAACAATTATTATCATCATCATCATTATTGGTGTAATGTGTCCTTTGTTTTATATCTCTACTATCCTGACACCCGTCGGTAGAGCTTATCTTACAACAACCAACTGTTACATATTTCACTGAAGA
>OZ024755.1:12875482-12902982 GCA_964016885.1 Eledone cirrhosa
TTTATTACTGCGTTCACAGATTGATTTTTTTTTTTTAGTTTCAGAATATACACCCACACACAGAGTGTCAATGTCGTAATGCAAACAGCCAGACATACAGACAGATATTATAAGGGTGCGACGTTATAGCTATCTAATGCGGTCCCTAGGGCATTGAAAATTTGAAATATGTTTTGCTCAAAACACTCTCACGACCATAAGTATTACATGTGTAAAGTTTGAAAAACATCGGTTGGGTGGTTCTCGAGTTTTAGGGAGTCAGACAGGCAGACATTCTCCGTTTTAGATATATAGATATAATTATATATTCGTGTACAGATATTTTTGCATACACAATAAAAAAATATAAACAAACGTATTTATTTCACGAGGATCGATAAGGATAAATAAGGATAAATATATATCAAATATATAAGAAACCTAGAGCAAATATTGTTCTCATTGCTGACGAGGCCGAAGGGGATATACACGATTGGGTGAAGAAGGACGAGACTGTGTTAGTAGTACGACCAACGGCCGCTCTCACACCAACAGCAGCAAAAACAACAACAACAAAGAGAGGGAACACAATTACATACTTTTGAAAAATCTTCATTGAAAATTATTTGCCTATTCACCCAAGGCGACTTCACTTTTTATTAGGACTTCTACATCAATTGGTGAACATACGACGAAACTGTTTCAGAAAGGATGGATAAACATGCCAATCTATGTTTAGAATCCCGAGCAACGCCGGGCCATTCTGCTAGTTTCTAACTAAATATCATTTCGAAATAAATATTATTTTTAACTAAATATTATTACGAAATAAATATTATTTCGAACTAAATACTATTTTTAATGTACAAGGGTCGGCTGATAAGTTCATAGGCCGACCAAGATACTATCATGGAATGATCAAATGAGGTTTATTTTCTCAACATAGTCCCTGAAGTAAAAACAATGCAGTTTGTAATAGGAAGAGTTGAAATTAATGCATGCAAGATGTTGCAGCTCTAGCATCACTCCTTCATAGTCAGCTTGTGAACTTTTCAACCCACCCTCGTATGTAGGTTATTTTGGATAAACCAAAGCAATACAATCTACGACAAGTGTGTGATATAGCCGGTTCTTCGGAATTACAGATACAACTCATATATTGCCAGTTGGGTGGCCTGGAGTGACGTGGAGTAAAGTGTCTTGCTCCAGAGAACGCAACGCCACTGTTGTGAGTTGAATACCATAACCACTGATCCTCGTGCCTTCACAACTTTTCACATATACATCACGTAAATTCTATGTTCAATTGACAAAGTAGTTCTTAATCGCAGAAAAAAAAATCAATTAACTTCGAACACCAGAAAGGAATTGATCCCTACCACGACTTTGGTAAGTTACATATGAGCCATGAACGGCAGAGGGTCTAAAACGTTCTCTTCCTCAACGAAGATCTCTCATGGCCACATAACACCCTTGTAGGCTGGCCGTTCTATGAGAGTATGTTTGCTCCAGACTCTCTTGAGGTAAAGCAAGGCTGTGTACTCGCTTCAATGCTGTTTACATTATTCTTGGTTGAAAATATGGCGATACTACTTGTGTAGATAATGAGCTGTTAAACCTAACCAGGTTAAGGTCTTCTGGGAATAAAGTGTTCTATGTATCCGTGAGCTCCTCTTTGCCTACTCTCTGGAGTCTCGGTTGCTTCTATTCCGTACATATACAGATATAACTTTATCATATGCTGCAGTTACTTAACGCACAACTTAAAATACTATATCTTAATTAGAGTTATCTCCCATGTAATCGGTTTTTACTCTGCGAGATATAGCAGCTAAATATTCCCATTCTCTAAGTACACAGGTGAAATTTCCAGAGGATCTGAACTCATAACATAGAGTCAAAACACATACTGCTAAAGCATTTGTACGACGCTCTAACAACTCTGTCAATCCACCATCCTTATGCAGATTTGAACCTTTCTTAAACATAATTGTTTCTACTTTCTTAAATATAATGATCAACAACTGCTGTTTTGAAAATACCGGTGTAAAACTAACTGTGTCACCGGTGTAACGGTTTCACATTACCTCTGTTATATCTTAACACCTGGTAATTTGAAACTGTGTTCAAATTACTGGCATGTAGCATAAAAATGATCTCAGATTACCCACCGAGAACAGCTTTAAGGTGATTTTATTCTACACTTTATGATTAAAAATATGTAAATAATAATAAATGGGTCCTTAATTTCTGGTGGGCCCTTAACTCCTGATGGGGTCGTGAGGATGCCGTCCTGACACAGTATTTCCTGGCTATTTTAAACCTGGCAGAACCCATATTTTTCTATGTCAGAACACAGCCGATTTCTTTCAGAGAGAGAAATATAGGTGGTGAGAATCTATCCCAATACTGGATTGGTACCTTATTTATCCACCTCGTAAGGATGCTAGGCAAAGGTGACATCGATGGGATCTGAAATCAAACCGTGTGAACCAGAACAAATATCGAGGCATTTTTAATCCGATGTCCTTGATTCAGCTGACCAATTCTCTACCAATTCTCTGCCCTTGATTTCAGCTGACCCACTCAAATCAATTCCCAGTGCACCATTCATAAAAAGAAATCGCAAATCAGTTGAAATAATTCACTTAAAAACTATATAAGAGTTGCCTCCCATGCAATTGTCTTTCAGCCTGCTAAAAATAGCAACCAAATTTTTCCCTTTCGCCATATTTTGAAACATTGAAAGACACATTCGATTATGTAATCCTAGATACTCATATACATGCGGGGTGATCGTAGCTGGAATATCATTGATCATACATATGTAATATCATCTTGTTTCGGTCGTCCCTCGACTGCACTCTGCCTTCCTGGAACCTCTTATACCAGCGGAAAAACAGTCGCCCGGCTCCTGGAAGTTGGTCCATTTCATAGGTTTTTGCAGCGCTTAACACAAAACTTTATTCCATATGGAGCCTCCAAGTTGTCCTCACGTCCCGACTGCATTGTAGAACCACTCAGCTGTGACAAGCAGGTATGACAGGTAACGTTTAAAGTGCATTATCAAATACATATTTATTTACACACAAACACTAACATACACACACACATGTATGTATGTTATCTCTTTCTCTTAATTTCGAGTATATTTCTGACCGGCCACCTTCCTGGTGGCAAGGTTGTAAAAGAAAAGAAATTGTCATCCCTTGATGGAGAAGGGGGGAGAAAGGGGGGAGAAAGGGGGGAAGGGGGAGAAAGGGGAGAAAGGAGGGAGAAAGGGGGGAGAAGGGGGGAAGAGGAAAGAAGAAAGGGATAGATATATTTCTTTATTAGCCACAGGGGCACAAAAGAAGGGGAAGTTTACATACAATAAGAAAGGGATAGATAGATAGATAGATAGATAGATAGATATATTTCTTTATTAGCCACAGGGGCACAAAAGAAGGGGACAAATACAAAGGGGGAAGTTTACATACAATAAAAACGTGTAAAATGTTATCACAGATGGAATTTAAAAGTTAGTCGATTTTCCCCAATAGAGGGAGACAGTTTATATGGGTAACACAGACCCCCGAAAAAAATGTGCAACCCTCATCTCCAGGAGTACGAAGAGCTTGTACTCCTTTCCTCTCCTCCTCCTTTTCCTCAACCTACAGGCTGATATAGAGAGAAGGCCCATTCACTCGGGCCATTCTCGCCACTTTCACCCACCTTTCATAAAACTTGCTGGGGTACAGCACCTCTCTCTCCATCCTGATTCTTCTTCCAAAGTGGTATTTGAAAAAAAGATAGATAGATAGATAGATAGATAGATAGATAGATAGATAGATAGATTTCTTTATTAGCCACAGGGGCACAAAAGAAGGGGACAAATACAAAGGGGGAAGTTTACATACAATAAAAACGTGTAAAATGTTGATAGATAGATAGTGAAAGAAAGAAAGAGAAAAGGGAAAGAAAGAAAGAGAAAAGGGAAAGAAAGAAAGAAAAAGGGAAAGAAAGAAAGAAAAAGGAAAGAAAGAAAGAAAAAGGAAAGAAAGAGAAAAAAGGAAAGAGGGAAAGAGAGAAAGAAAGGAAGAACGAAAAAAGAAAGGAAGAACGAAAGAAAGGAAGAACGAAAGAAAGGAAGAACGAAAAAAAAGGAAAAAGAGAAAAATTAATTAGATTAATTTCAAATATAGAAAAAGAAGACAGCAAAAAATGGAAATCTGGAAAGAGGAGGGGGAGTGAATAGTCTTCTCTATCTCCCACTCCCCCTTTCTCTCTCTGACATTCATTCATTTCATAACTGTGGAGGGAGGAGTGGGGGTGAGTTTGAAAAACAAGATTGAATAAACTATCTGGGTTTTCATTTCATGAAACTTGTTAAAACACATTTTAGAATTTTGAGATTAGTTTCTAGTTTGTCACCATAGAGACACAACAAGCCAATTGTATTTGTGTGTATGTCGTCGAAACGTGACAGCAAGCCAGACGACACTTGTGTCAAGAGAGCACAACTTAAGAAAGAACTCTTTCATCGACATTAGCGTTCCATGCCTCCGACCTTTCTACTAATCGCAATAAGTTAGCAATGGCTGACGAAGCTAAGAAGGTAGGTTGTAATATCCCCTATGTGTGAATATATAATAAGCCATGTGTAAGACTAAGAAAGTACGTCGTGTTATGTATGTATTATTGTATTATGTATTCCTTATATGAATGTATGTTTAATATGTCCTATATATATACCCATGTGTTATTGACAGACGTGAGCAATAAAATAAATAAATATATATATATATATATATTATATGTTAATGTTTTCTATACCTTTCATTTATATATATAATATATATATATTATATATATATATATTATATATATATATATAAATGAAAGGTATAGAAAACATTGCAGCGAAAAGCCAACAGTATTCCATAATATATATATATATATAAATGAAAGGTATAGAAAACATTGCAGCGAAAAGCCAACAGTATTCCATAATATATATATATATATATATATATATATATATATATATATATATATATATATATATATAAAGGAAAAGAATGAAATGAAATTTCATTTCTCACTCTTAGTACGGCTGATACTTAAATGTAACTATGTATACGTACATACATATATGTATACAGACGTACAGTAGTATGTATATATATACATACATGCACACACATATATATATGTACGTATGGATTCACCGAACATTTATTATAATGTTCGGTAAACCCATACATACATATATATACGATGACGATGAACGACAAGAGCTGAGAGCCGAACACATCGCCTCTGAAACTCAACGTCCTAGTTGAGGATCAAAATATGTATTTTGATAATGATGGATCTTCCCTCAGTTTCAACGATGAACATTCAGTTGTTCGATCCGCTGAAGGTCCAGCTCCGAAATTAACGCGTGTGTGTGTGTGGCTGAGCATTCAAGACATATGTCTCCTCTTAACGTAGTTCCCAACCCGAATTAGTTTGACTCAATATGTGACAAAGTTTGACCTTTGAAATACAAGCACAATCCATCAGACGGGCTTCTACACAGTCTCTGTCTGCCCAATTTCACTCGAATGGCTTGGGTTGACTCGAGGCTCTGTTAAATGGCATTTCACCAGAAGTTAGGGGTACATACATACTTCTGATAAGTTCACCAAAAGTTAGGGGTACATACATACTTCTGATAAGTTCACCAAAAGTTAGGGGTACATACATACTTCTGATAAGTTCACCAAAAGTTAGGGGTACATACATACTTCTGATAAGTTCACCAAAAGTTAGGGGTACATACATACTTCTGATAAGTTCACCAAAAGTTAGGGGTACATACATACTTCTGATAAGTTCACCAAAAGTTAGGGGTACATACATACTTCTGATAAGTTCACCAAAAGTTAGGGGTACATACATACTTCTGATAAGTTCACCAAAAGTTAGGGGTACATACATACTTCTGATAAGTTCACCAAAAGTTAGGGATACATACATACTTCTGATAAGTTCACCAAAAGTTAGGGATACATACATACTTCTGATAAGTTCACCAAAAGTTAGGGATACATACATACTTCTGATAAGTTCACCAAAAGTTAGGGGTACATACATACTTCTGATAAGTTCACCAAAAGTTAGGGGTACATACATACTTCTGATAAGTTCACCAAAAGTTAAGGGTACATACATACTTCTGATAAGTTCCTTATTTTTGTCTTTTCTCTTATTGGCAATATCGGTAGAGTGACTACGTTCTGAGTTCAAATCCCACCGAAATTAGCTGTGGCTTACATCCTTACGTGGCCGATAAAAAAACGTACCAGTAACACACTGGGGTAGATTTTAATTGACTTCCCCTTCCCTTTAAATTGTTGTCCTTGTGCCAAAAGTAGAAACAATTGTTATCATCACCATAATAATCATAACCATCGTCGTAGCCGTTGTTTGTGGTGGTGGCGGCGCTGCTGTTGCTGGTGTTGTTGCCATTCTTCTGCTTCTTCAACATATTTATAGAAGAACGTAGCTTATGTAAACAGATCTTTAATTGAGTCGTGTAAATCTTCACTGAGAAGTTCAGACCAGGTTAACCATGACGTCAAGATTAAAGTGTAACATTACATTGTACACCCGTTTGTTTGTATATATATATATATATATATATATATATATATATATATATGATGTTGACTTCTTGTTCTTTTTGGTAAATATCATCTTGGTTAAGAGAGTGGGACAGGCTTTGTGCAGTGCCTTTGCTCACTATAAAATCTTCACGGCACAGGCATTGCTTTATATCTGGAGATTTCTCTGCTCTTGTCGTCACATGGTACCATGGGCCCAGCACTATGTGTCAGTAAGTGTCACAAGTGTAGTGTTTGTACCAGAGATTTCAAGTCGCTGGCTGGAGTAAAAAGTCACACTCGTTCAGCGCATCGGTAGGGAGTTCTCCTACATGGATATAAAGTAGTGGCCGTACTCGAAAACTATGCTGCAACGCATGGCGTCCGACCCTGTGCCCAAGATAAATATATATATATATATGGCCGTGTAGGTAACACGGTAAAAACCTCCCAGTCCACACTGTAAACGTGGTTGGTGTTAGGAAGGGCATCCAGTCGTAGAAAACCTGCCAGACAGTACTATACGAGCAAGACAACCAATCTTGCCTCAAGTGGGACAATTCCCGTCTAAACCCATGCTAGACGTTAAACGATGATGATGATATATATATGTATACACACACATGTATGTGGTTGACGGTTCAGAGAAAGGAGTACTCAGTCCTGTAATAGAGTTTTAATATTCAATATTCTTGTTCTTATCTGATATATATATATATATATATATATAATACAAACGTGGTATATTCAAAGATTGAGGACGACATCACAATATGGCGGAGTGTTTGGTGTTAAACCCAACGAAACTTAAGTATCTGCGTATATATAATAACTCTTAAGTGTATAAATATATATATGTATATATATATATACATAAAACTTTGCATCTTCGAAATATATATAAATCATTCGTTTATTACTATTATATATATCGAACCTTGAGTTGATCAATAACGAAACGCGCGTCACAATAAACGTAATGAGGGGTTAATAAATCGTCCTTGTATTATCAGAGAGAGAGAGAGAGAACAAGGTACGCTGGTTGCTTTTGTTGATCTGGAGTGTGGTTTTAAAAATATATCAATTTTTATCCTGCCTAGATTATCTCTATTTAAATAAGATTTTATAGAAAGCACACTTAAATAAATAGGATTAACCTGAACATATCTAAAACTAGCTGCCTTTAAAATACAGAAAGTTTTGTCAATTGAGGTAGCACGCGACACGAACAAATTTGGAAAATATATCCTTGTAAATTCAAAGGGCCATCTTGTCAGACACTGAATCTCCCTGAGAATTACGTTACGGCTACGCGTATCAGTAGAATACTCAGCCATTTACATGTAAATTTCACGACGAGGCTGTTCCGTTGATTGAATAACTGGAACACTCGTCGTCGAAACTGACGAAGGTCCATTCTATTCCTGTCAACCTTTTTATTAGATTTCACACCGTGTAAAAACTAATTGTCACGTTGAATTTTTTTCTGTAAATTAATTCTTTATTTGTTCCTTCCTGTCATACCCTTAATGGTTACAGATGGAATCTTCCAAGACAGCTTCCAATGAAGATGGGAAACGTCAATCTGAACACGGGACCAACTCCAATTTTGGTAAGATCAATCCATTCTTATTAAAAAAAAAAGAAGGCATACCATATTTTTCGGTGTATAAAACGCGGGGTTTTTTTCACAAATAAATTAGACATCAAAAACTGCCTGCGTCTTATACGTCGAAGAGATGAATATAATAATAATAATAATAGTAATGTGTATACTATTTACAAGACATATATAAGCATAGCTGTATATTAACTTTACTGTCAAACTTTTTTCAGATAAATTATGTCCTTTTTCCCCCGAACTATTAGTGAACTAATCCATTTTAGTGCTAAATGTCAATCTGAGCACGTGACCATTTTTTGTTATTTATAATATATATATATATATATATATACATATATACATATATATATATACATACATACATATATATTCTTCCAGTTACTGTCAATGTTTTGGTGTTAGTTTAGCGTACGATCTATCGTAGTATTTAGAGAGAGAGAGAGAGAGAGAGAGCGTGCGTGCGCGTGTTGGACCTCAGTCGCTTCTGACGATGGTTGTTCCAGTTGATTCAACCAGTAGAATAGCCTGCTTGTGACATTAAGGTGCAAATGGTTGAACATTCCACGAATATATGAGTAGCCTTACTGTAGTTCTCAGGAAGATTCAGCGTGACACAGGGTGTGACAAGGATGGCCCTTTGAATTAAAGTTATAACTAATTTATTCCAGGTAAGTTGTCTGGAGTAACGTGAAATAAAGTGTCTTGCTCAAGAACACAACTCACCGCCAGCATACGATTGTGAGTTGAACACCGTAACCACTAAGCCACCTAACGCCTTCACAGTGTCCGTAATCTATTTCTACTGAAAGCTCAGCTTATTTATTTTATTTTAGCAGAGAGACCGACACACGGTAATTTTGACAACTGTAAACGAAAGATATGATCAACGTGCAAATGTCGGTAACACCTCTTTGATGTGACGTTTTTATATGTTTTACACACACACCCGTCAATAGCCAGGTAGATCACACATTGAACACCAACTAAACCACACACTACAGTGTAAATGACTAGGTGGAACACTCACTGAGCTGTAAATGACTAGGTAGACCATACGGTCTGCTGTAAATGACTAGGCAGAGAGCATATTAGACTGTAAATGATCTGGCAAAAATACACGCTGAAATGTAAAAGTTCAAGTAAACCGCATGCTGAACTGTAAATAGCCAGGTGGACACTGAACAGTAAATTGCCAGGTAGACCACACACTGAGCTGTAAATGACCAGGTAGACCACACACTGAACTGTAAATGACCAAGTAGATCACATACTGAGCGGTAAATGACCAAGTAGATCACATACTGAGCTGTAAATGACCAGGTAGACGACACACTGAACTGTATATGACCAAGTAGATCACACACTAAATGGCACCATATTTTTCTAATACACTATGTACCTGTTTTCTTTTCTATTTTTTATTGGTGGACTGGGCCATTTTAGTGTTAAAGGTTGTGAAAGCGCTTGACTAAGTGGTTAGGGTGTTCGACTCACGAACGTAAAGTTGTGAGTTCGATTCTTGGACAGGGTAGCGCCATCTGTTCTTGAGCAAAAAAAAATCTATTTCACTTTGCTCTGTGTGAACCTGTAATTCAAACGGCCACCCTTGTTACATACCATGTCACGTTGTCAAAAGAAGTTAAAGGCCGATTCAGCTTGGCGACAGTCACAACTCACTTTCTGAAGCTGAGTAAACTGGAACAACGTGAAATGAAGTGTCTTGCTCAAGGACTCAACGCATCATCCGGTCCAGAAATCAAACTCACAACTTGATGAGCATGAGCCCAACACTAACCACTAATCCCTTGTTCAGTTTAACATCCTCATCGTACCCCTGGGTGGTAGGCTCAATTTCTCGCCTGGGTGACTGACTCAATATGATACCTGATTTAACACCAACATCTGGCCCCTGAGTGGTAGTTTTGATATGTCACCCAGTTTAGTACCACCACCTGGTTCTTGAGAGGGTGAGGTAATATGTTACCCAATTTAGCACCACTGCCTGACCCTTGCGTGCCTTTAGCATAATCCAATCTGTTTGATACCATCACATAGCCTTTGGGTGCCATGAGCAGAGTCTACTGTTTAACACCATCTGGTCCTTGGGTACCTTTACCAGAGTCCACTCTATGGTAAGCTTTTGGATCAGGTCTCCAGCCCTAACCTTAACCTTCCTCCTTCACTCTCTTTCCACCAGTCTTGGTGACCCTGAAGAGAGTCATGGGCACTGCTCGGGGGAGGGGGGTTAAGAGGGCTGTTCCGTTGATTGAAACGACTGGAACAGTCAGCGTCGGAACCGACAGAGGTCGATCACACACACATACATACGCATATACAGACACAAACACACATACACTAAAATTAAATCCTGTTCTATTCTCGAGTTTTCTTTGTTTCTTTTTGTGTGTGTTGTTGTTTTTTTCGTTTAAAGCTACTCTTATCAAATATCAACAGAAAAAAAAACTATATATAAATTTATAAAAAGACTTTTTCCTGTATAGAGGGATATATTTAGCGAAAACTTCATTGTTTTACTAAAAATTCTCCTTTATATGTCGGAAGAAGTCCATTATCCGATAACTGGACAGTTAATCTGCTTAGTGTTTTCTTCAAAGCAAACCAATTCATCAAAAACGTTTTGTAACCTTTTTACAAAACTTAATCTTTCCACCATTTTGTTTTCTTTTGTTCTCAGATGAAGAGAGAAAACAGACGATAACAATACAATGTCATTTGTTGTTTTTGTCTTTTGGTATTTTATTTATTTAGTTTATATGAAGCTCATGGCCTAGTGGTTTGGGCAGCGGTTCCAAAACTTTCTTTACACATAGTGCACTTTAGAACAAGTAAAAAATAATTTGGCATACTTTGTAACTAAATTCGAAAATGTTTAATTATCTATATTTCTACTTTATGCTATGCTAGTATGTAATAAGTTGGGACTCTTTGTAATTAAATTCGAAAATTTATTCAAAAGATTTATAGTGGTAAGAAACTCTCAGGAGAGATGGACAGCAGAAGGTCTTCAGAGAAGTACCCAACTCCCTCAAGCAAAAGTGTTTCGGCCATTAACTTCGGAAACAATTGCTTGAGAGAGGTTTCTTCTCTGAAGACCTTCTGCTGTCCAGTTCTCCTGGGAGATTCTTACCACTATAAATATTTTGAATAAATGTTCGAATTTAATTACAAAGAGTGCCAACTTATTACATACTAGCATAGCATAAAGTAGAAATATAGATAATTAAAAATACAGAAGTACGATGTGTACTTACTTCCCTTTTAAGTCGATAAATGGAGCAAAGTTATTGAGAACAATGAGCTTGCTTTGTTTGTATTTCCTTTTTGGGGGTGTGATGGTATGGCAATGTTTTCATTCTTACTTTAGTTGTTTCCCACTTTGACAGTTTTATATATGAACTTTATCATGAATTTCAATTTGTTTTGGTTTTTTTCACATTTTGAAATATAATTTTTTTTTTTTTTCGCGTCACACAAGTGCTCCGAAGCACAGTTAGGAAACCACTTGGTAAGAGTTTTAGACTCACAACCATAAGGTCTTGGGCTCGATTCCTAAACCGAACAACGCGTGGAGTTCTCAAGCAAGGCTATACGCTTCACACGACTTTCATTATCAACACCTCGTATGCGGTCAGCTAAGGCATGAGTTTTAAATTTACATTATATATATATATATATATTGGGGAAAATTTTCTTTTCCTTTTACTAATATATTATATATAAAAAAGATACCGTTTTTTACAAAAACAATATAAAAAGTTGGAAACATAGGTGAAGTTAAAACAGCTCAAAATACAGTAATTTATTATAATAAACAGTACAAAAGGCTATGTTTAATAGCAGAATTGAAAACTATGGAAAGCCAAAGGGGGGTAGAATTGAAAACTATGGAAGGCCGAAGGGGGCAGAATTGAAAACTATGGAAGGCCGAAGGGAGCAGAATTGAAAACTATGGAAGGCCGAAGGGAGCAGAATTGAAAACTATGGAAGGCCAAAGGGGGCAGATTTGAAAACTATGGAAGGCCAAAGGGGGCAGAATTGAAAACTATGGAAGGCCAAAGGGAGCAGAATTGGAAACTATGGTAGTCCGAAGGGAGCAGAATTGAAAACTATGGTAGACCAAAGGGAGCAGAAAAAACTTTAAATAAAACTCTGGTAGACCAAAGGGAGCAGAAAAAAAACTAAATAAAACTATGGTAGACCAAAGGAGCAGAAAAAAAACTAAATAAATTCTGCCCCCTTCGGCCTTCCATAGTTTTCAATTCTGCTCCCTTCAGCCTACCATAGTTTTATTTAAAGATTTTTCTGTTCCCTTCGGCCTACCATAGTTTTATTTAAAGTTTTTTTATTTGATAACGTAATTCGGTTTAACGGAGCGTGATATATTCTTGATAGTTTTTATAGAGATATGTTTTATAGAGATATGTTCTCGAAAAACGACGGAAAATCGACGGAAGATAGACTGATATTCGACGGAAAATCGACGGGAACTAAACGGAACTAGACGGAAATTCGACGGAAAAAAATTTAAATAAATCTCTGGTAGCTTTAAATAAAACTATGGTAGACCAAAGGGAACAGAAAAACTTACATAAAACTATGGTAAGCCAAAGGGGGCAGAATTGAAAACTATGGAAGGCCAAAGAGGGCAGAATTGAAAACTATGGAAGGCCAAAGGGGGCAGAAAAAACTTTAAATAAAACTATGGTAGACCAAAGGGAGCAGAAAATAAAACTTTAAATAAAACTATGATAGACCAAAGGGAGCAGAAAATAAAACTTTAAATAAAACTATGGTAGACCAAAGGGAGCAGAAAATAAAACTATGGTAGACCAAAGGGAGCAGAAAATAAAACTATGGTAGACCAAAGGGAGCAGAAAATAAAACATATATATATATATATATATATATATATATATATATATATATATATATATATATATATGAGGTTCGATGAGCCATTGATTACAGAGTCGGGCTAGATCGATACAGATCGACCCTTGAGCTGATCAATAGCGAAACGCGTGTCACCAACCAATAAACGTAATGAAGGAGTAACCATTCGTCCTTGGTTTATATATATATATACTCAGTGATGCTTTTATCAGGAGTTGCGACCAGTAGATAGCATCATCAATGTGAAGAACAATGAAAATGTTTTTGTTGGTTTGTTTGTTGTTATTTTTGTCATTTTTTTGTCCTTACCTGTTGTAGATTTGAAGAAATTAAAAAAAACAAATGTCAATCGAAGGATGTTAATTTTAGTGAAGTAAAACTAAACTCAGAAGGCTTAGTGGCTAGGGTGTTCGGCTTGTGGTCGTAAGGTCGTGAGTTTGATTCCCAGTGTAATACAGAATTCATCATTATCATCAGTTAATTCAGGAAACATTATTACATTTTCAATCAAATTCTATTCTCCGTGAAATCACGTGACTTAGTGGCTAGGACTTTTAGCTCATGGTCGTGAGTTCGACTTCCGGACCTAGCAGTGCATGTCTCATTAAGCAAGACACTTTATTCCACGTTGCACCAGTTCACTCCCTTAAAAAACAAAAATAAGTTGTACCAGTAATTCAAAGGGTCAGCCTTGTAATACATTGTCACGCTGAATCTCACTAAGAACTACGCTACGGGTGCACGCGTGTGTGGAATGCTCAGCCACTTGCACGTTAATTTCATGAGAAAGCTGTTCCGTTGATTGAATCAACTGAAACACTCGTCGTCGAAACCGACTGAGATCCAACCCACTCACAACTAAACTGCAATAATATACTTAAGAACGGAGAATAAAACTAGACTGCAAACATTTTAACTCTACTTACGAGAGTGAGACATAGAAATGTTAGGCAAGTCGTAGACATGGCTGTGTAGACACAGACATGGCTGTGTTGTCATAGCCGTGGATGTGTGGTCGTAGGCACGGCTGTGTTGTCATAGCCGTGGATGTGTGGTCGTAGGCACGGCTGTGTTGTCATAGCCGTGGATGTGTGGTCGTAGGCACGGCTGTGTTGTCATAGGCGTGCATGTGTGGTCGTAGGCACGGCTGTGTTGTCATAGCCGTGGATTTGTGGTCGTAGGCACGGCTGTGTGGTCGTAGCTATGGATGTGTGGTCGTAGGGACGGATGTGTGGTCGTAGGGACTATTTAACATCTTAACAGATCAACAGAAAATCGGGAATTTAAATATGTTAAACATTATTGCTGTTGTTGTTGTTATTTCAGTGTAAACATACTAATGATATAAAAGTAAAGAATACTATTTTGTTATTGTTACTCTTTGTTGTTGTTGTTACTGTAGTTGTTGCTGTTGTAGTTGTTACTGTTATTGTTACTGTTGTTACTTCAGTGTAAACATGCTAATGATATAAAAGTGAACTGTATCATTTTGTTGTTATTGTCTCGTTGAATATGTTATTGTTGTTGTTGTTGTCATTGTTATCGTTGTTATTGTTGCTGTTATTTGTGTTTATGATGATGTCCTTATTGTTGCTGTTGTTGTCTTTGTTATTGTTGATGTCGTCGTATTGTCATATCCACTGTTGTTGTTGTATGTGATATCCACTGTTATTTATACAAAAATCTGTAGAAACCAAGTTTTGATATTCTTGTTCTTAATTTTTTCTTTTTTTTTTAATTACTTTTCCTTTCTTTTTAACGAACCTAACCAAAACAACAACAACAACAAAACAACAACAAAACACAAAAAAATAGCGAACGGAGGAGAAATGATTAGCAATTCACCGAGGACTGGTCAAGAGCCAGAGCAACTGACTAATAGTGCAGCAGGTATCAATGATGCTAATGATGTTACTACTTCTACTTCAACAATATCTGCTGCTACTGCTGTTCCTCTGGTTGTTATAACACCTCAACAAAACGCAATCACAAAAAATAACACAGATTATAATCTCAATGGTGAAAATGATTTCAAAGACGACTTGAAAAAATCAAAGTCGTCTGGTTTATCAATGGAAATGTTCAAACATCCTGATTTAGCTGAATTGTTAAAGAACCCCGTTCTGACACCTTCTTACCAAGTAACAAGGTTACAGTTGCTACAGTCACATTTAGAAGCGGCCTGTAGGAAAAGAAACAGTTCTTTCGTTAATGGCGACTTGAAATCGGGAACAAGGGTGATTGCTAGTCCAAGTGTGTTCAAAACGGATGCGAATTCCATGATAACTCTAAAGAATATCAATTCCTACTTGGAAATCGAAGATACAAAAGAGATCGATGCTGGTGCTAATGGTTTGTTACAGAACCAACAACTTCAGTCCCATTTGATGCAGATGAATTTCGACGTGAATATTGACTCGAATATTAGTGAATCCAATGACAAGTTACAGTACTGTGGAGTTATCATGCCGAGTGCATCACGAGAGAGACTAAACGTTATTGGGTCGAATCCGACTTCAATCCTCAATCACTTCAGTGCAGAATCTGAAAAGCTGTGTGAGATAGGTGGCTACCCACAACGAAAATTCGATATCTACAAAGTTCGATCTGTGAAACTGGAACAAACGCTTTATAAAGAGACGTTATCGTTGAAGAACGACACGACATCATCGAATGACAGTGGAAGCCAAGACAATGATATTTTAGATGAAGAAAATACCGTCGCTAATAAAGAGGTTCCTATGAAAAAAATCGATAGAATCGATACTGATGGAGTTCGAAAACAAATAATCCCAGAAATAGGTAACTGCTGTTCAGAAAATAATTTGGATAAATCGAAACCGATCAACAAATTAGGCGTAAGACTGAAAATGTTGCTGTCCAGATGGAGCAACAAAGTTATTCTGAAATTGGAAAATAATGCCTCTGGTGCTAACAAACGTTCTGGGAAAAGTTCCTCGAGAAAATATAACGATATTGTGGCTGGAAATCTTCGTGGATCGATCGAGGATCAAACAATGAATACAAACCAAATATTACCAAAATACAATAACGATAGTGTAATTAGTGAAACACTGAGAGACAATGGCGAACAAGTTGAAACTAATATTGTAGATGTTTCTAAAGAAAGAAACGATGATGACACTTCAATGGAGACGACGAACAATGAAGAAAACTCGTTTAAAAATGGAGAGAATAATCCTCAACAAAGAGAAAGCGAAATCCTTTTCAGCAAAGCTATAATGTTAGATGGTGAACCCGTTGTTCTGGAGGCTTCATCACAAAACAACTCCAATGACTGTTTGGCAATGGCCGTTCCAACTACAATAGGGCGTCCATTAAAAACAAAAGAAAACGAAACAAAATACATAGAAAATCTCACAAAAGAAATTAATTGTACTACTACTACTAGTAGTGATCCAGAAGATGACAGTAAAGCGTGCATGGACGAGGAAGAGTTCACAAACACCGAGGGAAAGAAAGGTGAGGAGAAATTCTCCGGTGAAAATACAAAAAAATGTGTTGCTTATGTTTTCATAAAAGCCAAGCCTGACTTGCAACTTGACGACAGAACTAAATGTTTAACTGAACAGAACAGAATTCCTGTGATATGCCAGGAAAATTCACATTCGAAATATCGTGTAGTTAGTTCTTCGCAACATCCAAATATTATAAATTACTCCAACGGAAACGGTGAACATCAAACGGAAATAATGCCGAACAAGGATACTACGAAAATAAAGAACAGTTTTGCGTCAGTTGAACAACAGATTCCACAAGAACAACAACAACCAACAGAAACGATTGATAAAGCAGCTTTTTCGGTTAAGTTTCCAATGGGTGAGGATTTATTTTTACCAAAAATGTTTTCTTGTAGTCCGAGTGTAGATTTCGTACAAAATCCCTCTCCAACTAACAGCTCCCAAACTGATTCCAAAGTCCCAGCTGTCAGGTTACAGACAAACGATATGGATAAAACCATTGAGATCAAAGAAAAGATTTCCCTTAACGTGGAAGAAAACAATTTCTTGTTACTTCCGAAATGTGTTTCTAAATCGTGTGATGTTATCTCAAACAGAAACAAACTTTCGTTAGAAAACGACGACTCAAAATATGATTGTGGTTTTAATATTGAACTTTTAAACAGTAATAATTCAAATACGAATGTTAGTCAAAAGACGTCCGGTTGCACCACAGGACCAATTTCGAAAATAGATAGTTTTGCTATAAGAAAGGAATCGTTTGCTGGATTCGAACAAGAAGTTCTCCCGTTGGGTTCTGAGATGATTCAAACAAACAGTTCTCTAAAAGGAATATTAAAATGTCCGCTAATAAGCAAAAAGGAAAGCATTCCTAATATTGTTAAAGAAAATGAAGCGAGTTCGATACCTAACAACTCTACTTCTGGGACAATAAACATCTTGATTAACTCTGAACAAAATCTAACTGGTAAAAATGTACCTGGTAATTTGAGCAGTAAATATAAAATGGTGGCGACAACATCTCCTGATATTCTCAGTGATAGTGTTACATCTAACGAGAAAAATATTCGAACTGATTTCACAGAGTCGGATGATCCGACCTGCTTCACTGGAAAAGATATGAGAAATGAGTCGGATGCCACGGGAGATGCATGTAAGACTAACAAAATCAATGTCCCTATTTTCGCATTTGAAAAGACAAAACTTAGAGATATTATTTCTCTGTTGGGTTGTAAGCTGATAGAAACATCGAATTCTTCAAAAAGCCAATTTTCGAGCAGTTCGAAGGTCAACTTTGAAAACAATAACGAGGTTAAAGAGAAATTGATTAATCCGTATGATTGTAAACTAGAAAGTCGATCAGACTGTAAACCAGGATACATCATTAGTATTTCGCCGGAAGACAAGCTGAAGAATACCAGTAATAATAGCGGGTCATTGGTATCAAAGGAGAAAGAAAAAGTATATAAAGATAGAATTGTCGTGTCGTCAAACTTTGAAAGCAATGATACAACAGGGAAAGATAGCAGCAGAACACTACAACTAGAGAAAACAGATGATATGATGGCAAAACCAGTTACAAAAGGAACCGTGTCAAATGAGGATATCAGTGCCACTAGAGTGTTTGATAAAAGCTACACGCTAAAGAAAGCAGGAGTTATGTTTGCTTTAACTGACATGATTGGTAGTGGCACGAACCGTTTAGCATTTTCTGATGTAGTTGATGCTGAAACCAGTCGTACAAATCTTTCTGATGCTTCAAATGATGCGATAAATAAAGACAAAAACCATATACGTTTGCCTGGTACAAATCGAGATAGCAACTATAAATCTATGTCCAATGACGTCAATGGAGATAGAAACTGTGGTGATCTACCTGCGAAATATGTGCAGAAAACTCAAACGAAAAACAATCTGGAGGAAAATGAAGAAGCTAGTGCTGATTCCTCAGTAAAAAGACAAAACAGCAACAATTCATTCGCTTTCACTGAAGATGGTAGTTCAAACGCCCCAGGAAATAGCTGTTCCGGTGAGAGAATGACTAGGAATAAATACGCTGAGGAATTTACTTTCGAGATACCTAGGTTTGCATATTTCTCAATTGAAGAAATGGACGACAAACTAATAGAAGCAGGTAAGACTAAATCTTTACCGAAGATGACAAATTATAGGATTTCACTTCAAAAGGAGCTCCTGTCTCCATCTGGTCCAGTCGGTGAGACTGAATTCCGAGAGGAGAATTCGAACACTTCTCTTAGAATCGAAGGTAAATTAACAGGTCAGGAACGCTGCTCGATTACAAAAAGTGTTTGTGGCTTTATAAGCGGCAAATACGGAATGAATAAGACTAGCGATGGGGACCACCGTAAAAGAGACATTAGAGTCCAGTTTGATGAAGAAGAAGTGAATATATACAGCCAACGAGCAAATAATATCACAAGTTATATACGACCGAATAAAATGAATGACATAGTATTAACTGAAAATCTCGCCTCTTCAGATTTGCCGGAGAAAATTAAAACTTCTTTTTGTTCGACGGAAACAGATTCTACAGGCGGAGTAATTTCGTTGAACAGTTCCCAAAACATGTCAGCGGAACAGTTGAAGGACGCTGTTGTTATTGACAATGATTTGATTGCAACTTCTGTAGTCGATAAAATAACGTGTACCCAAAACGATAATATCGGTGTCGACAATTTATTTTATGATCCCCTAGCCTATATTATCGAAAGTATGTCGTATTCTTTAGTCGATGACCATATTGGAGAAGAGGAGATCTTTGTTAAAGAGAACAAAATAAAGGGAGACATAGAAGCCATTGACGAGAAACCAACTAAGACGTTTCCCGATAAAAATACAATGCAGATAGTAACTAGTAAAATAATAGTTAAGGACGCTAGTGGTCTTGCGGAAGGAGGGGCAACAGGAGATAAAGAAGACGGAGGGGTGACAGGACAAAAACAAGATGGAGGAAGAGCGACAGGTGAAAAACAAGAAGGAAGGACAACAAGAGAAAAACTATATGGGGCAAGATTGATAGGGAGGAAACGAGAAAGAAGGACGACAGGAGAAAAACACGAAGGAGGAGGGGTGACGGGTGAAAAAGATAATGAAGATTCCAGCCAAAATACTTCGAACACAAACCAAAATGAAACTACAAAAGTAAACGGTTGTGGTTGTTCTCCACGTGAAAATAATCAAGATCTGAAAGAAGAGATTACCATTGTAAAGTGGCCAAGCAGTCTACCAACAACGGTACAAGTTTACCCGACTGAAACTGCTCTCCATAACTCAACGGAGACATCAAATGTGGACAATAATATAGTTTCAGATGTCATATCTAACAATAATATATCAAATATTGATTCATTGAACAGTACCGTACTAAACGGTACCACATCGAGCAAGGTTGTCATACCACTCGATAGCCCAATAAACGATGTCCTATCAAACAGTGTCAATTCAAACAGAACCTTATCAAATGGTGTCCCATCAAACGGTGTCCTATCAAACAATGCCCCATCAAACGGTGCTCTGTCAAACGATGTTACCTCCAGCAGCGTGCAATCAAACGGTGTTAAGACAAACAGTAACATATCGAGTGGTTGCACTACCATTAACGTTGTACCGTGTGCTGATGCAGCAGCGATGTCAAGTAACATCGTATCAAACAACTTTATAATGAAATATGATTCTGAAAATAATCAAAAATTCTCAACCGTTGCAGACGAAGATGTCGATACATTTACAGTGGGTGACGTCAGAAACATCGCGACAGAAGTTGCATGTAGGACAAAAGATATAAATTTTTCTTTGTCAAACACCAGAACAGCCAGGTCTAGACAGAATTCGCTGACTATTTCATTAGACGATGTCACAACCAACCAGCACTGTCGAGATCGTGAAGAAAATGAAGATATTGCATACATACAAGAAAACCTAGCAAGATATATAATGGAAAATGTTGCCAACATCACTTATCCAAAACCTAGTGATCTTATAGGAATTGGCTATAATTTCGTTGACACTAACAACGATCCAATAGAAAAGGCTTTTAAGAGCCACTGTCATGAAATGTATAAAAACACGAAACAATCGTCTTCGAATTCGTCCCCCGATATTTCAGATAGTGTTAAAAACTCCTCTAAAGTCACCCCATTCCACAGAACCGTTGAGAATCGTCTGGATTTGGTTAAAATGGATATTACAAATGTTTCTAAAGCAAGAATCGGCGTAAAAGACTGTGTGACGTGTCTGGCGATAAATGTTGGTGACAACAGATGTTATATTCAGAAAAATACAATACAAGCTAAATTGAAAATGGCCAATAATACTACCGAAAAACTGTTAGTGAACATCTCTGATTTTATTAAAGAGCAAAACGATGATGACGGTAATAATAATGATGTTGATGGCCGTAATACATCTATCAACGACCAAGATGGAAACAGTTTGTGTTTTAAGGCAGTTTCGGAGAGAAAACCAATACAAGAATTACCTGAAACCCTCTCAGAGAAGTTTTTTGAACAAAAAGAAAGGTTGGTTGCGGTGGTTACGGCGGAAAAGGCCGAAAAGATTTACGAAATATCAGAGGAAAATACGATCGAAGTTGAACAAAATGTAAATGGGAATGTAAAAGTTTATAACAAGAAACAAGCAAATTGTATTGAACAAAACCTGGAAACTTCTAGCGAAGAAAAAACACAAGAAACGTCAAATAGTGAAGTTGTATCAGAAAGGACTAGCTCGACTGAGTCTCCTGGGAACAATACTGCTACTCTGTACTCAGCTGTGGAAACTGATACTTCTTCAATACAGGCATCGAATTCTCAATTTGATTCTAATCAAAAACAAAAAGTTTCCGAAACAAAACAAGCAAAGGTTATTTCTGATTCGAAGACTAAAATCACAATTGAATCTGTATTGATTGATACTAACAGAGCTGCTCTTCCGAATAACGATAGAAACATGTGTGATCCGAACATTAAATCTCAAATTATACAGAAGGATTCATCTAGTGGTATGGCGTCTAACATAGTTACCCTTCTGTCTACAAAGATCCCAAATTTAAATCCGTCAACAAATATTGCAAGACAGTTTACTATTGATGAAAATATAAAGGGGAAACCACCATTTTCTGTTGTAGCCGATGAAGCAGAACATAATGGAAACGAGGCTCCAAAATCTAGAAAAATGGAAGGAAATCCTGATAGTTTTAAATCTCTCCATATAAATATTTCTAACCCGGAGAAGAGAAACGGTGAAATAGAAACGGGAAATGTCGAAAAGGATTTTGTAAATATCTTAAAGACAATTACAAGAAAAACATCAAGTTCAAACGACAATTCAGTTCCGTTGGAAGAATGTGCAACAGAAAATCCTGGTCTGGTGAAACGGATCTGGGTAAATACTGTACAGAACCGAGCAGACGGTGCGGATAGCAGTCAAGGAATTTCAAATATTTGCGATGCTAAAAAGTCAACTATTATATCTGTCCATAGAAATGTTTCGACGTCTGGTCATGAAAATACTTCCATGAGAAGCGCAATGAAGGAAGTCGTGGAGAAGAAGGAAATCTTACAAATTTCTCGTAACGAGGCCAGTAGCTCTAAATTTAAGTTTGATAAAGAAATTCTGGATCAAATTATCGAAACCAACACAGTACCTCTGTTGTCAGAGAACGGCTTAGTATATAGTTTCAGTTCAATTTTAAACCCATTGGGGGCTATAGTTATAAACTCTTCAAATCCTTCACCAGGAAATGGTAGTAGCAATCCAGAGCTAAATAAAAATACAACTAATCCAACAAAATGTGAAGAGGGGAAAGAATGGTCAGATGCTGTCCAATCGAATGGACAACAATCAGAATATACGACCAGTATACCGAGAACAGTAGGACAGCAACGACAACAACCAAATCAACAACAATCAACGACTGTCTCAGATGGAAAACTACCGAATGTTTCTGGGAGAAGAAAAAGTTTCAATCATTCATCAAAATATAATCAGTTTCCGGAAAATAATCCTGAAAAGGAAAAAATTGTCACAACGCAACATCAATTGAAAAACGAAACAATGAATTATTTTACCAAATCTCACGAACAAACTAACAGAAAACCCATCATGTTTTCACCCTGTGAAAATATATCGAACGAACGCAGCGCATTTCTTTTGAATTCTCCCAGATCTTCAACAAATGAGAGTGAAAACTCTCAGGGATTGTGGCAGACGACCAAATTTC
Source organism: Eledone cirrhosa (assembly GCA_964016885.1). Classification (NCBI taxonomy): domain Eukaryota; kingdom Metazoa; phylum Mollusca; class Cephalopoda; order Octopoda; family Eledonidae; genus Eledone; species Eledone cirrhosa. Next base: position 12,898,352 of record OZ024755.1, read on the forward strand.
ATAGCAAGGTATTTCAAAATAGTGAAGTCATTCATTTAAAAAATGTTAAAAACATGTTAAAAGTTAAAAAGAATCCGGGCAAAGTGGAAAGTGCCATTAAGTTGGAGAAACCCGCATCCACTTTAAAACATTTCCCAAGAAACTCCGGACATTATTTAAAACCCCAAAGTAATACTCCAAATCGAAACCCAATAGTCACTTGCAAGGATAAACTCGCCAATTTAAACACAACAAATTGTATCGAAAATATATATGCAGTATCTGATGCAAATAAAAATAGAACAGTCTTCTCTAAACCAATCAATAAAATTCAGATATCGATGACCGATAAACTGTTAAACAACAAACTATGTCCCATTAAACAAACCAAATGTAGGAATTGTGACAAAAGTAATCCATCGTTTTTACCCCTTATTGGTTCAAGTACATCAGAATCAGGATTGAAAAAACGAAGCAATATTCCAGATAACGATTGCAAATTATCTGATAATCAATCCAGAAATTGTAAAGCAAAATTCAAATCGAAGAACATGCTTACAATCGATACTATCTCGACGAAATCGCCAGTAAATAAAAAGGATTGTTTTCCTAGCTGTAAAACTAAACCAGTCTCAGATGAAAAAACTATGAGATCGAATCTAAACATTGAGTCTAGAATCGAAATATCCCGGCGACGAAATATGGTGATTATTGATCCAGTCAGTGAAGGTTTGGCAAGAGAGATTGAAACGTGTGTTAATAGAAACACTTCTTATTTAAATACTGAAGACGAAACGAAATCCCTTTTATGTACAGCTAGTAAAAATGGTAGTAAAGTGTATTACCAAAGTTTACCTTCGTTATACAAGAGTGGAAAATTACCAACCCTCATATGTCCTTCATTTCAGGAACTACCGCCAAGCACAACTGTGCCGCCGAAGAATCACTCCAAGAATGCTGCTGATTACAAATCATCATCGAAAGGTTTTACTGATTCAGATGGTAGGGATTCTTCAAAGCGACGATTTTCAACCCAGTTAAACAGTTCGCCACCGACGAATGCACTCACACCAGCACACATGCATGCGCTTAAAAACGGCAAAGAGAAACACTCAAATAACTCCAAACTAAATACCATTAATCAAAATAATTGTAGGAACAACAAATGCAACTGCATACGTAACCGATACCTTGCTTCACCTAAAGAAGATTTAATCGTCAATCAAAAAATATCTTTTACTGAAATGTCGTCTGCTACAGAACATAAGACGAACGCTGTCCATTGTAGCGGCCAACAGCAGCTTTGTCGCCGAGAAAAAGCGCTGTCTTTGGTTAGTAACTTCAAAACAATGTCAGAAAAAAGTCTAAGAAAGGAACAAACTGGTTCGACCAATTGTAATTTGATGAAAAGAAAACTGCTAAAGTCTTTGGGCGGTTCCAGTGATTCTACACGATCTACATCAAATAATGAAAATAGTATTGGTGAATGCCACAGAGAATGTCTTCTGAGGAAAGAAGTGAGAATTAAGAAAACGTGTCTGATGAAAGAAACAAAATCTGAAAAGGTTATCTTAAAGCTTCGTAAACAACAAAAGAGTCCTCCTTCTAAACCAAAATTAAAGTCTTTTGGTAAAGGTAAAACAGGACTGGCGTTTTATAGCATGCAGCACTATAACAGCACATGGCAGAGATTAGTACGGACAATCGGAGCATTGTAGAGCACGCTAGTAGAACACATTGTTATAGAAATGTCTGATAGAACATATTAGTGTAACACATTTGTGTAACACAGTAATGTCATATCTGATACAACATATTAGTGTAACACAGTAATATCTGATACTACACATTAGTGTAACACAACACAGTAATGTCTGATATAACATACTAGTTTAACACAGTAAAGTCTGACACTACACAATTGTGTAACACAACGCTGTAGTTTCCAATAGAGCAGGCCTTCCCCAACTATTTCAATTGTGATTCCTTTTCTTTAAAAAGCTCTTGCAGATTCCACACCAAACCCTACTTGTTTGCTAAAAAAAAATTCTTTGTGTCAATAAGATGGGATTTTTCGACAGCTTATTATTGAATATTAAATTTGTAAACTTATTTTTATAATGAATAATGGTAAAGTATTTATTGCAGGAAAAAATTTGCTATAACCAGCAAATAAAGCTAGAATCTTAAATAAAATTGAAATTCTTAATTTTTCTCGCGACCTCGCTATCCTTTGAATTTTTATGCAAACCCTAGTTTGGAAAGGCCTGTAATAGAGCACATCAGTGCAATACATCACTATAGTGTCTGATAGAGCATGATACAGCACTCTAGTGTGTGATAGAGCATGGTATAGCACCATAGTGTTTCGTAGAGCATGGTTCAGCTAGCTCAGTAGTCCTTCATAGAGCATGCTTCAACTGAAAAATAGTTCAGTGACTGTAATGTGTGCGTGTGTGTGTGTCTCTATGTGTCTGTGTGTGTATTGGACCTCCCTTGGTTACGACGATAGTCTTCCTGTGGTTCAATCAACAGCCTGCTCATGGAATTAACATATAAGTGTCTGAGCATTCCACAGATACGTACACCCTTAACGTAGTTCGTGAGGAGATTCAACATGACATGGTATGTGACAAGGCTGACCCTTTGAATCACAGGTACACCCCATTTTTACCAATTGAGTAGACTGTAGCAAGATAAAGTGTCCTCTTCAAGGGGACACAACTGAAGGCCTTACGATCATGAGCCGGACACCCTGTCTACTAAGCCATGTGCTTTCACAGTGTAATAAAGCTTGTCATTCATGGTAGAACATGATATAGTACAGTAGCTAGACCCTAGTAGTCTATACTAAAGCACTCGGTTAAGTTATCATGTCACATTACACATCTTGTCAGAACACACATATTCGCAATCGTGAGGTTGCGATTTCGATTCTTGGACCGGGCGATGCGTTATGTCTTTGAGCAAAACATTTTATTTCACGTTGATCTTTCTGCCAGGGGTTGCGACCGCTAGATAGTATCAGCAATGGGAAAAAAAAACAATGGAAACATTGTTTCCTAGGTCCAATTTGACAAGTTGCACTCCACTTATTAAGCGAATGGGATCTGGGATTTTGTCGATTGAGATGTTTACATTCTGAGTTTAAATCCCACTGAGGTTAACTTTGCCATTCAACTTTCTGGGCTCGATAAAATATACTAGGGTTGATTTAATCAACTTTGACCTACCCCAAAAATTTACTGGCTTTATTCCTAAATTATAAATCATTATCATAGCTGGTGTAATATAGGCTCTCCACAAAAAAATCTTCCAACAGGTTATCATGTGGTTTTCTATACATTTTATTTCCAAATTTGTCCCGTCACCTTCTGTCAATCTTAACCAGTTGATTATAGGATGGCCTGGCATGAGGTGAGATGATGTGTGGTATCATATAGTTGTGATATGATGTGGGATGTAACATGGTGTGTGGTGTGATGTGGTGTATAGTGTTACATATGTGTGGTGTGATACGGTGTGTGTGTATGTGTGTTGTAAAATAATCTGTGATGTGACATGTCTGTGATATGGTATGGTGTGCCAAGATGTGTAGTGTGACAGTGTGTGGTGTGACAATGTTGTGTGACATGTGCTGTGACATTGTGTGGTGTGACTGTGTGGTGTGACATATAATGTGTGACATGTGTTGTGACATTGTGTGGTCGACATATAATGTGTGACATGGTGTGGTATGATTGTGTGTGGTGTGACATGATAACATATGGTGTGGTGTGACATAATTGTTTCTACTATTGGCACAAGGCCAGAAAATTACCCAGTACATTACTGGTACTTTATTTTATCGACCCCGTAAGGATGAAAGGCAAAGTTAACCTCGGCGGGATTTGAACTCAGAATGGCAAGGGCCGTAACTCTATGCGTCAAAGCATGGCGTCCGAACCTCTACCGATACTGCCAAATGCTGTGTGACATGGTGTGGTATGACATTGTGTGTGGTGTGACATGATATGTAACATATGGCGTGGTGTAACATAATGAGTGTTATGTAACATGGTGTGTTGTGACTTGTTGTTGATGATGATGGTGATGATAATGACTTAATTACTGCTTGCTGGGTGGGCTCCTTAGAATAGAATAGAATGCCTTGCTGTATTTGTTTCAGTTATCCACGCTCAGACTTCAAATCCCACCGAATGTACCTTTGCCATTCATCCTTTCGGAGTTGATAAAATAGCAGTTTTGTCCTGGGTTCATTTCTCCCTCTTTCTAAGATCCATTCTCGTCACAATGTTAAGACCAGTCATAAGAACCATGCCAAGATAGAATATATGTAACAAGATAATGTCATCTGATTTATCATAGTCAGAGAACATGGTGACCCATCCAACTAATATCAGCATGGGTTGTTTGATGTTCAGTTGTTTCAGTTGTTTCTGTTGTTTGTTGTGTTATTGTATTTCAGTTCAGTTGCTTTCTAGTTTTTATTATATTTGCTATTTCTGTTTTGTTTTGTTTTTACTTTGTTTTGTTTTGTTTTATTGTTGTTGTTTTGTTTGTTTGTTTTCCTTGGCAGAGGTACAATGATGTCCAGGTATTCTATGGAAGTAATCATATATTTTGAGATACATAACAAAATATTTGGCAAA
>OZ024755.1:12910482-12915482 GCA_964016885.1 Eledone cirrhosa
ATCAAACAAGTAAGACGGTCTTTTTTCTTTTTCCCTTGTGTTGTTCATTATTTTGGAGGTTTACGGTTTATATTAGTATATTATATAATTCTCATTTAGGGCAGAATCGATTGGCAGAATCGTTAGAGCACCAAACAAAATGTTTTTCGATAAGTATTCTGGCTCCTTACGTTAATAGTGGAGTGGGGGTCACATATTCTCTGAAGAGGTTGATGATGCGGTGAAGTATTCCCTGAAGGGATTGATGGTGTGGGTGAAGTATTCCATGAAGAAATTGATGGGGGAGGGTGTTATTCCATGAAGGGGTTGGTGAAAGGAGAGTATTCCATGAAGGGGTTGATGGTGGAGGCGAAGTAATCCATGAAGGGGTTGATGGTGGATGCGAAGTAATCCATGAAGGGATTGATGATGTGGTCAAGAATTCCCTGAAGGGGTTGACTGTCTGAAATGTTTGGAGATCCCTACTCTATTACATTTTTGTTTGTTTTTCCAGCCTCGGGCCCCTTTCCCTAGCTACCGGAGCCGCCAGACAGCCACTGGGTTATGTGACCCCATTGAGGACTTAAAGCTTGATACATTAATCTTACCAGAAATATCTTCCAAGACAATGATGAAAATACAGAAGCGATATAAGAACGAGTAAGTATTGTTGTTGTTGTTCGTGGTGGTGGTGGTTGCGGTGTAGCTGGAGAATTTCTAATGGGTACCCCATGTCACGGAGCCCACAAGTTTAACCCCTGCTTTAGGAGACGGGCGTGGACGGAGGGGGGACGGACGTGGACGGAGGGGGGGGGGGGGGGGTTATATTGTTGTTTGTTGTGTTGTTATTTGTTTATATTAAATGATTTATTCATTATTTACAGAAAAGAACTCTTCCGCAAACACAACTCGAATGCGCAGAAGAAGGTCAGTGAAAACTATAAACGTACAGAAAAGGACTTCTATAGATTGGAATTGAAGCGTTTAAATGAAGTGAATCGCGTGTACAGACCGCATACAGAACTGCGATCATCCTGCAACACATATCTTCAGAGTTCAACTGGTCTCCGTAAGGTTAACTCAGATTGCAGCAACAAATTCTCTCAATCTTCAAAAAAAAGATAAAATAATCCCCCATGTCCTGTCTTCGTACGATAAAGAAAAAAATAATCCAAAAGCAAAAGCGTAAATTCAAAATATGTAGTCTCTTAAACGATCTCTTTACTTATATATTATATATCGGTGGATTGGCAGTATCGATAGAGGGTCGGACGCCATGCTTTCCAGCATAGTTACGTCCCTTTACGATCTGAGTTCAAATCCCGCTGAGGTTGACTTTGCCTTTCATCCTTACGGGGTCGATAAAATAAAGTACCAGTAATGCACTGGGTAATTGCTGGCCTTGTGCCTAAAGTAGAAACAATTATATATTTATACGTTTACTTTTATAATTTAATCAATTTAAACACCCGTATAGAGCTAGTAAACCATGACAAACTAGGAGATGTATCTAATACCCGTCACAATTAAGAAACAAAAATACGAGAGAGAGAGAGAGAAAAATGTAGGAAAAAATAGGAAAAAAAGTGAAAAACAAAGGCCGTGATAAAATAGCTAAAAATTCCTGTTGAATCTTTTCGCAGCCTCCACGGACTGGAAGATCTTGTTTATGGTTAGCAAATCCTCGACAATATATTGCACCTCCAATCTTGTTAGAGACCAGTTTGCTCACGACGTTCTCTCTCTCTCTGACCGATAGTTTTTACATTGGAACAAATAGTGACAAAGAGTTTCTGGGTAGTCTCCACAAGAACATAGAAGTGATTCTATCCGAACAGATTCATGATAAAATATAGTTTAAGGGTATATGACCCCTTTCGAAGCCAATACATTTTAAAAGTTGACAGATCTGATTGAGATAATGAAAGATTAAAATTTGTTTGCTTTTTTCTAGATTTTTCCCCCAATTTCTCCTACCCTTGATTAATTATGTTTTTTTACTGAATGATTTGACGTGATAGATTTAGAATGTAATCTATATCTATTATTTCCCTTTATGCTCCTTCTTTTGCTTTCCTGTTTCCTTTAATATACGAGGGTCGTTTGAAAAGTTCATAGGATAATCAAGACACTCTCATGGAATAACCAAATAAGATTTATTTTTCAACATAGTTCCTGAAAAGAAACAATGCCGTTATTAATAAGAAGAGTTGGAATTAATGCATGCAAGATTTCACAGCCCTAGCATCATTCCTGCATAGTCACCCTATGAACTTTTTAGACTACCCTTGTATTTATGGCTTAGTATTAAAATCATTATTTGTTTATTTTCTAGTAGATAATCTATTTTAGCAGAACCTTCCCAATATCTCTAGCCCGACGTTTTTACTTTGATTGAAATAGTTCTAGGGTTGCTAAACACGTATGGTAATAGAATTAGATCCCGAGATTAACAAGTAATTTTTATTTCAATTTGGATTAAAACAATATAACATTTTATCTAAAATAATCTTTCTATAGTCAACTATAATAAACAGACATTTTATAACACGACGACGCCGACGTCACATTTTGCATATGAGTGTGTTTGTGAGTGTGTGTGCATGTGTTTGCGCGTTCGTTACGAAAGTTAGGACTTAGTAAGTTACATACACACACATCCTCACGTAAATGTTTAATCAGATTCACAGATAATTAAACACACACACATCTACACATTTGATGACAAGGAATAGTGTTTACCCTGAGGTGCTTACAGATTTTCATTTCTAAATTCTATTATCGTTACAATTTTGATATTTTTTTAATAAAATATAGATATTTTGAAATATACATGAGAAAAAAAATATATCTTCATATTTATTGTTTACTAATCTGAATAAGAACAGCAGTAACCCGAGCAGCGCCGGGACATTCAGCTAGTTTATTATATTTCACTTTCATTATACATGGAAAAATAACACTAGAATTCCAATTTAAGGGAAATAAGTCATCGTCGATATATATTTTACGAACATAAACCACGACTTTATACAACATTCTAATGTGTTCTACATTGAAACACTGCGAAATTATTTTTGTATTTTTCTACAGTTATTATATAGAGGGGTAGGGCGATGGATTGATAGTATTGGTAGAGCGTCAAACAAAATACTTTGTGGTATTTAGTTATGAGTTCAAAATCAGCCATGGTCAAATTTGCATTTTATCCTTCTGGGGTCCATTAAATAAAGCAGCCATTATGAACTGGGGGCCTTGTGCCTGAATTTGAAATAATTATATATATATATATATATATATATATATATATATACACACACATATGTATATATATATATGTATACATATATACATATGTATACATATATATATACATATGTATATATATACATATGTATACATATATATATACATATGTATACATACATGTATACATACACATATGTATACATACACATATATGTATACATATATATATATATACATACACATATGTATACATATATACATACATATACATATACATATACATACATGTATACATATATATATACATACATGTATACATATATATATACATACATGTATACATATATATATACATACATGTATACATATATATATACATACATGTATACATATATATATACATACATGTATACATATATATATACATACATGTATACATATATATATACATACATGTATACATATATATATACATACATGTATACATACATATACATGCATACATACACATGTATACATATACATACATGTATACATACACATATATATATACATATACATACACACACACATATATACATATACACACATATATATACATATACACATATATATATATATACATATACATACACATGCATACATACACATGTATACATATACATATACACATGTATATACATATATACATATATTTATATAGATAGATAGATAGATAGATAGATAGATAGATAGATAGATAGATAGATAGATATACACATATACATACATATATATATATACATGTATATATATAAGGCCGACTAAGCTGAACCTTTGAAGCCCGCGAGGACTAAGACCTGACGATATTTTTGGTTGTATTAGTGTGAAAGATCGAATTGGCAGAGATGGACCCAAAATACCTGAGACCCTAAGGTACCTGCCAAGGATTTACCAAGCCCTTAAATAGTTTTCTAATTTGGCACTTGTAGATAGATTTGTTTTCGTTATTTCCTAGATCACACAGAGCCTCGAAATGATTTTTTTTAATTATCAGCCGTTTGTATTTATCATTAATATATAAATATATTTATCAATAAACGAACATAAATAATTGTTGTTTTGTTTGTTTTACTGGGTATCCCCAAAGAAAAAAAAATTAAACAGCGAAAGAAAGAGATGTTTTGTGCTATCCACTGAGGACTGTGTGCAGAGGATCTAGTTGGAGAGAGGAAGGAAGACCAAGTGATCTTGAATATGAGTCACAAAAATGAACAGGTGGTTTCGGTCATGCAGACTGTTGATGTTAAGCACCTGGTCGATGGACGACACTAGCGCTTTACATGCGAGAGTGCTTGGGATCTTGATGATCACTCTACGCGACTGCCTGAGGTGGGAGATAGCTATCCAAACCTCACTTAGATTGGGAGAGGCCAGGCCACTGTTGTGTCGAGCACCCGAGTCTTCGTGTGGTATTGAGGGAGGCAGTGTGGACAGTACCACCAGTGCAGGGATTCTGAACTCATCTAGTAAGTTTGATGCAAACTAATCTCTAATCTGGCCGAGTTTACAGTCGCAAATAAGAAAAACCAGGGCCACCCTTCAGAGCATTGGATTTGGTGTACTTCATATTTGTTTCGGTTGCTGAATACAATCAGGGGAAGCTGATTCTCCTGAAGGTCAATAGTTCTCTTCTAACTCGAGCAGGAGCTCCTTTCCATTGTCAATATGCATTGATCATCTGCAAAGCCGCATTGTTCTCAGAACGACTACACGAATCTTTCGATGCTTGC
>OZ024755.1:12927982-12945482 GCA_964016885.1 Eledone cirrhosa
AAACATAGTGTCCAACGAATAATATACAAATGTCAGGGAAGTGAAAAGTGTGAGTCATGATATGGAGGGGGAATATTAGGTGTAGTGTTGGCGAATCTCAGGAAGCCTGGAGGTTTTAAAGGATGCAGTGTCTCGACAGCTATTAACTGATGCAGGTAGTTTGTTCCATGCTTCAGCAACTCTGAGCGTGAAAAAAATGTCTCCGAAAGTCAGGGGAGCTGTGCTGTTTTCTGACTTTGTTGGCATGCCCACGTGTTAGACACATGGAAATCAAAAAGGTACTCAGGGTTGTTGTTGGCAAGATGGTTAATAATTTTGTGGGTGTTTACCAAGTCAGTTGCCAGACGTCGGAGCTTCAATGTATCCATTCCCAGGGAAGCAAGGCATTCAGAGTATGGTAGATGCCTGATGGAGGGTTTTTGCTTGGCTGCATGTCTGAACAGTTTCCAGGCGGTCAATGTTCTGAACAAGATAGGGGTTACCTACTGGTGGTGCAAATTTTAAATGTGGCCGCACCATAGCTATATACAGCTTTAAATAGATCGCTGGAGAGCGACTGACAAAGTCTTGCTGAGTGATGCGAAGACACCATCGGCCTTCTTGACAATTATACAGAAGTGCTTCGTCCAACGCAAATCGCTGTTGACAGTAATGCCCAGGTCACGTTCACAAGAAGACTTCTTGATATTAGTGTGGACGCTGGGTTTTTACTCCCAAAATGCATGGTGGTACACTTGTCCACAGCCAGCTTGTTGCATTGTGTCCAGGTCAGATTGCAGGCAAGATCTACAGTGTTCAGGATCTGTCCTTTTTATCTCAAGGTACAGCTTGATGTCATCTGCATATTTCAGTACGGTGGCATTCTTTAAGTTGGCATCTATGTCATTAATATATGCCACAAACAAAAGGAGGCCAAGAATGGCATCTCATACGGTTAGGAATGCTGTCCTAGAACCGTGACTACCTCTTTTCGACTGAGAATGAAAGACTTCAACCAGTTAAAAAGATCAACCTTCACACCCATTACAGAGAGTTTTGTCATGTCTTTTGTGTGGCAAAGAATTGAAAGCTTTAGCAAAGTCAACGTAAATAACATCCACCCATGAGCCGCCATCGGTGATCCGGGTGATATCTTCAAGAAACTCCATAAGTTGATGACAGCAGCTGGAGTTAGAGATAAATCCAAATTGCGAGGGCCGGATAAGACAGAGTTCCAAAGTGTTTCTCTGACACAGGATTCCTTCAATTTGGCAATGCAGCTAGTAAGGCTGGACGATAGTTCACAGGTGATGTGCAGTCACCCTTTTTGAACAGAGGAATGACACTGGCAGTTTTCCACTGTTCTGGAGTAGCACCGTTGTTCAGACAGAATTAGAAGCGTGATACCTGGTGCAGAAGTAAGAACCCACCACGTTTGAGAAGCAGGTATGTAACACCATCAAGACCAGGCGAGGCATGATTTCGTTTATTTTTAAGGTGACGTCGCAGCATTGCAGGTGTAAATTCCACAGTTGTAATAGAATCCGATGTCGGAGGTGGTACACTCTGGTCTTCAAGTGAAAATGTTGCCCACTGTCAGGGTTGGCTGCTCAAATTCAAGCACTGCCTTTTTTGTCACCTACTTGATGGTTGGATGATTTATTTCGCTCTTTTCCTATTAATATCTGATTTATGCAGTCTGTACTCACATTCAACATTACGTTCTTTCCTGGCAAGATGGACTGCTGCAGTCCAAAAATTGCACTTTTGGGATGTTTTTTCTGCTTACGTGGCACCGATGCTGCACATGCTGTCCATATGGAGTACAGTGTTGTCATCGCGAGAGTCGTAAAACTCAAGCCAGTTTGGACGTTGCAGCAACAGTTCCAGTCAAAGTGAACAGTTTGGAGATGGTCGTGGTTTTTGTTACTGCCCATGAGGGACAGATTGGAATGATCAGTCACATAAAGTTTCCTCAGTAGTAACAATAACCGTTTCAGTAGTGGTGAAGAGTAGATCCAAAGTGTTGTCACCTCTCGTTGAGGAGGTGACTACTTGGGACCAGTTCGAGTCCAGCACTAGCTCAAGGAAACGTTGTGTAAGAAAGAAAAAAAAAAAAAAAAATCACCGAATTACCTGCAGGAACTTTCTAATTAGTATGTCGAGAAACCACGGAGAGCTTCCCTCGTACGTGGGGAAAATAGCAGAAGGGCTGCAGTGTGATTTGAGGGAAATGTCGCTGTTATTTCTAGTATACTGGAAGACCACGTTGAGGTTCCCTCATTAGTTGGTGAGAAATAGCACATCACAACGACGAGGTAGATATGTTGAGAGATCCTGCAGGCTCATTCTTCAAAGAATACAAATTCCTTAACCTTTGTTTGGACATCAGATAATTCAACATGTTTGTTCCATCATAAAACTGGCGGGCTAAGCTTTTCAGAGCTAGAGGAAGATTGTAGAAAGTCTTTGCTCCAAGTAACTCACCGAATTATATAAATCTTGTAAAATTTTCAGTCCAGACCCATGCAGCTGTACAGGTCATAAAAGGTTTCTTGGGCATTCTATTAAAGAATTGAAAGCCCACTTTTATGAGTCCAGCATCTTAACCTCTAGTTATGTGAAGCAGTGAAATTAGGGGGGAGATTTAACAGAACTACCAACTAAATGTTTTGCTAATGTAGTTATAGGACATTAAAAATTAACAAATGGTTCTAATACCAAATGGTAACTCATGTATTGAGAGTTAACCCTTGTGCTACCATATTTCCAATGAAAGATGTGATTTTGAAAATAAATCAAGAATTTGGAGAAGTAACTTTCTCATTAAGCCAGTGTTAAGAATATATGGTAGCTTTGTAAAACAAGCCAGGGAGCGTTAATATCAAAGGATTAACCCTTTAGCATTTACATTACTCTAAATATACTATTGTATTTTTGTGGTAAAGGCTTTACTTCATATAATTATCTCTCATATACATGTGCTGGCTGCCTATCTCTGTAAATATTATTCTCCTTTCTCGTAGATATCTGCTGTCCTTTTCTCAATTTCAAAATGCCCCGTTCACACTGGTCATTTTTACTGTTAACAATTTTTCTAACTACACCACGTTGGCTATTAGATCTCTCCCTTAACCCATCACATTTCGTACTCTCTCTCTCATTCATTCATTCCAGTTTATTTTATTGCTGTTTATTCCTAAATCTCCTATGATGATATATGTGCTGGCTGCCTATTCATATCAAATCTGAGATTTAGATATTTATTTTGAGAACGATACCTTAAAATTAGTGTAAATGCTGGTTACAGCTAGTTTGAACAGAAAGAGGTGAAAGAACTTTGGCCGGATATGACCAGTCTAAATGCTAAATAGTTAAAAACCAGTAGAACAAGTACTATACTCAATATAAATCATACCTTTTTATTTCTTTCAACTTGAGACCTGGAGCCAAAAGGAAGCTGAAATGCTTTGGATCATACATAGATCTGCTAAATCAGGGTCCACCTGGGTGGATCTAAACATTCTAGGATAATATAAACACTTTAAAAAAAAAAAGCAGCTGAGTAATCTTCTTCCCTTCTTGTCATGATACATGCACGATGATTAGAGAGACAGATTGAGATTGGTGAGCCAAACTAAATTGTCATTTGTAGTATTATGGATTACCTCTACGCCACCAGAAAAACGTCTGTGAGGGGCAATTCCGAACACCATGCAGAACTGTCTGATTAGGACACCCCCAGTCGCATGCTGGAATTAGTAATGTAAAGCAAGAGCTAGTTTCACGTGGTTTGTTCTGAAAAGAGTTAAAACTCCTTTCTCCATCTAATGCTGAAGCACCTGTAACTTCTCAGGAAGATTCACTGCGACAAAGCTAGCGTCATGAATTTAAGATACAAATCACTTTTACTGAATGGACTGGAGCAATGTGAAATAAAGTGTCTTGTTCAAGGATACATGTCACCTACTCCACCACTCACCTTTACATGATGGTGAGGAAGAAAAAAGAAAAACAAACAAAATATAATTATTTATTTTATTTCATGTGTAAATTATTTGCCAGGGAGGAGGATACCATCAAACTGTAAAGAGAGAAAAGTTCATAGTTATATTTAAGTTATATTTCTCACATCAAAAAGTAATATAAAATATATTTATTACATCAAAAGGTAATATAGAATATTATATTTATCACATACATATGAAGCTTTATGAAATATCTTTGTATCTTTGGAGAGAAAATATAAAATATACAATGAGCTGTTTAGGTGATTAAAGCTAGCTATAACTCTTCAGTCGTGTCAATTACACAACAATCTCTCTCTCGTGTTTGATGGCGTGATAAAATGCATCCAGTATACTCAAGTTGTGTCAAAGACATGACAACCTTCCTAATGCTGGTACCATGATAATATGAACCCAGTATGGGAATGTACAAGCAAGAGGCTCATCTCAGAGATCAGAACCATCATCTACCATGTGAGGATGTTTAGTGCCATCCGCAGGCCCTGTCACAAGCAATAGATGACAGAAAGAGATGGAGAAGGATAGTGATGACAATGAGGGAAATACAAACTTGTAGACCAAAATTAGCTTACAACACAGTTTTCACTTTTAACACATCAAGCACAGATTTCCTTTTTACTTAAAAACATTTCAGTTTCACAGATTTATATATATATATATAATGGGATGAACTTAATTTGGACAAATGTGTACTTCTAGAAAACCATCACTGAATACCCTTCATCCTGAAAACTATTTAATAAGGACTTAAGTTTATTTCTCAGCTACAGCTTATACAGAAGTCAAGCAGGCTTCCTGAGGCTGCATCTCATAAAAGGTTTTTGAGTCCCAGTCCTATCATGAAAAAACAATAAATAAAAACTGAATAAATAATTCACCTTCTGTTGGAACCACTTCAAAGCTTCTTCTTTTGTAACTTTATGTTTGACTCCTATCTTGTTCTTCTTTCGTCGACGAAGACTCACGTTGTAACCTGGAAAACAAAGAAATATATTAAGACAATGAGAAATGCTTGGTATAGTGGATAAAAAACTAGATAACATTTTCAGCTCACACCTATGCAGCTTTAGCTAGCCTGCTACAAAGTTGCATTATAGAGATTTCTTGGGTGTTCTAATGATAGGGGACCCACCCCCACCATGAAATAAAGCATCTAGTTCAGGAATAGAACCCACGAATTTGGAAAAATTATTAATTGTCATAACTAAGTAACTTAATATATGGTTCTGATATAATTATGTTGGGACCTTTTAATTTAAATAGGAACCTTTTAAAATGGATGGTTTTGTATCAATTTCAATTCCTTTTGTTTAAAATTAGAACCAAAAATGTTAAGTGACATTAACCCCATAATATTTATCTAAAAACCTTCCATTATAACTTTATATAAGAACCTTTCTTAATGTTCCAAACACCAGCTTAACCCTTTTAATACCAATCCATTTTTGTCAAGTAATGATACAAACATCAGCTTACTAATTAAATGGTTAGCCATTTATTTTTAAAATTCCCCCAAATTGATGCAGATAAGCAGTGTATTTCATAAAAAATACAGTAACCTAATTCTTGATTATTTTCAAAATCATTTGTAAATCATGCAAAGTATATTACATTAGAAATACAGTAAGGAAAGGGTTAAAAAAGGGACTGGCAGTGACAAATGTACCATAAATGAAGTAACTGAGGCCAACATAAAGTTGGAACAGTGTTGCAAAATATGGAATTACTTTAGCAATGGCAAGTCATAGTATATGAAGTTAACATATACTAAGTGTAACATTGCTTTCACTAAATCTTAAACCAACTGACATATTAACACTGGAATATAATGTCCTTTGTGCCAAGAGATATTCTTTTACTGACTTTATTTATTAAACTGTGACTATGCTGAGACTGTGTTGTTAAACCACAAAGGGTTAACATACACACCAGGTTCTCAGGCGGTTGAGAAAACTCAGCAAAGAAATGATAGTAGTAGGTGAAGTAGCTTCATATGGAACAGGACAGTCTTACAGATTTTTATGAATTTCTGAAAAAATAACTTTGCAACCAAGGATGTTCCAAACAACACTATTTATAGTTAAAACAGCATAAGATGCAAGCACACTATACATATGTACCCCAGGTACAAAAGCTTCCTTCAAGATATCAATTTTAACAATTAATATCACATTTTCTTTATTTTCTGACGGAATCTATACATGACACCCCAAGTTGCTAGAAATAGTGCAAATTGCACCCTACTTCAAGAAAAGACTCATTTCACTGTGCACAGGGAGGAAAAACAGGATGGTCTATCTATATGGAACAGTTGAACATAAGTCTATTGAATCAAGGCCAACTTGGAACTATATTACAATATGGTACTACTTTACAGCTAGTTTGACTGGGCTTATTTTGAGGGATAAATATACTGATCAGACCAAATATAGAACCAATCATCATACAAAATGTGAACTCTGACCTTACTGATCCACTCAAATAGGATAACATCAATATCTCTTTATATCAGCGACAATTTTTTTTATAGGTAATTGTACCATAAATGAAGTAACTGAGGCCAACATAAAGTTGGAGCAGTGTTGCAAAATATGGAATTACTTTAGCAATGGCAAGTCATAGTATATGAAGTTAACATATACTAAGTGTAACATTGCTTTCACTAAATCTTAAACCAACTGACATATTAACACTGGAACATAATGTCCTTTGTGCCAAGAGATATTCTTTTACTGACTATATTAAGTGTTAATTTTCGCAGTAAGGGCCTAATCTCGCAGCAGCCTTGAATTGAAGAGATTTTGATGATGTTTTGTTTATTTTTAGAACGATTATTTAGTGTGGGTGTTTTCAGGCGATTTGAACACTAAAGGGTTGGTCTTGAGGGTGTTCCAAATCAAGCTTCACCTGTTTCCTGTTTTTATTTCCTCCTCAACATTTTGAGCCATATCCTTCTTGGTCTCCTGCCTTGCAGTCATTTTCATCACTCCTCTCAAACCACTTTTAACCTTCAACACACAACTTAGCCACTCCATTCCATTTCTCTACAAAACATGACTGACTATACTTTTTTCACCATCATATCCTCCCTCAACGCATAGTAAATATTTTATGTCATATAATCCATGTAATCTATAAATTATACATGATTTACTTATTTACACATGATTGCTACTTTTGATACCCACACACCCTAAATAAATCTGGTCTAAAACTGTCCAAATTTAGTACATATATAAATAATAACTGAAATCTCATTACAATTCAAAGAGTAGTTCAGTTAATTCTAGTGTCGGAAATGCAACAGATCACACCCATGGAAGTTTAGTTAGCTTCATATGAGGGTGCATTCCATAAGTTCCTCATATGTTTTAACACTGAACAGTCTCTAATGATTTGTAGAAAATGGGTTTGTTAATTTAAATGTTTACACTATCTTTATTAGTGGACAGATCAGAGAAAGTTTACAGTAGAATAATAACTAATTTTTAATATGATGGATGTTTTGCTCATGTGGTTTCATTTGGTATAGACTAGAGAATTAATGATATGGGTACACCAATCCTACCACGATATTAAGAACCTTGCTCAAAAATACAATCTGCCACTCAGTCCAATTCAAACCCACAAGGCCATGCTGCTGACTTTCTGATGAATAAAAAAAGAAAAGAAAAGATAAAAATAACACTATACCTGGTCGCCCAAGAACAATGTAGAAATCCATGCCGTAGATTCCAATATTGGGATCATACTTAATCCCTAAATCAATGTGTTCTTGAATACCAAATCCAAAATTACCAGTCTCAGAAAAGTTTGACTTCCTCAATTCATATTCTCTAACCTGTAAAACAATAAAGATTAATATCACAATTAATAAAATGCAGAAGAAACAAACCAGCCACGACCGTTTCTAATCCCAAATTACCTGAGACTGCCCCCAGTGTCACAATACAAAACCATTTGTCTTAAAGTATTGGCACTTATTTTAAAACCTTCCATCAAAATTTTATGTAAGAATATTAAATGTAAAAAAAAAGAAGCTGGTTATCAGATCAGACTAAGGAAACAATGTTTCCATTGCTAATACATCAAACCCTAACTAAAAAATGAGGAAATTAACCAATTCTTATTTGAAAATTATATAACAAAAGGGTTAAACTATTTGGATACAAAATCGTTCTTTGTTCTATGATAGAAAATTGTTTTATTTTAACTTTTACCACCCTGTAATGATTTACCAGAAAATATATTTAAAGATGGTAATTAAAATGTTTATAGTATTTTTACTAGTGGACAAATTGCGAAATATTGTCAGTGCTATTTTGTACTTTTTAAGAATGTTTTGCTTATATGATCTTGTGTTGTTGAGGATGTTAAAGAGTTAACTGATAAATTACTGTACCATAAACGAAGTAACTGAAGCCAACAAAGTTGGAGCAGCGTTGCAAAATATGGAATTACTTTAGCAATGGCAAGTCATAGTATACAAGGTTAACATATACTAAGTGTTACATTGCTTTCACTAAATCTTAATAAACCAACTGACATATTAACACTGTAACATCATGTCCTTTTTTCCAAGATATTCTTTTACTAGTTTTACTTATTAAACTGTGACCATGTAGAGACCTCTGCGTTGTTAAACCAAAGTTACAGGACATTAACACATACACATGTATGTTGATATTTTAAGACAGATTCTCAGGAGGTTGAGAAAACTCAGCAAAGAAATGATAGCAGATGATGTAGCTTCA
Organism: Eledone cirrhosa; assembly: GCA_964016885.1. Classification (NCBI taxonomy): domain Eukaryota; kingdom Metazoa; phylum Mollusca; class Cephalopoda; order Octopoda; family Eledonidae; genus Eledone; species Eledone cirrhosa. Next base: position 12,936,744 of record OZ024755.1, read on the forward strand.
TGTGGAACAGGGCAGTTTTACAGCTTTTTATAAATTTCTTAAGTAACTTTCCAATGTAAGATGCCAACCAACTGCACATATACAATCGAGATACAAAACTTCAATTTTTACCAGCTGATTTAAGATCCACATGTCCTCATCAAATTAGGTTCAATGAGAATTCAACACAAACTGAAGTGATTTTTCCAACACCACCCTTTCTCTACTTTCATTTTAACATCCAGTGAAGAGTTAGCATAAAATGCCCCAAAATAGATCTGCTAATTCATATGTTTATATCTTTACTAAGGGACAAATCAGTATCAAAATTCGCAGTAAAGTCTTTCACATTTAACATGATGCAGTCATAGTACTGTTCCATACTTTTCAAGAATGTCTTGCTAATAGTTTCATATGGTACATATTTTAAAGTGATGAATATTTGAGTATGAATGATTGTTTCCTGAGGAACTAGCACCAACATTGAGCTAGGCCAGACCTGCGTATTAAGGAATTATTATAGCAGTATTTTGTCAAAGTATGACATACAGTCAAATACTTTGTTGTACACTGCTACTACCAGTTTAAAACATTTTTTTTAAATGATTCATTAGTTTAACTGTACATACGGGGGCCTATTGCATGTGTAGTACATAATGTCTGTATGCATATTTACCACATAAGCCTATAGGTGACTCCGATGTCACTTTATCAGCTAGAAATAATAACCACATCACCATCAATCAACTCACATTATATTGTCTGAATCCTTTTCATACCAAGAGCCATACTCCCATTAAATGACAACTTAAGCCTTTTGATACTAAACCATCTGGAGCAATCCTTAGTTCTATTTAGAGACAGAATGGTCACATGAAAAAAACGTAATCTACCAAATCAAGATCAACTTGGCACTACACAACACAATATTGTTCTGAAATCAGGGTACCACACTTTACAGTAAGTTTGACAGCTTATTTTAAAAATTATGTATGTAAAGAAGATAGATGCTATGAATTCTGACCTGTTTTAGACCAATCACTCAAATATGACACCCACTCTCTTTCACATATATATCATACGAAATACTCATGCATAACAAGACGTAGTGACAAATTTGTATAGAAAAGTGTACCATAAACGAAGTAACTGAGGCCAACATAAAGTTGGAGAAGTGTTGCAAAATATGGAATTACTTTAGCAATGGCAAGTCATAGTATATGAGGTTAACATATACTAAGTGTTACATTGCTTTCACTAAATCTTGAACCAACTGACATCTTAACACTGGAAGATAATGTCCTACTTTCCAAGATATTCTTTTACTGGTTTTAGTTATTAAATTGTGACCACGCTGAGACCACTGCATTGTTAAACCACAAAATTACAGGACATTAAAACATACACGTGTATGTTGATAATTTGGTTAAGACACAACACCAGGTTCTTAGGAGGTTGAGAGAACTCAGCAAAGAAATGACAGCAGTAGCCAATATGAATTCATGTGAAACAGGGCAGAGTTTTACACCTTTTTATAAATTTCTTAGGTAACTTTCCAAACCATTCTATTTAAAATCATGTAAGAGGCCAACTCACTGCACATATACAATCTAGATACAAAACTTCAATTTTTACCAGCTGATTTAAGATCCACATGTCCTCATCAAATTAGGTTCAATGAGAATTCAACACAATCTGTAGCAATTTTTCCAACACCACCCTTTCTCTACTTTCATTTTAACATCCAGTGAAGAGTTAGCATAAAATGCCCCAAAATAGATCTGCTAATTCAAATGTTTATATCTTTACTAAGAGACAAATCAGTAACAAAATTCGCAGTAAAGTCTTTCACATTTAACATGATGCAGTCATAGTACTGTTCCATACTTTTCAAGAATGTCTTGCTAATAGTTTCATATGGTACATATTTTAAAGTGATGAATATTTGAGTATGAATGATTGTTTCCTGAGGAACTAGCACCAACATTGAGCTAGGCCAGACCTGCGTATTAAGGAATTATTATAGCAGTATTTTGTCAAAGTATGACATACAGTCAAATACTTTGTTGTACACTGCTACTACCAGTTTAAAACATTTTTTTTAAATGATTCATTAGTTTAACTGTACATACGGGGGCCTATTGCATGTGTAGTACATAATGTCTGTATGCATATTTACCACATAAGCCTATAGGTGACTCCGATGTCACTTTATCAGCTAGAAATAATAACCACATCACCATCAATCAACTCACATTATATTGTCTGAATCCTTTTCATACCAAGAGCCATACTCCCATTAAATGACAACTTAAGCCTTTTGATACTAAACCATCTGGAGCAATCCTTAGTTCTATTTAGAGACAGAATGGTCACATGAAAAAAACGTAATCTACCAAATCAAGATCAACTTGGCACTACACAACACAATATTGTTCTGAAATCAGGGTACCACACTTTACAGTAAGTTTGACAGCTTATTTTAAAAATTATGTATGTAAAGAAGATAGATGCTATGAATTCTGACCTGTTTTAGACCAATCACTCAAATATGACACCCACTCTCTTTCACATATATATCATACGAAATACTCATGCATAACAAGACGTAGTGACAAATTTGTATAGAAAAGTGTACCATAAACGAAGTAACTGAGGCCAACATAAAGTTGGAGCAGTGTTGCAAAATATGGAATTACTTTAGCAATGGCAAGTCATAGTATATGAGGTTAACATATACTAAGTGTTACATTGCTTTCACTAAATCTTGAACCAACTGACATCTTAACACTGGAAGATAATGTCCTACTTTCCAAGATATTCTTTTACTGGTTTTAGTTATTAAATTGTGACCACGCTGAGACCACTGCATTGTTAAACCACAAAATTACAGGACATTAAAACATACACGTGTATGTTGATAATTTGGTTAAGACACAACACCAGGTTCTTAGGAGGTTGAGAGAACTCAGCAAAGAAATGACAGCAGTAGCCAATATGAATTCATGTGAAACAGGGCAGAGTTTTACACCTTTTTATAAATTTCTTAGGTAACTTTCCAAACCATTCTATTTAAAATCATGTAAGAGGCCAACTCACTGCACATATACAATCTAGATACAAAACTTCAATTTTTACCAGCTGATTTAAGATCCACATGTCCTCATCAAATTAGGTTCAATGAGAATTCAACACAATCTGTAGCAATTTTTCCAACACCACCCTTTCTCTACTTTCATTTTAACATCCAGTGAAGAGTTAGCATAAAATGCCCCAAAATAGATCTGCTAATTCAAATGTTTATATCTTTACTAAGAGACAAATCAGTAACAAAATTCGCAGTAAAGTCTTTCACATTTAACATGATGCAGTCATAGTACTGTTCCATACTTTTCAAGAATGTCTTGCTAATAGTTTCATATGGTACATATTTTAAAGTGATGAATATTTGAGTATGAATGATTGTTTCCTGAGGAACTAGCACCAACATTGAGCTAGGCCAGACCTGCGTATTAAGGAATTATTATAGCAGTATTTTGTCAAAGTATGACATACAGTCAAATACTTTGTTGTACACTGCTACTACCAGTTTAAAACATTTTTTTTAAATGATTCATTAGTTTAACTGTACATACGGGGGCCTATTGCATGTGTAGTACATAATGTCTGTATGCATATTTACCACATAAGCCTATAGGTGACTCCGATGTCACTTTATCAGCTAGAAATAATAACCACATCACCATCAATCAACTCACATTATATTGTCTGAATCCTTTTCATACCAAGAGCCATACTCCCATTAAATGACAACTTAAGCCTTTTGATACTAAACCATCTGGAGCAATCCTTAGTTCTATTTAGAGACAGAATGGTCACATGAAAAAAACGTAATCTACCAAATCAAGATCAACTTGGCACTACACAACACAATATTGTTCTGAAATCAGGGTACCACACTTTACAGTAAGTTTGACAGCTTATTTTAAAAATTATGTATGTAAAGAAGATAGATGCTATGAATTCTGACCTGTTTTAGACCAATCACTCAAATATGACACCCACTCTCTTTCACATATATATCATACGAAATACTCATGCATAACAAGACGTAGTGACAAATTTGTATAGAAAAGTGTACCATAAACGAAGTAACTGAGGCCAACATAAAGTTGGAGCAGTGTTGCAAAATATGGAATTACTTTAGCAATGGCAAGTCATAGTATATGAGGTTAACATATACTAAGTGTTACATTGCTTTCACTAAATCTTGAACCAACTGACATCTTAACACTGGAAGATAATGTCCTACTTTCCAAGATATTCTTTTACTGGTTTTAGTTATTAAATTGTGACCACGCTGAGACCACTGCATTGTTAAACCACAAAATTACAGGACATTAAAACATACACGTGTATGTTGATAATTTGGTTAAGACACAACACCAGGTTCTTAGGAGGTTGAGAGAACTCAGCAAAGAAATGACAGCAGTAGCCAATATGAATTCATATGAAACAGGGCAGAGTTTTACACCTTTTTATAAATTTCTTAGGTAACTTTCCAAACCATTCTATTTAAAATCATGTAAGAGGCCAACTCACTGCACATATACAATCTAGATACAAAACTTCAATTTTTACCAGCTGATTTAAGATCCACATGTCCTCATCAAATTAGGTTCAATGAGAATTCAACACAATCTGTAGCAATTTTTCCAACACCACCCTTTCTCTACTTTCATTTTAACATCCAGTGAAGAGTTAGCATAAAATGCCCCAAAATAGATCTGCTAATTCAAATGTTTATATCTTTACTAAGAGACAAATCAGTATCAAAATTCGCAGTAAAGTCTTTCACATTTAACATGATGCAGTCATAGTACTGTTCCATACTTTTCAAGAATGTCTTGCTAATAGTTTCATATGGTACATATTTTAAAGTGATGAATATTTGAGTATGAATGATTGTTTCCTGAGGAACTAGCACCAACATTGAGCTAGGCCAGACCTGCGTATTAAGGAATTATTATAGCAGTATTTTGTCAAAGTATGACATACAGTCAAATACTTTGTTGTACACTGCTACTACCAGTTTAAAACATTTTTTTTAAATGATTCATTAGTTTAACTGTACATACGGGGGCCTATTGCATGTGTAGTACATAATGTCTGTATGCATATTTACCACATAAGCCTATAGGTGACTCCGATGTCACTTTATCAGCTAGAAATAATAACCACATCACCATCAATCAACTCACATTATATTGTCTGAATCCTTTTCATACCAAGAGCCATACTCCCATTAAATGACAACTTAAGCCTTTTGATACTAAACCATCTGGAGCAATCCTTAGTTCTATTTAGAGACAGAATGGTCACATGAAAAAAACGTAATCTACCAAATCAAGATCAACTTGGCACTACACAACACAATATTGTTCTGAAATCAGGGTACCACACTTTACAGTAAGTTTGACAGCTTATTTTAAAAATTATGTATGTAAAGAAGATAGATGCTATGAATTCTGACCTGTTTTAGACCAATCACTCAAATATGACACCCACTCTCTTTCACATATATATCATACGAAATACTCATGCATAACAAGACGTAGTGACAAATTTGTATAGAAAAGTGTACCATAAACGAAGTAACTGAGGCCAACATAAAGTTGGAGCAGTGTTGCAAAATATGGAATTACTTTAGCAATGGCAAGTCATAGTATATGAGGTTAACATATACTAAGTGTTACATTGCTTTCACTAAATCTTGAACCAACTGACATCTTAACACTGGAAGATAATGTCCTACTTTCCAAGATATTCTTTTACTGGTTTTAGTTATTAAATTGTGACCACGCTGAGACCACTGCATTGTTAAACCACAAAATTACAGGACATTAAAACATACACGTGTATGTTGATAATTTGGTTAAGACACAACACCAGGTTCTTAGGAGGTTGAGAGAACTCAGCAAAGAAATGACAGCAGTAGCCAATATGAATTCATATGAAACAGGGCAGAGTTTTACACCTTTTTATAAATTTCTTAGGTAACTTTCCAAACCATTCTATTTAAAATCATGTAAGAGGCCAACTCACTGCACATATACAATCTAGATACAAAACTTCAATTTTTACCAGCTGATTTAAGATCCACATGTCCTCATCAAATTAGGTTCAATGAGAATTCAACACAATCTGTAGCAATTTTTCCAACACCACCCTTTCTCTACTTTCATTTTAACATCCAGTGAAGAGTTAGCATAAAATGCCCCAAAATAGATCTGCTAATTCAAATGTTTATATCTTTACTAAGAGACAAATCAGTATCAAAATTCGCAGTAAAGTCTTTCACATTTAACATGATGCAGTCATAGTACTGTTCCATACTTTTCAAGAATGTCTTGCTAATAGTTTCATATGGTACATATTTTAAAGTGATGAATATTTGAGTACGAATGATTGTTTCCTGCAATGAGTAACTGGCACCAACATTGAACTAGGCCAGACTTGCATATTAAGGAATTATTATAGCAGTATTTTATCAAAGTAGATGACATACAGTCAAATACTCCGTCGAACACTGCATCTATCAGTAGAAGACAGTCAAATACTAACCCATTTGCTGGCTCTCATAAAACTGCAGAAAGGCCAACATCTCATATGGGAGAGAATTAAAATACACAAACACAGTATAGGGCCCTCCTTACCCCGGCAGTGATGATGGTGCAATACAATCAACCTAACCATAAAACACCATACAGACACAAAGATTGTTTTGTTTGGGGCTTGGTAAGTAGTAGTGTTTGTATGCATATTACCCATATAAGCCTATAGGTGAGCCCAGTGTCACTTTACCAGTTAGAAATAAAAACCACATCACCTTCAACTCACACCATATTGTCTTAATACTTTTCATACTAAGAAGCCTGAACAACCATACTCCCATTAAATCACAACCATCTGAAACAACCCTTAGTTCTATGACAAAACTATTTAAAGACAGGGTGGTCATAAGAAAAAACTTATTTTAAAAGTTAAGTGTTTAAATGAGACATGATATGAACTCTGACCCGTTTTAGACCACCCACTCAAATATGATGCCCACTCTCTTTCACACATATATATCATACAAAATACTCATGCATAACAAGACTTAGTGACAAATTTGTATGGAAAAATGTACCATAAATGAAGTAACCGAGGCCAACATAAAGTCGGAGCAGTGTTGCAAAATATGGAATTACTTTAGCAATGGCAAGTCATAGTATATGAAGTTAACATATACTAAGTGTAACATTGCTTTCACTAAATCTTAAACCAACTGACATATTAACACTGGAATATATATACTAAGTGTAACATTGCTTTAACTAAATCTTAATAAACAAATCCTCATCATTTTACATCCACTTTTCCCTGCTTGCAAGGGTGGGACGGGAACTGATTCTGGCTTGATTTCTACAGCTGGATGCCCTTCCTAACACCAACCTCATTTACAGTGAGTGTTGGGTGGGTTTTTTTCCGTGGAATGATAGGGACCCCAGTCCTATCATCTCATTTCTACAGCTGAGTAAACTGGAGCAATGTGAAATAAAGTGTCTTGCTCAAGGAAACAACATATCACCCGGTCTGAGAATTGAACTCACAACCTTTCGATTGTAAGCCCAATGCTCTCACCACTAAGCCATGTGCCTCCAAATACATATTTAAACTGTAGATATATATTAATATCCACTAATGAAGTCAGTTTAATAAACACAGCAATAAAACACCATACATACACTAAGTCCAAAACAATCATCACTATAATTTTTCAGGGATAATTAGATGTAAAGACATTATAATGGCGTCAGCACATTAAAACAATCGCCTCAACAAACCATCTAAACCCATGCATGCACAGAAAAAGTCAACTTAAAAAACGAAACAGCCATGTGATAGAATCTCAATTTTAAATCACCCACCAGTCTTAACATCCAGTACCACATGAAATCTGCATTAACCAAACATTCTTAATACGTTCTGCATCACATTAAATATTTAAAGTCATTACTCTAATATTGCAAATTTCTACAATTTGTCCACTTGCGAAGATACAATTAAACATTTTAATTAACAAAAATACACTCTGCTTATACAGGTTTCTTTATAAATAACTAGTTTGTGTTTTTTCCTATTTTGTTTCATTTACTATATTTTTTAACATACCTGAACAGTTTTTTACACATTCTTGTATAACTATGAAAACGTCAGTTATAATAAAAAGGTAAAAATATACCTTGAGACCTCTCTCCAGAATTTCTTCAGCTTTGGCACCACGAACAGTGCAATGGACTGCAATCTTTTCATTTCTCCTTATACCAAAGGATCTGACGGTGTACCTAGCTGGTAAGAAATAAAAACAACCTCACAATAGAATATAAACTAGACCCTATTATGATGATATAAAAAGCATGGCAAAGAAACTGGATTTGAAATGCTTTCAACTAAGCTGCTTATATCAAGTCAACTATACTAAAATAATAATGATGCACCTATACGTCCAACCCATGCTAGCATGGAAAAGCAGACATAAAAACGTCAACGATGACACCAGAAATGTTCATAAACGCCTCAGTCGTTCATTCATTCATAAACACAAATATAAGAATTTGAAAAACAATTCACTGGTGATATTACTAAAAAAGATAAATCTCCAGATAGTGGCACAGCTGGAGCTAACTTAGAGAAAGCCTGATCACCACAGCTCTC
>OZ024755.1:12950482-12962982 GCA_964016885.1 Eledone cirrhosa
GCATCAAACTTACATACATTCCTGAATTCTATAGGGTGCAGTGGGTGAATTTTATCATGGCACCAGCACAGAGTAAGTTGTTATATTTTTAACACAACTGAAGGGTCCTCTCATTTCTTTGTTTGGCTAGTTTTCTATGACCGGTTGCTCTTACTACCAACAACTTTACAGAGTATATTGTGTGTGTTTCACAAGCACTTTAAAAAATACAGTTTAGTATTCTAGAACCAAGGATGGTTTGGTATGAGAAGGGTTAAGACGCTTGTTGTACATCCGTGTATTGTCTGCAAACAATATTTTTTATTCTACTGTGTATTTTCTGTTGTCAGAGAAAAGAAAGGAGAAGACCTAGCACCATGCCCAACAGCAATCAATGAAGAAATGAGTAAAGCCACACAACAGATTGAAATAAGCCGTCAACGGTTGAAAAAGCTGGAGTATGATGGCTCACAGCTAGTGACTAACATCCGCACAGCGGGAGATTCCCGAGAAAGTCAACGGAGGTTAGAGTATGAGGAATGTTCACGACAAAGGTGAGTGGAGGACATCTTAGTGAAGCTTGAAGCTTTAACCCTTTAGTCAAAGAAAGTATGTTATGTAAATATTATTTTCCTAGTGATGGTGGTGGTCATCATCATAAACATCTCATCTTTCTTACTATTGCCATCATCATCATCATTTTACCTCCACTTTTCCTTGCTTGCAAGGGTGGGACAGGTCCTTTTCAGCACAACATCTCTCCATTTGACACAGTCCTTCATCATCTCCTCTGTGAGCTTCAATGATCTGAGGTCAGCTCTCACCACCGTCGCCCATGTTTTTTTGTGGACTTCCTCTACTGCGTCTTCCTTCCACCAGGATTTCTTGGCACTTCTTCACCCAGTGGTCATCTTCCATGTGCATCACATGGCCATACCAACGCAGTCTTCTCTCATGCACACTACAGTTTATCCATTTTATACATAGTTTCACTCTCAACTCATCTATGCTTGGTCGTTCCCGCACATTGACATTGCACATCCATCGGAGCATGCTTGCTTCATTTCTCTCCTGTGAATTGGCAGTATCAGTAGAGTGTTGTGAATTAATTATATTTATATATTCATTATAGATAAATAGCCATAATTGTAATTTACCTTTTTGTAAAAAGATTGATAATTCTTGCAGAAAGGAAAGAATAGACCAAGAAACTAAAACATCAGCTGAAAGATTTGAAGAGGTGAGTGTTGTGAATATTTCTATTGTAAGAAACTAACCCAGCTTTCACAATAGGTTATCAGCTTTTGATTGGTGAGGAAGCAAAGAAAAGATTTCTTTATGCTGCATATTTAGGGCAAATTATATTGTATACAAACAATTTATATAATGTTTACAGTTTACAAAAAAAAAAAAAATCCGAAAGAAGAAAATAATGTGGGGTGGCATACACACTGAGTTTTTATTATACAGAAACTGCTGCTTGATAATGTCTGTCTTCCCCATTCTGGTGGCTGACATGATCCATGGTTGGTTTATGGAATATAAGGGCATATGTTGGAGGTTGGTTTTGCATGAGTTATGTGGGCAGGCTAGTGGTTGGTTTATGGTATTTTCTGAGTGTTTTGTTTATCGGTTAAGGTAATCAACGGTCTTATTTACATATAACAGGAAATGCTGGTGTTGTCTTCTAATAATGTTTGAGGTAAGTCAAGACACACATGGCCTTTCCACAGGTGATAGAGAGGCTGAATCACTGAAATAGCCAAGCACTCTATGAGCTTTATCTGATATTTGAATAAGACAAGCCATCAACGATAACAAAATCCCATTGTCAGCAGCCTAGATCTTTTCAAACATCTAGAAGGCCAGATATAAAGATGTAATTTACCAATAAAACGTGGTATTTCAGTATTATATTCCATTTAGTTATGGATATTGTTGCCACTATCACCTCCATTACAACAGTAGCTAATCTTTCTTCCAGTTGACCTCATTATAAGATTATAATTTCAGCACATCATACTAATGAAATACTAGTTGGTTATTTAGGAGTGAATAAAAGGTGGCTCAGACAGTAAATTGCCTGGGGTGGGGTAATTGTGTTTAATATTAAGATCTATGAAAGAAAGTAACTAATTGATTTAAATGAATCATCATCATCATCATTATTTTACATATACTTTCCACAACTGGCATGGGTTGAATTAGACTGGACAGGTCAGAGAGACCTTGTCTTGCTCATACATTCCATATTTTGACATTGTTTCTACAGTTGGGTACCATTCCTAATGTTAATAACCTTGCAGAGTGTACCAGATGCATTTTTCATGACACCAATTCTACCACTTTTCATAGAGGGCTGGGTCCATTTTAATGTGACACTAATATTAATACTTTACCAAGTGCACTGGGTGCATTTTTTCATGACACCAACACTACCACTTTACAGAGAGGGCTGGGTGCATTTTTTCATGACCATCATTACCACTTTATAGAGTGGGCTGGATGCATGTTATCGTGGCAGCAATACTAACACTTTACAGAATGTACTAGGTACATTTTATTGTGGGACCAACATTAACACTTTGCAGGGTGTACTACATGGCACCAGTATTAGGGAGGTTGTCATATGCTAGACCAGACTGAAGAATTCTCACAAACCATAAAATGTCTTTATTTATTATTTGTTATTCACCACACACTGTAGCCTCTGTCTTTCATCATATTTATTTTTAGAATCAGAGAAAACTTCTTACATAAAATTATGACGTAAGGTTTTTAGTTAAATATAAACACTTTAAAACAAAATATTACATGTCATAGAACCATGGCTGGCTTCAGGGGATCTGGTGGGGGGGGGGGGGGGGTGTAAATATTAATTCAATGAATTTCTTTTTTTTTTAAAGTAATTGTATTATTCTGCAGTTAATATTTTGTTTCTTAATTTCATTTCCATATGTGATATTGTTCCTGAATTGGATAAGATCAACAAAAAATGGGAAACAGCTCTACAAAAGGACCTCCCTCATTCACTGCACGATGTAAATTGTTTGTTTTGTTTTTCTTTTTTAAATCTTAACCTCCTGTACCATATGAAACTGTATTAGCAAAACATTCCTGTTTGTACAAAAGAGCATTACAGGTGTACCATGTTGAAAACTAAAGTCTTTACTCTAATAAAGTAAATTTCTACAAAGATCTGTCAACAAGTAAAGGTACAATAAACATTTGAATGAAGAAAAATGTTTTTAGATATTTTCTGCTGAATGTTAAGAGTTTATATAATATCACTCGTTTCATTAATTAATCAGTTTTAATAAGCTACTTAATTATCTAATAGGCTGTTCTTGCCTAGTTGTTTAGAAATCAAAATAATTTAACAAGAAAGGTAACCAAGCATCATGTTAATGTTGTTGTTGTTGCTGTTGATGATGCTGCTTACAGATGTTTTTTTGTTTTTTTTTCATTATTCATGATTCATGAGTTAGACATTCAGTTGACAAAATGACTGAATACTCATTGACAAAACCAACATAGGATCCATCAGGAACCTATTTAAAATTGTCTCTTCTTTCCGCTATTTTCCCAGGCTCTGGAAGAACAGAGAAAAGCCTGCGATGTTTTGTTAGAAGAAAAAAATAAATTGACTAATGATTTCCAACAGGTGAGGAAAAATTTCTTCTTAGGAAAAATAACAAAACAAAAACAACTGCTTAACCCTGCAAATTCTTCATCTTCAAAATGCAAACATTTTAAAAACATGCAATTTTTTTAAAAAAGAAAATTACCTTGAAATATGCATCATTACAGGAATTGAGGAAGGTTGATGACAATTATGTAAAGGACCTGAAGAAACAGGCTGATGATATTGACCTGTTAGTGGAGAGAATGGAAGACCAGATAAAGGTACAGATAAAGGCCTTCAGAGATGAACTGGATGAGATTGAGGTAAATAATTCTATAGTTATTGAAAAGGAACAATTCACCCCTTCCCTCCACACAAAAACAATGTCAATGTGCATGAGCGACCAAGCATAGTTGAGTTGAGAGAGAAACTGTGTGTAAGAGGGATAAGTTGTAGTGTGCGGGAGAGAAGACTGAGATGGTATGGACATGTGATGCGTATGGAGGATGACCGCTAGGTAAAGAAGTGCCAAGAAATCCTGGTGGAAGGAAGACGTGGTAGAGGAAGTCCACAAAAAACATGGGCGGAGGTGGTGAGAGCTGACCTCAGATCGTTGAAGCTCATAGAGGAGATGACGAAGGACCGTGACAAGTGGAGAGTTGCTGGGCTGAATAGGGCCCGTCCCACCCTTGCAAACAGGGAAAAGCGGACGTAAAATGATGATGATGATGATGATATATATATTATAAAAAAGAGAGACAGTTTTAAATGTATATCCTCTGTTATACGTATTTCGAAGACATCAAAGTGATTGCATAATAACCCTTTGACATGTTCTCTTCAGACAGGTGCAAAGTTGTGGTATTTTTGTTTTTGATATACTACTGGAGTTATGAGCGTTATGGCAGCAGTCCCCTCCAGTAGTCATATGATTTGGATGGCTATTATAGTAGGATAGGATGCGGGATATTATTCTTGCTGAAATTCTTAGGATGGTAAGAAGATTAAGGCATCAAATTACCAGAGGGCTCAGTTGCTGCCTGTTCATAAATGCTAAAGAATGTGTTGAAGCTAATAACTATAATGTACATCGCATAGAGCACTGTTCACTTTATCTGTTTGACAGAGTCTTTCAACACTATATATGTATATATATATATATATATATATATATATATATATATATATATATATATATATATATCTTCCTTCAGGCACAGGCCGAAGCTGAAGCATATATATAGTATGCACTATCCCACCCCACTCTCCCATACATCTCCCATGAGGACAGGCCAAAGTATATATCTAGTGAAGTCCCCAACCCACACTGTAAAGTGGTCATGTAGGCCGTGTAGGTGACAAAAAGCACCCAGTCTCACTGTTGGCATTAGGAAGGGCATCCAGCTATAGAAACCAAGCCAAAAATCTGTTCTGTATGAGCAAGACATGGTCACCTGAACTAGCATTGCCTACAACAGAACAACTCGTCTAACGCATGCTAGCATGGAAAAATAGACGTAAAACGGTGATGATGATATATATATATATATGTGTGTGTATGTATGTATATATATGTATGTATATCAATATTGTTTGTTATATTTTAGAGAGTCTATCTGAGAGAAAGGGAGGACATCATTAAACTACATAATGTGAAATGGCACAAGAAGATGAAACAACGTCGAGAGAAGGAACTGGAATATCTTGAGATTAGTCAACAACATGTGAGTGAATATGAAGACTTGATCCACGAGGTTCGGATCCAGGATGCTGAGGAGTACCAAAAGGTGAAGCTGAAACTTGAGACTGAAGTCCAGGTAGGAGCTTTTTCTCTGACAAAAGAAAAATATTTTAATATTGTTTTATATTAAAATATTTTTTTACATTTAATCCTGTTTTGATAACAACCCACCCAAAAATATTTCTGGTTTTATTAAACAAAACAACCCAATATAAAGGGTTCCTATTTAAATCAATATTTTCCAACATAATTTCAGATAAGAACCCTATGTTAACCCTTTAACTACTATCCTGACCAAAACCGTCTCTGGTTCTATGAAACAAAATCATCCATTTTAGAGGGTTTCTATTTAAATTAAAATCTTCATACATCAAGTTACTATCTTAGTAATGAAATAATTGATAATTTTAGTAAATCCCTCAAAATTCTTAATTAATCTTGCCTTCATATGCCAGGAGTTGTGACTTGCAGATAATATCAGAAATGTAAAAACCAATGGAAACATTGTTTCCTTGGTATGATCTGATGATCAGCTCCTTTCATTTCCTAACTGTTACAATATATTTGTTATTTCCTGACCAGAATCTGGAGCAACTTCTACAGAGACTAAGAGCCACATGTCAACTAAACCAGGAGAAACTGGAGTACAACTTTCAAGTTCTCAAGAAACGAGATGAAGAAAATACTATTATCAAATCAAAACAGAAAAGGAAAATTACCAGGTATGTCAACACCACCACCATCATAATCTCTTCATCATCACTATTATCATTATCATCATTACCATCATGATAATATTATCACAGTCCAAGACAAGATATGGTCAGATAATCATGTCTTGCTCATACATTCCTTATTTTGGCATGGTTTCTACAGCTAAATACCTTCTCTAACACTAACTCCTTTACAGAGTGTACTGGGGGTGCATTTTATCATGGGTATCAGTACTACCACTTTACTATATAGGTTTATTTGCAAGAACAAAGGTAGCACATACAGAATAAAGTACTCAATATTTCAAGAAGTTGAGTATAAATTATTATTTATTTGAAACCTCAAGGAGTATTTGAAAGTAAGATGAATTCATTAGATTTTGTCATTGATTAATGCTACCTCTAGATTATCTCCCTTGCCAAGAAAACTGTTTACAACCACAGGACTCTATATACAACCAGGTGGCAAACACCGTAATACAGGGAGGAGGTGGAAATGATATTAGATTTAGTGATATGGTTTCAAACTCAGTTTGCACTCCACCTCTTTTTTTATGTTACTATTATAGTTGTGTACTTTTTTCCTTAATATATACATATGTCTCTTTCTTTCTCTAAATATATATATATATATATATATATATATATATATATACCTATTTTTTGTCTATCTATCTCTCTTTCCTCAATGTTAATTTAATGGGTTTTGTGTTACCATGAATTTTTCAGGCTTCAAGATACTCTAAATAACATAAAAGCGAAGTTAGCTAAACAAGAAAAACATTACAAGTATGTATCTATGGTAACTTATTGTCTGGCAGATTCCTATTTCTTCGTTCATGTCTTATATTGGATTTATCTCTGATCTTCTAAACACTGTAGTACCTTGAGTTGATTATCAACCTTATCAACTTCGTTTATATCTTATAATTGATTTATCTCTGATCTTCTTAATGCTATAGAACATGGAGTTGATTAGCAATCCAATCAACTTTGTTCATGTCTAGTAATGGAATTATCTCTGATCTTCTCATTGCTATAGAAGCCGGAGTTGAGTAACAATTCATTCAACTAACTAAGGTTCAAGAAAAAATCAACTTAAACAATACTATGGAAATTTTTATGAAGTGTGTGAGAGATTGAAATTTCAAAGTATGTTTTTGCTATCAAGCAAAAACCACACTGTATGTATCGTTACATTAAAATAGTTGAACAAATAAAGGAGTTATATCCCTGGTTTATTCACAACTATTTTATAGTGTTATTTCATGCATTGTGGTTCTTTGCTCGATAGCAAAAACATACTTTGAAATAACTTGTAAAATTAATACAAATGTAGTTTCTACTTTCAGAGAAGAAAATCAACAACTAACAGATGACTACAAACGCCTTACAGAGCAGTTCCAAGATTTGGAGAAACGGGCAAAGTATTTATTGATGTCATTTGTTGATCCTCTAATTTCTTGTATTGCATTTTAACATACATTGGTGCCTTACATTTGGTGGACATACAGTAGCATCTTATGAATGGACATACATTAGTATCTCACTTTGGGTGGACATGCATTGGTATCATATGCTTAGTGGACACATAGTGGTATCTTATAGTTGAACATAACTTGTACCTTGTGTTTGGTGGACATACAGTGATATCCTATGCTTGGTTGATATACATTGGTAACTTATTATGGGTATGCATATATTGGTACCTTATATTTGATAGACATACTGTGGTATCTTATGTCTGGGAGACATACAATGGTAGTTTACAGATGTGTATCTGTCATTTAGGACCTTAGAGGTGTTTTTATTTATGAAGAGGTAAGAGGAACATGGATCTTCAGTTGGATGCTATCTTTTTACTCTGCGTACTACCTTCTCTTTTATCTGAAATGTAATATCTATTTCTATGACTTTCTAGACATTTCATGGCCATTGATATGAAGAAATTCTATGATATATGGTGTATGAACGAAGATATTTGTAAAGACTTGCTATTGAAAGGAATTCTGAGTGCCCAGCAGATTATCTACACCCAGCAGCTGGGGTTAAAATGGAAAGAACCAAACATGTAAGTATTAACAACTACATTCATGACATTATAGCAGTATCGGTAGAGGGTTGGATGCCATGCTTTGCAACATAGAGTTACGGCTCTTTATGAATCCCGCTGAGGTTAACTTTGCCTTTCATCCTTACGGGGTCTATAAAATAAAGCACCAGTAATACACTGATGTAATTGCTGGCCTTGTGCCAGAAACAATTATGACATTTTCTGTTTTTGACATGGTTTTTGTTGTTTTGTTTTGTTTTTTGTTACTGTTTAGTCAACAGTTCATATTCTACAAGCTTGCAGGCATTGCTCTACAATGGAAAGTTTCCAAATAAATATAAATACTTTAAAATAAACAATTTTCTGTCATAGAACAAGGAATGGTTTTATATGGTTTCATATGAAAAAGGTTAAAACAAGTCATGTATCATACAACCAAGGGTAGATTGAAATAATACAGGGGGCTGGTGGTGGTATTAAAGGAGTTGAAACATATGTACAGAACATATAAGAAAATACAACTTGTTGCTATTTAAATTTTCTAATCCATCAGAGCATTTACTGAAAATAAAGGTCCAATAACTTTCACTCAAATAAACCCCAGTTTTTCTGCTACCCAAATATTGAGCCATGTTTTACTGACAAAAGGTAAGATTTAATAATGTTTCTTTCTATTAGTTCTTTTAACTTTTAACATCTTGTACTGCATGAAACCTCATTAACAAGACATTCTTGAAAAGCATAAAACATCATTATAACTGCATCACATTACTCTAATTGTGCATATTTTCACAATAATCTGTCCACTAATAAAGTTATTATAAACATTTGAATTAGCAAACCCATTTTTAGATATTTTCTGCTAAATCGTCACTATAACTGCATCACATTAAAAAATGATTTATTCTAATGCTACATAGTTTCACAACAATCTGTCCACTAATAAATTGATTATAAACTTTAAATTAACAAGCTTATTTTTATTCAATTGAAGAAAGTTGGTTGATTGAAAATCTGCCGACTTTTTCTTAACATAAGTGAAGCACTCCATGGTTTATGTCCATCTGGAGTTTTATTATAATAATAAACAAGAAAGAAGGTTTCATTCGTACATCCCTATTTTAGGGATGTACGAACAAAACTATCTTTCTTGTTTATCCTTACAACCTTATTTTTAGATATGTTTTGCTGAATCATTACAAGATCTTAAGAGTTAACTAACAACCATGCTTTCACAACAATATTTTTAACAAAATTGACTTCAGCACCTTAAAAATTAGTCTTTACTCTAATACTGCAAATTTTCACAATGATCTGTCCACGAATAAAGATGCTATAAACATTTAATTTAACGAGCATGTTTTTAAATATTTTCTGCTGAATTATTACAGACTATTAAGAGTTTATACATTATATTAATAATTGTTACTCCCAACATCATGGTCCTCATCATCATCACCAACACTACTATCAATTCCAACATCATCATTATCATTATCATCATCAACATTACCATCATTATAATCATCGCCACAATCATCATAATCATCACCTCCACCACCCCCACCACCACCATCATCAATATATTCAGACATACCTTTATTTTTTCAAATGTGCATTATTTTCTGTTCTCATCAGGAAATGTAGATGAAAAAGAGAAAAGGGACCTGATAAATAGGCAGCTTGAAGATTTAGAGATGAGTGATGATAAAGATATAGATGATGCTGCCAAAGCCAAAATCTTCAAACAGATATCACCTCCCACCATTAAAGCTATCTTGAAACTAATCTGTGATGAATCTGTAAGTTTTTTTTTTTTGGGGGGGGGGGGGAGAACCTTATAAACAGCTAAGGGAGTAAATTGGAAGAGTAGTTAGAATGTTGGGTAGACTGCTTTGTGGTAGTTGTTAGAGTGTCTTTTATGATTCACATCAAACAAATAAGGGAAAAAGACAAGGAGAAGACGTGCATA
Organism: Eledone cirrhosa; assembly: GCA_964016885.1. Classification (NCBI taxonomy): domain Eukaryota; kingdom Metazoa; phylum Mollusca; class Cephalopoda; order Octopoda; family Eledonidae; genus Eledone; species Eledone cirrhosa. Next base: position 12,960,566 of record OZ024755.1, read on the forward strand.
ATTACACACTACATACAGCAGGGGGTGTAGGTGTGCCTTCTAAATATGTTTGAGGCAAGCTAAGACTCTCACAACATTACCATGAGTGATAGCACAGCTAAGGTGCAGAAGGAATAGCTAAGCACCCTCACGAGCATCACCTGATACTTTAATGTGTAATTCCGTGTGCATGTCTTTTCCTTTTTTTTCTCTTCTTTCTGTCTCCTTTATATAAACATTATATGAATAATCCCTTTGATACCAAACCACCTGAAACCACTCTCTGCTTCTATGATACAATATTGTTTGGAACTGGTAGATAATATCAGTAATGGAAAGAACAATGGAAACATTGTTTCCTTGGTCCGATTTGACGAGTTCCACCCCACTCGGTAAGTGAATGAGATCTGGGATCTTATCAATCACCTAAAAAAAAACGTTTATCTAAAAACCTCCCATCATAATTCTCTGTAAGACACTTTAAGTTATGTTCCAAACACCAACTTAATAAAACAAAGTTAATTATATTAATAAATCCTTGAATATTTTCGAAATGATATGAAACTCATCAGCAGTGTCTTTCATTAGAAAAATATGGTAGTTACAAAAGAGTCAAATTATGTTCCAAACACCAACTCAACGAAAAAATTAGTTATATCACTACCCCCCACCTCCCAAAAATTTATTGATTATTTGAAAAACATAGACAGTGTCTTTTATTAGAAATATAGTAACAAAGGAATTCATGGCAAATAATACATTACAATGGTAAATAGGAAATTATTTCAATCTTAATGTAAAAAAATGCATACTGTTTTTTTTATAAATAGTTTGTAGATATCAATTTAGAGTTGAAAGAGTTTATACGTGAGTTTACTGTTGTACTGGTTGAAGAAAATTAACCCATCATAATAATTGTAATTTTCATGGTAACTGACAATTCTTGTGGATATATTTTCAGGATTTTCTCATTGAATTAAAACTGAATACTTTGTTGGAAAATCTCGAGAAAGATGAGAGAATGTTAATGAAACTCGACAGTGTGTTTGCTGTAAGTTAGCATTGCCTACTAATAATGTTTTCTTTTGCTTCTGTAGTGGAACTGTGTCACTGACCAGGACACAAACAATGTGATCCTTTAACCCTTTAGCATTTAAACTGGCCATAACCGGCCAGAATTCCCTCACCTCTTTCTGTTCAAACTAGCCATACCTGGCCACTCGTACCAACATTAAGGTATTGTTCTGAAAATAAATATCAAAATCTCATAGATTCAATATTATGTGAGATAAAGCCTTTACTGTGAAAATACAATGGTAAATATAGAGAAATGCTAAAAGGTTATGGTTCAGTAATGCACCTGTTTGAGGTCTGCACCCTAGATCTCAGCCCTAGTTGGCTTTAATAGTAGCACTGACCCAGTATAAATTGTGATACATTTAAGGTTCAATAATACACCTGTCTGAGGTCTGCACCCTAGATGGCTGCTCTACTTGGCTTTAATGGTATCACCAGCCCTGTATAAATTGTGATACCTTTAAGGTTCAGAAATGCATCTCTCTGAGGTCTGCTGACCTAGTTGGATTTTTTTATGAATTGCTTCTCTTGACAGAGTATTGGCAGTATCGGTAGAGGGTCGGACGCCATGCTTTCCAGCATAGTTACGTCCCTTTACGATCTGAGTTCAAATCCCGCCGAGGTTGACTTTGCTTTTCATCCTTACGGGGTCGATAAAATAAAGAACCAGTAATGAACTGGGTAATTGCTGGCCTTGTGCCTAAAGTAGAAACAATTATGTATTGAGGGGAGGTTACTCTATTAGCAATTTGTGTCGCCGACAGTGCTAAGAGAACTAAAGTTCACTAATGCACCTGTCTGAGGTCTGCTACACCCTGGTGGCTGCCCTAGTCGACTCTAATCGTAGCGCCAGTCCTACTGTCAGCTTATTGTCCTGATCCACATAAAGTCTGCTTGGTGTATTATTATTTATACTTTATTTTTATACAGGTTCTTGGAGTGACAACAGAGAATGACATCCAACATCTGGCTTCATTCTTCAGGCTTGCAACACAAACCTATGTCTACAAGGAAGACATACAAACAGGAGATGAATTACTAGCCACCATTGTAAAGATTCAATTCCTGTTCTCTATTTTCTCACATTTGACCCCCACCCCCTTTGTTTTTCTTTTGTTTGTATTTTGTTATTTTATATTTTATTCTGAAAAGAAACAAATAGTTGGAAATGGTTGAAGTGGATGAAGAAAGTGTTGTACTAAGAGGAGAATAGCAACTTGCTACTGTAACCTCACACACACCACATGCATGCACACACTCTCTCTCTTACACAAACACATGTATGCATGCATATGCATACACATGTGCGCATCCTCACATGTATGCACACAAACACACTCACTCTCTCTCTCTCTTTCTCT
>OZ024755.1:12967982-12975482 GCA_964016885.1 Eledone cirrhosa
ACACACACACACATGAATTACACCAATATATTAATGCTAAGGTATGGCACACCCTAATACACACACACACATGAATTACACCAATATATTAATTCTAAGGTATGGCACACCCTAATACACAAACACACACATGAATTACACCAATATATTAATGCTAAGGTATGGCACACCCTAATACACACACACACACATGAATTACACCAATATATTAATGCTAAGGTATGGCACACCCTAATACACACACACACACATGAATTACACCAATATATTAATGCTAAGGTATGGCACACCCTAATACACACACACACACATGAATTACACCAATATATTAATTCTAAGGTATGGCACACCCTAATACACACACACACACATGAATTACACCAATATATTAATGCTAAGGTATGGCACACCCTAATACAAACACACACATGAATTACACCAATATATTAATGCTAAGGTATGGCACACCCTAATACACACACACACACATGAATTACACCAATATATTAATGCTAAGGTATGGCACACCCTAATACACACACACACACATGAATTACACCAATATATTAATTCTAAGGTATGGCACACCCTAATACACACACACACACATGAATTACACCAATATATTAATGCTAAGGTATGGCACACCCTAATACACACACACACACATGAATTACACCAATATATTAATGCTAAGGTATGGCACACCCTAATACACACACACACACATGAATTACACCAATATATTAATGCTAAGGTATGGCACACCCTAATACACACACACACACACATGAATTACACCAATATATTAATGCTAAGGTATGGCACACCCTAATACACACACACACACACACATGAATTACACCAATATATTAATGCTAAGGTATGGCACACCCTAATTCACACACACACACACATGAATTACACCAATATATTAATGCTAAGGTATGTACAGATAGTTTTACTGACATACCGATACACACACTGACACACATGCTGTTACACCAATATTCTTATATATATATATATATATATATATATATATATATATATATATATATATATATATATATATATATATATATATGTATGTATGTATGTATGTAAAAGGTAAACAGAAATAACAATCGGTACCAAAAATATCCTTCATATTGTAATCTACCTGTCTACTTCTCTCTCAGTATATTTATATATATATATATATATATATATATAAGAAAAGAGTCAGGACCCCAACGGCTGAGCTATGGCCGTTTCGACAGCTAGTTCTGAACTAAGTAGTTCAGATCTAGCTGTCGAAACGACCAGAGCTCTTTTCCTATTACCCACTCTATTACCCTAAGTATCTAGTACTCTGGTGCGTTATGGTCCACCTGGTATCTTACCACACCTTCTTTGTTTATATATATATCATCATCATCATTTCATTTAACGTCCACTTTTTCCCTGCTTGCAAGGGTGGGACAGGAACTGATTCTGGCTTGATTTCTACAGCTGGATGCCCTTCCTAACACCAACCTCATTTACAGTAAGTGCTGGGTGCTTTTTTGCCGTGGCACCTCCACGTCCACTTTACAGTGGAATGATATGGACACCAGTCCCTATCATCTCATTTCTACAGCTGAGTAAACTGGAGCAATGTGAAATAAAGTGTCTTGCTCAAGGAAACAACACATCACCCGGTCTGAGAATTGAACTCACAACCTTTCGATTGCAAGGCCAATGCTCTAACCACGCCATGTGCCTCCATATATATATATATATATATATATGTGTGTGTGTGTGAGTGAGAGAGAGAGAAGGGGGGGGGGGTGCCTATAGCCGATGAAACCAAAATAAGCACTGAGCTTGGTACAGACTTTAACTTTAAACTTTATTTCTTTATTTTATAGGTGAATGATCAGTTATATGTTCCTCCAACGAGAGTATTACAACTGAACCTAAACAACCCAGAAGTTGAACCAGACAAATTAGTCTTTCATTAATTCAGGAGTTTGGCAGGACACATAATAAATATAATATGATAATAACAACAATAATATTTCTTTTCCTTTTGTAAGGTTTCTCTAGCAATCGGTTGCTAGGTGAAGCCTGTTAACTGGCCTCAGATCAGTCCCTCATCTCAGATGCTCAATATATCATGTAGGGTTCTGGCAGTGCTAGTAATGGTAGAAATAATAATAAATATGATAATAATAGTGATAATAATATGTTGATCTGTGTGAGAAAACAAAATCAAATGAAATGAGGTGTTCAATATTGAGAATTAAAACAATTTGAAGGGAAAAATTTTGAGTTGATTGGTTTTTGGTTTTTATTATAGAATTCATCATCCTCCTCATCATTGTAATCATCATCATCATTAGCATCATTGTTATCATGATCATCATTATAATCACAATCATCATCATCATCATCATCATCATCACAATCACTGTCGTCATCATCACCATTATCATCATCATCAACATCACCACCAGCGTCATCACCAACATCATCATCATTATCATCATGAGTTCAAATGCCGCCGAGGTCAACTTTGCCTTTCATCCTTACGGGGTCGATAAAATAAAGTACCAGTAATGCACTGGGTAATTGCTGGCCTTGTGGCAAAAGTAGAAACGATTATCATCATGAGGATGTTTAATATTAACAGAAACATTACAGGTATTACATGTAAGTTTTAATAAGTTTTGATCAATACATCGTTCAAGGAAATTATGCTCTCCCCACCCCCACCCACCTGAAAATTAAAATTAATTATAATAAATAAAACAACAAAAACACTGATAACCTTGTTAACTACACAAAGAACAGGTGACAATATATGGTGGTGGTAATGGTGGATGCGTGATGATAGATGCATTGGGTTGGTGTGGGGGGGGGGGGTGACATTGAAGCGGAGTGGGTGGTGGTGTGTGGGGGGGAGGGGTGATGACAGTAGGGTTGGGTGAATATATATATGTATATAAACAGAGGCGGTGGAACTGGGGGACCCACCCCCCTCATAATTATATTTTTCTCCCCAAACTACGGGGAGGTGGTCATAACTGGGCCTTGAAAACTAAGGTAGCCCTTTTTTGTTCTGAGTATGAACATAAATATATAATATATCAGCTTTCATTACACTACTTTCTTTACCACACATATTTTCTATTATATATATGTAAACAAATATAAAAATATACATATATGCGTGTACTTGACTATGCATAATATATACGTATGTATATGTACGAATCGAACATGCTTCACTATGTTTATAATGTACGAGTAATTTAACGACGAACTCCGGATGATTTGAGAGAAAAACTGGGCATTGGAAGATAAATGCGTGTGTGCAGATATTTGGTTGAAATGAAGTCAAGGGGAGATAAGCAGTGTAAGTCTTATGTAGTCAACTGTCGTCTGTTAAGTGGTACTGAATCGGTTTAAAACCCCTTAAAACTAATAATAACATGGATTTACAGGAATAGTACGAATTAGAAAAGCTGGGGTGTTAATAGTGGCTGGGTAAAGACTCGATGATTTTATCATTTACCCTTGTGTAAGGTACAAACCCCATATAACACACCACATTCAATAACTTTTACCCACATCCAAGATTTTCGGAATAAACTACTGAAATAAAATGTTTCATACCGCAGAATTATAATTATTTTTACTTACATAAAATTATTTGATGGCACCCATAGTGACAAATACTCCCCAAACTTACCCGCTTTATGACGGGTACTGAAAGCACTCAATGACATACATACACACGCGCGCGTAAACTCATTCACACACACAAATACATATATATATATAATAGCTTTCACCGTATTTTTTTACTAAAGAAATTTTAGCCTGATAATGGGGTTTAGAACCCTCAGATAAATGGAAAAAGATGAGTATTGACGTACATGTTAATACTCATATTTTTCCATTTATCTGACAGTTCTAAACCCCATTATCAGACTAAAATTTCTTTAGTCAAAAAATACGGTGAAAGCTATTCTATTTTCTAATTTCAAACCTGCTCACTGTTTCAAAACATATTTACATATATATATATATATATATATATATATGTATATATAAATGGCTTCAACAGGACTAGAACTGTTTCATTCGAAGGAAATCATCAGGAAAGCCCTTCCTATATTAAACATTTACACTCTACTATGTATTGAGTACCTTACTTAGTGTGGTTACCCTCGATTGAACCCGGGATGCACACACACATATATATATATATATATATATATATATATATATATATATATATATATATATATATATATATATATATATATATATATATATATATTGTTATGCTTTGTGAGGATCATGTTGCCAATAAGAAACACACGCACCAGTTGTTTCACTCCAATCTATTGTAAATTTAAAAAAAAAATGTTTAACTTTTTCAAAATAAATTTATAAATTTCCGGTTGGTTGGTTCCAAAGTATAACAATATCGGTTTCAACACACGTTTTCAGATAAAGAATATTGCTAAACAAATTCAGAAACGAAATATATATATATATATATGAATCTTAACCATCTACTATGTCAGGGTATGTCATGCATCATCTTATTTTATCTGATGAGGACATACTGTTGAAGATAGCTCAGTACCTCTGAAATATGTATAATAAAATATACTTGATCACACGAATGTCTATTTTTGTTAATATTTTGAATTTATATATATATATATATACATATATATATATATTCATTCGGTCCATTGTTTAATCAGGGATCAGATCTGCGGAAGCAGACTTCAAACGAAAGACGGCCTACCCTTTATTAACCCAACAAGGTATCATTTTGTATATCGAGGATGACACTGTGCATTGTATAGTCCAGTAGGTTTTTAAAGGGATATTTGGCTACTATTTCTAGCACATCACAACAGGGAAAGTCCCTATGCGATCGCTCAATAAACTAGAAATAGCAGACAAATCTTCCTGAAAAATAAACACCCAAATGTCTTTAAATACATATAAAAGTTAACTCATGGAACTTACCTTGGATGTATTCCATCATAACAGCACATTCAGCTTCCAAGTATCTTGTATAGTTATATATTATATATATATATATATAGCAGTTCAAAATCCGGCAATCCGGAGGCTGCTTAATCCATGGTAATCCGTGTTCAGAGTAATTATCCAGGTTCGAATGGCAAGTGGGCCGCGTAAGCATGGAACAATAGTTCATAAAGGAAACAAAACAAACACAGGGATGCAAACATACGAAGTCATATTAGGTTCACGCTTGGCCGAAGTAGAGGTGTTTGAATTTTAACAGGCTAATTATTTATTTATTTCGTTTCATAAATGTCCATGGTACTAAAACATTACTGCATCTCTCCGCCTTTAAAAATTTCTCTAACCAATCCACTATTAACACTCCAGCTTTTCTAATTCATAATATTGCTGCAAATGCATGTTATTATTATTCTAGAGAGAGAGAGAAGCTGTGTGAGAGGGAAAAGAAAGAGAGAGTCAGAGTAAGTAAATAGAGGGGAGTAAGTAAATAGAGTTATGTCGTGATTAAATGGAAGAAAACCAGACGACACAATAATAAATATTAATCACGATATTAGAAAAATATGTTTGTAAATAAGACAATAATTTATATGCATACATAAATATATATATATGTTTACAGGTATATTTATACATATACGCACTCACAAGTACTATTGTCTGCAAAAACAACACGAAGCTATTACCGGAATTTCACGAAGTTTAGATTTTTATTTTATCTTTACTTCGATTCTTTTTCATTATCAATGATTTATTATAAAGTTGTGAATATAATTAAGGCGAATACATTGGTGTTTTATAGTTGAGTTTCATTAATTTATTTATTTTGGTCGAGATATTTTTACCTGGCAGAGCACCCAAGTAGGGGACTTGGTGTCGTTCTGTATGTTTACAGATTTACATTTCCTTGACTGTAAAATTGATCTGATTTTGCACATCCGCAATTTTATTCGAGTGACCAGAGCAACAGTGCCATGAATAATTGTTTCTACTTTAGGCACAAGGCCAGCAATTACCCAGTGCATTACTGTTGTTACTTTATTTTATCGACCCCGTAAGGATGAAAGGCAAAGTCAACCTCGGTGGGATTTGAACTCAGATCGTAAAGGGACGTAACTATGAATAATGACAGCAATAGTATTGAATGTATTAATGCCAACCCTTACCTATGGTCATGAATCTAGGGTAATGACCAAAAGAGTACGATTGCGAATACAAGCGGCCGGAATGGGGTTCCTCGAAGGGTCTTTGGGGGTAATGTTACTCGATAGAGTGCGTAGCTTTGAGATCAGAGAGTCACTTCAGGTAGAGTCGCTAGTATATATATAAATGAGAAAACTCATCACTAGAACAGCCGTTAGACTAGTCAAATGCCGTACAAAAAGTGGTGGGTAAAAATGCCTCAGGGAATAGAGACCTGCAGCCAGTGGTCCATAGAGAGGGTCAATCCACGAGGAGACAGGCAAATGATATGCATGTATGTATATATACATACATATAGTCAACGTTAAATAGCTTTGATTTTATTACGTAAGGATTACAATATATTGTGGCGCATATACAAATAGATGTGTGTTTTGGTAGTTTGGAGAGAAAAATATAATTGTGTCATGCTCCATCTCCCCCCAATATGGGGGAGATGGAGCATGGCACTTCCAGTTCCACCGCACTTGATTCATCATATATATATATATATATATATAGAGAGAGAGAGAGAGAGAGTTGTACTTCTATACATTTATGTATTACAAACATAGAGGTATATATATTCCGGTGTGCACATGTTAACTAATCGAACACGATCCACTGGATGTACAACAGTAAAATTAACGACAAAACTAGGATGAACTGAGAGTAAAAAAAACGGCTATTAGAATAGAAATGCGTGTGCAGACAATTTCATGAAAATATAGTCAAAGGGAGGTAACCAACATTGTATGTATGGGTGTATGTATGGTGTGTGACAGTATGTACGCGCGTGCGAGTTGATGTTTTCTGGCAAACCAAAACTATTGTCTGTTTACCAAATCCATTCAAAGATTTTGATCTGTCTCGATCTTGAGGTTATTTCAGTGACAACTTCCTAATCATACAGTCGCGTTAAAATATATATATAGGGTTATCAATAAATAAATATATATATATATTGATATTTTTAATGACGTTTTAAGTAAATACTATTTAATTCCGCGATACATTTTCCGTTTATCTACATGTTATGTTTATCGCGTATCGAAGTTTTAAATATATATATAATATATCTTGGCTGATATTTGGTAATATTGTTAACCATCATAATATTTTTTTTTTTTTTTTGGCATGTCATAACTTTTTCTTCAGATATTACTATTTGCCAATTGCTAGTATGTGTATTTACCTTCTATCTCTTTCTATCACTTTCCGTCCTTCTCTCTCTCTCTCTCTATCTATCTATCTATCAATCTATCTATCTATCTC
>OZ024755.1:12980482-12985482 GCA_964016885.1 Eledone cirrhosa
CATTCTGTAAAGTGTGATAGTGTTTGGTGCCACGATACAATGCACCCAGTACATTCTGTAAAGTGTGATAGTATTGCTGCCACGATTCAATGCAACCAGCCCACTTTGTAAAATGTGGGGAGTTTTGGTGCCATGATAAAATGCAACCAGCCCACTCAATCAAGTGGTTGTGTTGGTGCCATTATGCAATGCACCAAGCCCACTCTGTAAAGCGTGGTAGTATAGTTGCCATGATAAAATGCGCCCATCCCATCATGTGAAGAATCGAATGTATCAGCAACATGTGGTCATCTGATCTGTTTAGCTTCAGAATGTGACAATCTATCAAACCCATGCTAGCCTGGAAAATATATATTAAACGGTATTGGTGATGATGATGATGATTGATATAGTGGTAACTGTCATAACTCTCCAATGGTTGGGGGGGGGGGGGTATAACCCCAGGAAAAAATAAAGAATATATAAACAAAGGTAAAAGTAAATTAAAGAATACGTTCCTGTGTGTGTATATATATATATATACATACATACATGCATGTGTGTATATTTGTTTTGTGTCTGTGTGTATAGTATGTGTGTCTCTATTTGTGTGGGTTTGTGTATGTGTGTATGTGAACACATGTACGTGTGTATGTCTGTTTTGTGTCTATGTATGTGTTTGTATGTTTGTGTTTATGTTTATGTTTGTGTTTTATGTATGTATATATGTGTGTCTGTATTTGTGTGGATTTATGTGTGTGTGTGTGTGAGTATTAATCTAGGCACGTTCTAGTTGAGGTTTAAGGAAAGACCCTTCTGTCATGTACCACTGTGTACCTAACCATCGGCTCCTTTCCTTTTTTTATTTTTATTTCAAACTTAAAACTTTGATGAAAAATAGATAAATGTAAATAGCAGAGACACAAACTCCATATGTAACCTGTCTAGAACAGTTACTCTGAATAGAAGCCAATATAGGGTAGAGAGGATCATCTATCTGGATATGTGTCCACCACCTCTCTCTCTCTCTCTCTCTCTCTCTGGAGGCACATGGCTTAGTGGTTAGAGCATTGGCCTTGCAATCGAAAGGTTGTGAGATCAATTCTCAGACCGGGTGATGTGTTGTTTCCTTGAGCAAGACACTTTATTTCACATTGCTCCAGTTTACTCAGCTGTAGAAATGAGATGATAGGGACTGGGGTCAATATCATTCCACTGCAAAGTGGTCATGTAGGTGCCATGGCAAAAAAGTACCCAGCACTCACTGTAAATGAGGTTGGTGTTAGGAAGGGCATCCAGCTGTAGAAATCAAGCCAGAATCAGTTCCTGTCCCACCCTTGCAAGCAGGGAAAAAGCGGACGTAAAATGAAATGATGAAAATGAAATGATGATATATATATACAATGATATTAAATAAATGGAAATATATTTATAAAACTATATTTATTCTATTAAATATAGTTTCCATTTATTTAATATCATTGAATATTTACTCCAGAAATCTGTCGAGTGCTCTGAATCAGTTATAAACATTTATATTTATATTTGTTGAATTTCCAACAAATTAAATATCCCTTCTGCTTATATATATATATATAATATATATATATATATATATATATATATATATATATATATATATATATATATATATGTGTGTGTGTGTGTAAAAGGTAAACAGAAATAACAACACAATCGGTACAGTATATGGAAGGGATATATTAGGTTAACGCTTGATATAGCAGTAAGAGGGTCTTAACGTTTCGGACGCTAGTCCTTCATCAGAAGAAAGAATGAGAAATAAGATAGATTGAGGGGACGGGCTGGTTGGAATTGGAGAAAAATGTCTTTAGATAAAAATAAGAGGTCCATTCAAGTTGACATCTCTTGCAAAACTGTTGGTGCTGCTCGCGTTTTGTGTATGATTTATATATATATATATACATATATCATCATCATCATACGTCCGCTTTTCCCTGCTTGCAAGGGTGGGACAGGTCCTATTCAGCACAGCATCTCTCCACTTGTCACGGTCCTTCGTCATCACCACCGTGAGATTCAGCGATCTGAGGTCTGCTCTCACCACCTCCGCCCATGTTTTTCGTGCTCTTCCTCTACTACGTCTTCCTCCAACTGGTACTTCTTCACCCATCGGTCATCCTCCATGCGCCTCAGATGTCCATACCATCGCACTCTCCTCTGCCGCACACAACAATTTATCCCTCTCAGGCACAGTGTCTCTCTCAACACATCCATGCTCGGCCGTTCACGCACATTGACATATATATATATATATATATATATATATATATAATCAAAAGGTTGTGAGTTCATTTCTCAGACCGGGTGATGTGTTGTTTCCTTGAGCAAGGCACTTTATTTCACATTGCTCCAGTTTACTCAGCTGTAGAAATGAGATGATAGGGACTGGGGTCCCTATCATTCCACTGTAAAGTGGTCGTGGAGGTGCCACGGCAAAAAAGCACCCAGCACTCACTGTAAATGAGGTTGGTGTTAGGAAGGGCATCCAGCTGTAGAAATCAAGCCAGAATCAGTTCCCGTCCCACCCTTGCAAGCAGGGAAAAGTGGACGTAAAATGAGATGAGATGAGAGAATGTCTCTCTCTCTCCCTTCCAAGGAAAAGCAGAGGACGTAAAATGATGATGATATATGTGTGTTTCTCTCTCTCTCTCTCTGTATGTGTACCTCTCTCTAACTGTATATATAGTGCTGGTGAAATAATAAAATGCACCTAGTTCATGCTAAAACGAGGTTGGTGTGAGGAAGGGCATTCAGCCAGAAAAATAAAGAACTATGCCAATATCATGAACAGCTCAATTCACAATATAAACACATTAAAATAAGCAACATAGTCACATAGAACTTGGGATAATATCAGATGATTTGGTGTCAAAAGGGTTAATACTTGATTGCTTCTGTTCATGTAACATTAGTTTAATTAATAGTATACTTTGATAATTTTCTGGTAAAATTTTCTGATATAGACAAAGATCTTATCCAGGTGTGTTTATTTTTCACTTACCTGGTAACATGAGACAAATGCTAAACACTGTCCTCTGAATTTCTTTTGGTCTTAGAAGCCATGATACTTTCATTTATTATTTTTTTTAAATTACATAATGCATTATAGTAAAGTCATAGTGCTGGTGTCATGATAAATTGCACCCAGCCACACTGTAAAGTGATATTGCTTGTTGCCATGATGAAATGCACCCAGCCCTCACTGTAAAGAAATAGGCCAGGTGTCATGATAAAATACACACAGCTCACACTGTAAAATGGTAGGGATATTACCATGAAAAAAAAATGCACTTAATACACCATGCAAGGTGGTTGGTGATGAGAAGGACATCCTATTATAGAAACCATAACAAAAAGGGTTGAGAGGGCTCTTTAGCTGTGTCAAAGGCACGACAACCTACAACAATAAACGCACACAGTACACTCTGTAAAGTGGTTGGTGATAGGAAAGGAACACAGCTGTAGAAAATTTGCCAAACAAAAGATCAGAAGGACTCTTCAGCTGTGTCAAAGCTGTGATAATTACCCTAGTCCTGGCTTGACAATAAACTGCACTTGGTAGAGCGAGGAGATCGTATGTAAGCAAGATGCAGGTTCCCAGCCTTTCAGTGCAATCAATAGACTGTGGGAACATATTTAAGTGAGATGTAGGCTCTTGACCCATCTGAGATCAATAGCTTTGCTTCTGTATTAACTGGTCTCTCATAACCCTTCAAACTTTTGCTAACAGGGAAAATGGACGTTAAACAATGATGATGAACACACACATGCTTTTTTTTTTTTGTTTCTTCCTCTTCTTACTCTTCTCCATCTCTTTATTTCTTCTTTATTTCTGTCTCTTTATTTCTATCTTCTAATGAAGGACTAGTGCCATTAAGACTCTTCCCTACTATATCAAGCATTAAACTAATACTTATCTTCATTGTACTGTATCATTTGTTGTATTTTTTTCCATTTACTTTTCACACACACACACACACACACACACACACACACACACACACACACACACACACACACACACACACACACACACACACAGTGGAAGGCATGTGGCCTAATGGTTAGGGTGTTGGACTTACGACCATGTGGGTTCAGTTCTTAGGCCAGTCAGCATGTTGTGTTCTTGAACAAGACACTTCAGTTCACATTGCTTTCTATGATAGGAGGTCAGCTAAGCCTGGATTTGCTTTCTATGATAGGAGGTCAGCTAAGCCTGGATTTGCTTTCTATGATAGGAGGTCGGCTAAGCCTGGAATTGCTTTCTATGATAGGAGGTCAGCTAAGCCTGGATTTGCTTTTTATGATAGGAGGTCGGCTAAGCCTGGAATTGCTTTCTATGATAGGAGGTTGGCTAAGCCTGGATATGTGTGAGCTGTAAATTTGATTTTTTTTTCCGTTACTAATCATGTGTGTTTGTGTAAAATATCAGATAAGTACTGAGGTTAATTTAATCAACTTCTCTCACCTCCTCCAAAGTTGTTGGCGTTGTGTCAATGTTTGATTTCTAGTAAATTGCATCAAATGCAATTTAATTGTATTGCTTACTTATTAATCACTTTCACTGAAGGCTATAATTGTAGATTAACAAAATGACATAAACTATACCCTAACCCTAACCCCAAACTCCAACCATAATCTCTTGACCCTAAATCCTAATCCCAAACCTTAACCATACACCTTAACTTTAAACTCTAACCCAAAACCCTAACCAATAAACTTTTAAACCTAGCTCTAAAGTCTAACATTCAACTTTAACCCCTAGCTCAAAACCCTAATTCAGTTAAAGTGATCAATAGAACAGCCTGCTCGTGAAATTAGCTTGCAAGTGATTGATCATTCCACAGACACGGGTACCTGGAACGTAATTCTCAGGGAGATTCAGTATGACACTGTGTGAGAAGGTTGGGACATTGGATTACATAACACACTTAGTCACGCACACACACACACACACACACTGTTGCTTCGATTGTATT
>OZ024755.1:12990482-13020482 GCA_964016885.1 Eledone cirrhosa
CACATTAAAGGTACAGGTGTCTGTGGAATGCTCAGCCACTTACATACATTAATTTCTGGTACAGCCTTTTTCATTGATCGAATCAACAGGAACAGTCATTATTGAAACTGATAGTGCCATTGCATGTGTGTGTGTGTGTGTGGGTGTGTGTGTGTGTGTGTGTGTGTGTGTGTGTGTGTGTGTGTGTGTGTGTATTGTGTTGGTAAGTTTGGAGGTCAGTGCAATGCCCATGGCCTTCAAAAGTCTTCTGAGTCTGGAGAGATCAATACCAATACCATTGATATTCTGTTTAAAATGTGTATCAAACTAACTGGAACACTCATTGTTGGAACTAACAAAGATCCAACACATTATATTACTATTGTATTAAAGTAAGTAGTGTCTCATAATCAGACTTAACTCCAGCTTCATCAATTAAAGGATAATCCTTTAATCACAACCTCTTAGGCATCAGATAATAATGTCTCTCTACTTAATTATTCCAGTACCAGACTAACTATATCATTAACATGTCTCTTCCTCATAAATTTTGGACAATAATAAAATGTAAAAAAAATAAAAAATAATAATTAAACATAATTTACAGCTCACAACAATGTAGGTCTAGCTGGTTTCCTACGAGGTTGTATCTCATGGGAGTTTTCTTGAATGTTTTAACAATAGGGCTTCCACTGCTATCATACATGCATATGGATGTTGTTGTTATAGCTTACACCTATGCAGGTGCAACTGGATTCCTATTTGGTTGCATTCCATGAGCGGGCTGAGAACCAAACCTTGATGTACACCTACTTGTATCTGGAATTCCTCACTAAACTCCATTCCTACTCTCACTTTACTGACAGCACCCCTGTACATAGCTTGCACTGTCCTCACAAGCCGTTCCTCTACACTTAGTTTCCTTAGGGACCACCAGATGACAGATCAGGGTACCCTATCAAAGGCCTTCTCTAGGTCAGCAAAAGCTAAGTATAGTGGCTTATACTTCTCTAAGACCCTCTCTTGTAGTTGCCTCACTAAGAAAGAGGGCATCTGTTGTACTTTTCCGAGGCACAAAACCAAACTGCATCTCATCTAATTTGACCCTTTCTCTAATCAGTTGCGCTAATATTCTCTCTGCCACTTTCATAACCTGATCCATCAGCTTTATGCCCCTATAATTGCTCCTCTCTAGAGCACCCCCTTTACCTTTGTAGCAATTTATGAGAATACTGCTGCACCAGTCTTTGGGTATGACACCACCATATATAGCTTGATTGATGATGAGTGCAACCAGTTTAGTGCCTATGATCAAATAGTCCAGTATTGTTGCTGATAATAGTTTCTAATTTAGGCACAAGGTCAGCAATTTTTAGGTGTAGTACAAAGTCTATTATATTTATTTTATTGACCTCAGTGGGATCTTTGGTGGGATTTGAACTCAGAACGTAAAGAGCTGTAAATAAATGCCACAAAGAAGTTTGTTTGATACTATAATGATTCCACCAATCCATGTTAAAAGAAATGGAGTGAGATGATTGGGTTATATGTTGAGGAAGGATGCCAGTGACTAGGTGAGAGGAATAGAGCCAGTGATGTATGTTGTGAAAAGAAATGGAATGAGAGGGTTGGATCATGTGTTGAGGTAGGCTGAAAGTGATTGGGTGGGAGGAATAGAGCCAGTGATGAATGTTGTGTAGAGAAATGGAGTGAGATGGTTGTGTTGCATGTTGAGAAAGGATGAAAGTGACAGGGTAAGATGAGTGATGGAAATGAATGTGGAAGGTGATAGAGAAAAAGGAAGATCACAAAAGATATAGCTAAAGATAGTGTAGGAAAAAATGAAAGCCAGGCAGTTGATGAAAGGAGATGCAGATGATAGGGAAATATGGAGAGGCTTATCATGGAGTTTGCACAACTAACTCCTACTTCAGCAAGGAAGTCGGCCTTAAAATGCTTGTTGTTTCTTGTCAATTGCAAATGACTGATACCAGTAAAAAAAAAATAGACTGAATAAAGGAAATAAAAATCAAAGAATGCCAAACCAGCATTTGACCCTATTAAAGACTGTTAAACACACATGAAAACAATAATGGCAAAGCTGACACAATGAATTTCGTTGAGTCACCAAATTTCAATGTTACTGTTCAGGAGTTATTCTGATTTGGATCAGTGATCATTTCCTTAACCCTTTCATGACACTGTGTTTCTGATGAAATACATTCTATTAAAATTAATGAAGAATGTTGTGGGATTTACTAAAATTATTTCATCATCATTACTAAGATAGTAATTTAACACATGGTTCTTATATTTGATGGAGTTGGGCCGCTGACAGTGCAGTTCTTGTCATCACTGGTGGCTTGCATTACTGAGGTGTCAGGTGATGCCTGTGAGGGTGCCTGGTTGTTTCAGCGCCTTAGCCTCACCATCACCCGTGGTAATGCTGCGAGCGTATTGGCTTGCCTCAAAATATTCCGTTGATCCTTATGATGTGTGGCCAATTGTCGCAATTAGTGGTGAATTGATGGTCGTTTTGTTTTTTTGTCCCCCACCCCCTTTATTTTTATTTTTCTCACTCTGGCAAATATTTTGGTTCATTGTATTTGTGAGATTCCTAGCAATAGTTAATTGTATTTGTTATATGCGTTTATACTTGTGTTTATATTTTCATTCTAAAAGAATTGTGAGCAATCTGTAATGTTATTTATGTATATATTTAAAACTTAATAAAATAATTTATTTACTATAAATTGTTGGAAGATTTTAATTTAGATAGAAACCTTTTAAAATGGGTGCTTTAGTTTTGTAGAACCAGAGCCAGTTTTGGCAAGGATGGTATCAAAAGGGTTAATGATGAATTTTGAGGGATTTACTAAAATTATTAAATATTTTATTGTTTGTATGGACCAGTAACTCCAGATGGAGTTGTAACATTTTAAACCTGGTGAAGCCCATCCCTTCTCTACATCTGAACACAGCCGGTTTCTTCCAGGGGAGAGCAAGTAATAGAGAGAAAGTGAGAAAAAGATATAGTGGAAAAATCGACCCCAGTACTAGACTGTTACTTTTTTTATCGACCTCAAAAAGACGAAAGGCAAAGTTGATCTTTGGTACTTTTTTTTTATCAACCTTAAAAAAATGAAAGGCAAATGAAAGGCAAAGTTGATCTTAGCAGGATTTGAGCTCTAAGAGGTCATAGGGTTGGCATCAATACCACATAGTTTTGTTCTATCTGATATTTTAATGACTCTGACAATTCAATATCTGTAATTAGTATTACTAAGGTAATAACTTAACATATGGTTCTTATGTAAAAATAGGAACCCATCAAAATAGGCAGTTTTATTTTATAGAACCAGAGCCAGTTTGGCTGGGTTGGTAGCACATGTCTTTAAGTATATCTAACAATGGTGCTTTAATGTGTGTGAAGAAAAGCAATTGTGGAATGTTGATGTTTTGTTTGCTTTTTCAATTAAAGTGCAAAAATTTGTTAGAAGTTTTTTATTTTCTGTTTTTGTGATATTAATCTGTTGATTGCAACAGTGGTCATTGACAATATCTTTTTTTCAATGAAAGCCTGACTAAAATTGTATATAAGGTACAGCTACTGATATGTGATGTAGTTGTCAGTGAAGGCACATTGCTATATGGTATATGAGCCAGTGCAGACGTTTCTTGTTGTATATGTGTCAATGTAGGTGTGGCTGTGTAGTTAAAGTTACAGTCTTTGCATGGTTAAAGACTTTGCATTATATCCCAGTGGTTTCAGGTTCGGTCTCACTGCATTTCTTATTTTTTATTTCAAATCTGGTACTTATAGGAGAAGGCAACTCAGGAAACTGGGATAACTCCGATATAAAACCTGCAGCTCAGTAGCTACCTATGATGTTGATCTTTTCTTCTTTTCGGGTTATAGCTACTGTCGCTCAGAGAGTGGGATTGGCTCAGTGCACAGTCTTTCCTCACTTAAAAAAAAATGTCTTCACGCACAGGCATTGCACGATAGAATTAATTAATAATTATTAATAATGGTATATCGTGCAATGGCCATACTCGATAACAAGGGAGCAGCCATCATATATATATATAATACTAATACAACAACCTATCACTT
Source organism: Eledone cirrhosa (assembly GCA_964016885.1). Taxonomy (NCBI): domain Eukaryota; kingdom Metazoa; phylum Mollusca; class Cephalopoda; order Octopoda; family Eledonidae; genus Eledone; species Eledone cirrhosa. The sequence goes on from OZ024755.1 coordinate 12,994,579, forward strand.
AGAGCTTTCTCTTTCTCTTTTCTCTTTTCTTTTTTCTTCTCTTTCTCTTTTTCTTGTTTTCTTATTTTCCTCTTAGAGTTTGCTCTTTTTTCTCTTTTTTCTCTTTTTTCTCTTTTTTCTCTTTTTCTCTTTCTTTTCTTTCCCTTTCTCCATACCCCAACGGCTTATTTTAAATCTACTTTGATTTTAAAATATCCGACACTAATTTGCATAATAGTATAAATAAATTTATAACCCCACTCTCCGGGAGCTTCCAACAGAAATGGTCGCATTCTTTAAGGGTATGTCAATATCTATTTATAAAACTGATCTATATTATATTTTATCTGATGAAAGCACACCATAATTTAACTTGGTGTCCTTGAAATATGTATAATGAAATAAATATGGTTTTATAAATATAGTTTCCATTTGTTAATATATCGTATATATATATATATATATATATATATATATATATATATATACATATATATACACATATATATATGTAGTTGACTAAATACACTCGGATTTTTCTCAAAATGTTTTGTTTCTCTTCCTTCCTCTTCTCCCTTTCTATCTTTCTATTTCCTCTTTTATTTCTCATTCTATCTTCTGATGAAGGACTAGGTGTCTGAAACAGAAAGACCCTTTTCCTACTATATCAAGCATTAAACTAATATCTTTCTTCATCATACTATATCGTTCCCCTTTGTTGTTTCTGTTTACTTTTTGCACACACACACACATATATATTCATGTGCACACACATATACACAGACCTACAACAGTCTTCGAAAGTTTCCATCTACTATATTTCACTCACAAGGTATTGGCCAGAGGGACTGAACCCCAAAGCAAACCCTTTAACCATGCAGCCATGTCTGTGCCTTGGATCAAAATTAATGCCATTTCTCATTTAGTCCCTTATTTATCCCAAACTCCTCACTCTAACATATGTATGTCTTTATATACCTGTAACTCCTGATGAAGTCGTAGGGGTGCTGTTGTGGCATACAGCATGTTTTGGGGATTTTAAACCTGTCGGAGCCCATCACTTCTCTACATCTGAACACAGATGATTTCTTCCAAAGAAGGGAAGTAAGAAAAAGATATATAGAGGAAGAATCGACCACAGTATTGGACTGGAACTTTTTTATCAACCTCAAAAAGATGATCTTGGTGAGTTTTGAACTTGGAGCGCAAAGAGCTGGAACAAATACTGCAAAACATTCTATCTTCCAGTCTAATGCCTATGCCAATTTGTCACCCTACATCTAACATATATCTATTTACAAATACAGTGAGAGAATTCAGCTGTTAAGAATGGTTTCTCTCACCAATTCTACTTATAATACTTGTTACTCCTTCCTTCACTTAGTATCACACTTATAACCCATCATAATGTTAAGATGTCCTTTTAAAACTTCAAGAGTTTCTCACAAGTCTGTGCAATGACTTAACTAACTGTTGGTGTCATTTTATAAGCATTGTCAATACGATGGAAGTATTTGAGACTACCACACCACTATCACTACCATAATTACCACTACCACTACTACTACTACTACCTCCATTATTGCTACTACTACTACTACTACTAACGATATTCCCACAATCAGTCGAATGACTTAATATTTTAGGTATAAATTAACCCTTTCTTTACCATATTTCTAATGAAAGACACTTTGGTTTTCAAATAATTTTGAAATAATAATATAACATTATTATGCTGGTGTTTGGTTCTTATATAAAATAATGATTGGAGGTTTTTAAATATAAACAGTTTAAAATGTTTTGCAAAATAGAGCCATGTGTGGTTTGTGTATATAAAAAATGGTGTGTGGGTATATACTGTATCATCAGCATCATCATCATTGTTTAACGTCTATCTTCCACGCTAGCATGGGTTAGATGGGAATTGTTCCATTTGAGGCAAGATTGGTCACGTGACCATGTCTCGCTCTTATAGGACTATCTGGCAGGTTTTCTATGACTGGATGCCTTTCCTAACATCAACCACATTTACAGTGTAGACTGGGAGCTTTTTACCGTGTTACCTACATGACCACATTACAGCATGGACTATTCGTACATAAGTTGAGAATATTTGACAAAAAGTCGATGGTAAAATGGGGCTCAGTTTATATTTGAGGTTAATATTTTGCTGATTTTCACCAACTTCAAAATTCTATGTAAATGAGGTGCTAAAATATTTTCACTGTGGAGGTGAATATTATTTCACTTTTGACATGAAATTCATATTTCCTATTGTTTTTATATGTTTTGAATGAATATGGTCTTCAAAACGGTCAGAAATTGATAAAATATCATTACGTAAACAACACTTAAAACATTTTAAATATCAAAATATTAAATTTCATGAGAATTTCAAAACTGCACCATCTGAACATAATGTGTTGATTACCTACCTCAGCATATAAATCTGGTTTGGATTTTTGCCTATTTCTCAGACATAAAAGGGTGGAAGTGATTGATTTATATTTGGATCAGCTTATATTCAAGTATATATGGTATATATGTGTGTATGTGTGAGTAACATATATGTAACACTACACATTTTGTTTTCATTGATACACAATACAGCATTCTTACATGTTAGTTAAATTGTTTGAAGGACAAAGGATATTGAACTGTTAGAGAAATAAAAGAAATATTTCAACAAATACTATAAAAAAAGTGTTGAATTATAAAATCTAGTTCCAATGACATGGAAAAAATGAGTGCAAAGTAGCAAATAGACACAGACCACTGGAGTTGATTAAAAAATGAATGGCTATGAAAAGTGTTCTCTATATTCACTTCTTTTGGTGAAGAAAAAAATGAAATTTACAGTTCATACCTAAGCAGGTTTAACTGGCCTCCTACAACGGTGCTCCTATGAGAAGCAACCATCTCCAATTGATCTGGCTGGATTCCCCAGGCAAAACCAACTGAGCTCATGGATGTTATCCAACCATATTGATTGTGATCTACCTCAGGGTCTCCTAATGGTTAGGGTTAACCCTTTAGCATTTACATTACTCTATACATACTATTGTATTTTCATGGTAAACACTTTATTTAACATAATTATCTCACATAATATCGAATGTACGAGATTTTGATATTATTTATTTTGACAACAATACCTTAACATTAGTATGAGCAGCCAGTTACAGCTGGTTTGAACAGAAAGAGGTGCGAGAATTTTGGCCGGATATGGCCAGTTTAAATGCTAAAGGGTTAACTCATAATTACCTGTTCAACATAAAACTACATTAGCAAAACATTCTTGAGAAGCACCAAACAGTGCTTTGACTGCATCGCATTAAAAATTAAAGTGTTTACTTTAGTTTACTGCTAATTTTCACCGATCTGTATGCCTGTAAAGATAATATAAACATTTGAATTAACAAGCCTCTTTTTTAGACATTTTCTGTTAAATCATCACAGGATGTTAAGAGTTAACAAAGACTATTACATAAAACTATGATGAAAGGGTTTTAGATAAATACTAGACCACCCATGACCCCATGATCCAATGGTATTCTAGTCGTTACCTAAGTAGGATCTCTCCCTGTCTGTCTTTAACTTGACTGCACTAAGGCTTTTCGGAAATGAAACACAATGGTAAGCGGGCTAGCAATCTGATTGGTTATTACAGAGCTATTGGCTATTTAAAAGGTACCCGGAAAAACCCCCATATCTCAAGAACCCGTGCTCCAATTTACGCAAAACTTGTTTTATTCCATTTGTATTCCCATTTCAGGGGCAACTTCCTTTCAAAGTATTTCCCATTCAGCGCCTTTTTGGCTGTATTAAATTACAGAGAAGCACACAATCACAGAGTTTTAGTAATATATAGATAAACGCTTTAAAATTAACAGCTTTGTGTCATAGAACCTGTGCCAGTTTCAGGCTGTTTAGTAATAAAAGTGTTTAAAACTTGTGTAAACCCACAATGTTGTTGTTTTAGCGTTGAATTGCTAATGATCCTGATAACTTCATATAAATCGTTTTTTCCTTAAAATAACTGTAAATTGATCTTTCCTATAATAATATATAAACGCCTATTCTATTTTATTTCCATGGTAACCAGTGGTTAGAAATCTTATACTCAAGCATACACTGATCGAGTGGGATGGGTTTGTTCATTTATTTATTATACAGGGTGTCCCAAAAAATGTATACACACTTCAACAGCATTCTAATAAATATTGCCTGTACAGGTAATCAAAGTGTGTATACATTTTGGGAGGATACCCTGGATATCCACACACACACACACACACACACACACACACACACACACACACACACACACACACACACATTCTGGTTTTAATTGTTAGACTGTGGCCATGCTGGAGCACTGCTTTGAAAGGATTCAGTTAATCATATTGACATACAGCAGTTTTTTTTTAACTGTTAAGTTATGGGACATAAACAGACACACACTCTCATACACACACACACACACACACATGCCTTCATCATCATCATCACCGTTCAATGTCCATTTTTCTATGCTAGTATGGATTAGATGAGTTGTTTACGAATAAACATTTAGAAAGCCTTCTAGCTATGAATATTGAAAAGCTGATAGCTAGTGCACATACAACAGGCCTCTGCATAGTTTCCATCTAGCCAATTCCACTCACAAGGCATTGGTCAACTTAAAGCTATAGTAGAAGACATTTGCCCAAGGTGTCACACAGTGGGACTAAATCCATGTGGTTTTGAGGTGAAATTCTTAACCACCCAGCCATGCCTATGTCTATCTTTCTAGATTTAATCATATGAAATGTTTCAGTTTGTGGTTTAACCCTTTAACATTTACATTACTCTATATATGTTGTTATATTTTCGCAGTAAAGGCTTTACCTCACATGATTATCACATAATATCAAAATTTACAAGATTTTGATATTATTTAGTTTGAGAACAATACCTTAACATAAGTATAAGTAGCCTGTTATGGCCAATTTGAACAGAAAAAGGTGAGAAAATTATGGCTGGTTTAAATGTTAAAGGGTTAACATTTCCATTACCATATTTCTATTGAAAGAGACTACCTATAGTTACATTGAGGGAACTCAGCACCTGCTCTCAAGAAACTTAATGAAAAGTACATAAATGTAGATCTACACAGAACAATACTGAGATTCCAACATGCATACATATACGAATTTGTACATACATACATATATACATACATACATATATATATATATATATATATATATATATATATATATATATATACACATATATATATATATATATATATATATATATATACACATATATATATATATATATATATATATATATATATATATATACGATATTAAATAAATGGAAAATATATTTATAAAACCATATTTATTTCATTATATATATTTCATGGATATCATATTAAAAACGTGTTATGCCTTCTTCAGACAAAATACAATATAAACAGTCTTATAAATAGATAGATTCGACATACCTTTCAACTTCGACTTCTATTTGAAAAGTTGATTTGGTAGTAGTCTACCAAATCAACTTTTCAAATAGAAGTCGAAGTTGAAAGGTATGTCGAATCTATCTATTTATAAGACTGTTTATATTGTATTTTGTCTGAAGAAGGCATAACATATTTTTAATATGATATCCATGAAATATATATAATGAAATAAATATGGTTTTATAAATATATTTTCCATTTATTTAATATCGTAAATATACTCCAAATACTTGTTGAGTGCTTTTATATCAGTTATAAATATTTACTCGTTGTTAACCCAACAATTTAAATAAAACTTTGCATATATATATATATATATATATATATATATATATATATATACATATGTGTAGTGTACCATTATATAGGTTGATTGATTGACAGATTGGTGGTAGTGATAGTAGTAGTAGTAGTAGTAGTAGTAGTAGTAGTAGTAGTAGTAGTGGTAGTAGTAGTAGTAGTATCATCATGTACAGAAAAGACTTGAAATTTTGTTTGATTTTGTTTGTACCTGTGTCTCTGTGAATGTATGTATGTTTGGTTTAGCTGTATATGTATGTATGTGTGCATGTACATATGCGTGTATGTATACTTGTGTGTATGTATGCACATAGGTATGTTTGTATGATTGTATGTATGTGTTATGTGTGAAAAGACTTACTTCACCTCTATAATGAAGAGGGGAATGGAATTTAGCTAATGTCTAGCTTCTAAAGCTGGCTGTGCTGTGGTGTGTTGTGTTGGGACGGTATGGTATGGGGTAAGATGATGTAGGATGGTATGGTATGGGGTAGAATAGATATATACAATACAGTAAACAGTTAAGTCAACACTTGAGTGATATCAACTTGTTAGAATTCAAGTTTTTCTTGTTAGGCAGTGTGGATCTAGGAGGGAACTCACTCCTCGGTTCGCTTACTGTATTGCTATAAGTCATTCACACAAATACATCCTTTTATTCTTTTACTGGTTTCAGTCATTTGACTGTGGCCATTCTGGGGCACAGCCTTGGAGAGATTTAGTCAATCATATTATCCCCAGTACTTACGTTACTGTTTTTCAGTCATTAGACTGTGGTCATGTTCAGACATCATTTTGAGAAATTTAGTTAGGAAGGGCATTCAGCCATAAAAGGACTGCCAAACAAATGGTTGGGAAGGCTCTTCAGTTGTGTCAAAGACATTACAACCTCTCCTATGCACATGGTAGAATGTGTGACTACTTAAGTGAGATGCAGACCTCTCTCCCTGGCCTCTCTGGGAGATCAGTAGCCCTACTTCAATATTGACTTTGTATATGTAGACCTGTCCAACCTTAGCAGGGAAAGTGGATATTAAATGAAGATGATGATGATGATATCAACCCCAGTAATTCGTCTTTACCTTGCTGGTTTCAGTCTTTAGACTGTGGTCATACTGGGACACCATCTTGGAGGGATTTTATCAGTCATACTGATTTCAGTACAGCTAGCCTACTACAAGATTGTCACTCATAGGAGGTTTCTTAGTTGTTTCAATGATAAGGATCTCAGTCCTATCATATTGTTGTTGTTACAATTCATACCAATGTAAGTTTTGCTGGCCTCCTACTAGATTGTATCTCATTGGAGGTTCCTTCAGTGATTTACTGAGCCCCAGTTCTGTTATGTTGTTGTTGTTACAGCTTTGACCTATGTAGATTTAGCTGGCCTCTTATGAGGTGGTATTGCATAAAAGGTTTCTCTTGTTTTTTAATGATAGAGGCTCTAGTCCTGTCATGTCATTGTTACAGCTGTCACCTATGTAGGCTATTACATAAGAGGTTTCTTCGATATTTTAATTATACAGGACCCAATCCTATCAGGAAAAGTGACACAAAATGAAAGGTTTTGCTCAAGAACACTGCATGCTGATGAGTCCAAGAATTGAGCCCATGACCTTGTAATTATGAGTCGAACACCTTAACCTCTAGGCCACCCAAAATACTAATCTCCATGTTTGGTAGAGCCTGCCATTGATATTGCCTCTTGTTGTATGCAGTATGAGATTAATGAGAATTAATGGACAGATGTATAATCCAGAGTAGATGACATAAGATTTACTCGATTTAATCCTGTCACCCATTACACAGAATTACAGCTATTTATAACACACTATTGATCTCATTGATCAGATGTCCTGACTCAATCAATATTACAGCTACTTATAACATGCTATTGATCTCCTTGATCAGCTGTCGTGACTGGATCAATGTTTCTTGTATGTCATTGATACTGTGGAGTGTCTTTTATGTAAAGTATATTTAAACATGGTTTATATTAAGAGTTTTTTTAACATTGGATTAAATAGTTTGATATTTGTTAATAAATACTTCCAATGTCAAATTAGGAACTTAGGCTTTCATCATTTTGAGGGTTGATAAATAAAGTACCAGTCCAATAGTGGGGTATTGTTGGAATTGTGTGAGAAGTAGTTGTATAAATATATATATTATATACTGTCATAAGTAGGTCAGTGGTTCTATATTACATCAGAGGTAGGTCAGTGGTCATAATTTTGAAAATAATTATGAATTTGGAGGGGTTTAGTAATGTAACTAACTTTCTCGTTATTAAGTTGGTGCTTGGAACATAACAAAGGTTCTTACATAAAATTATGGTGGAAGGTTTTTTACATAAATATAAACACATTGAACCCTTTGTAACCATATTTCTAATGAAAGACATTGCCTTTACTTTTCAAATAATTTTGAAAATAATCAAGACTATGGAAGGATTTAGTAATATAACTAATTTTCTCATTATGTAGCTGGTGCTTACATAAAATAAACAGTTTTATAACATAAAACCACGTGCAGTTTCAGATGGTTTGCTATCAAAAGGGTCAAGTGTATTTGTCACGACCATAGTACAGCACCTGTTTTTGGATTGCACCATATTATTAAGTCTTTTTATTGTCAGGTTGGCTCCATGACGACTTTGTTAACTGAAACTTTTCATGTAATTGAGATTCTTACAATTTCACTGTCTCCTCTTTCTAATGAGCTGAAATAATAATAATAAAAACACTAGCTGTTATTATTATTATTATTATTATTTTTATCATCATCATTATTAGTAGTAGTAGCATTGTATTTATTGTTACAGCGTTTGTAACCTTAATTATCAAGTGGAATTGTTCTTGTTGTTGTTGTATTACCAACTCAAGTGTTTATAACCATAATTATATATATTTTTAACCTTGTGGGTTGCGTAAGTGAAGTTGTATAACAAAGACGGATGGAACCATTCAAAATAATAAACAAGTTTAATTTTAGAAATTTTAGAAATTCGAATAAGTAGATGTTTGTTGTTAAGGTGGCACATTGGTAGAGTCGTTTGAGCCCCAGATGTTTGTTGTGAGGTAGTGAATTATTCACAGTTGTTAGATCACAAGTTTTTTTGTTGTAAGGTATTAAATTAGCTACAGTTGTTAGAGGACCAGATGTTTGTTGTAAGGTTTGTTGGCAGAGTCATTAGAGTACCAGATGTTTGATATTTGTAAGGTAGTGAATTATTGAGAATTGTTAGATCAGCAGATGCTTGTTGTGGGCTAGTGAATGTTCAGAGTTGTTAGACTACCAGATGAAATGTTTCAGTCCATTACTTTAAACACAGTAAATTCATTTTTTTTTTAAAATCCTCATCATCACATGTCTGTTATGGGTTGGACAGGTTGTCACATTCTGTGGCTTGACAGGCTGGATAACTGCATCTGGTTCATATGTTCCTTTTTGGCATGGTTTCTACAGCTGGATGCTCTTTCTAATGCCAACCACTTTACAAAATGTAGTGGATGCATTTTATCATGGCACAGGCACTACCACTTTACAGTGTATTGTGTTCATTTTATTGTGGCACAAAACACTACCACTTTACAATGTGTATTGGGTGCATTTCATAGGGGCACAAATTATCTACTTACAGAGTCTACTGGGTGCATTTTATTGCAGTACCAACACTCAGGAGGTTGTCACATGCTGGGCCAGACTGAAGAGTTCTCACAAATTTTACATGTATTTTATTTCTAGCTGGCAAACATTGTAGACTCTGTCTGGTCTCTCACCACATATTTTTAGTGGCACAATTCTTCTAGTGGTGGTTAAATCAAATGATTATACTCTGCCTCCCTCTACAACAATTGGCTTGAAGAAATCAGATAAACTAGGTCATTGGTTGTGCTTGGTGTCAAAAGTAGGCCACATGTTATGTAGTGTCAAAAGTATGTCACTGGCTATAGTGTATCAAAAATAGGTCACTCACTGATTGTGCCCAGTGTCAAAACTAGGTTACTGGTCATGTCTCCTGTGACAAGACTAGGAGATTAGTTATGTCTATTGAGCCAAAAGTAGATCAGTGGTTGTGTCTGCCATGTCAAAATTAGGTCAGTGGTTGTGTCTGCCATGTCTAAATTAGGTCAGTGACTCTCTACTATGTCAAAAATAGGTCAGTCTGTCTTTTATCTGTTATGTGAGACTAAAAAAAGTTGAACAAATTTCAAACTGTAAAAATCGACATGCATTTGTCTGATATAAATTCTCTAAAATTAAAATACATGTAGTGATGCTGTCCAATTGTATGGAGATGCAAGAGTTAATGGTGATTATATTTTTACTCTTTCATTAATATATTTCTAAATAATTGCCTATTATTTTCAAGTAATTTTGAAAATAATCACGAATTTGCAGGGATTTAGTAATATAACTAATTTGCTCATTATTTATCTGGTGTTAAGAACATAACTTAACAAAGGTTCTTACATAAAATTATGATGGAAGGATTTTAGATAAATATATACATTTTAAAATAAACAATTCTGAATCACAGAACCAGGAGCAGTTTGGTGTTAAAATAGTTAAGATAGTGTTTAGAACATGGCTTAACAAAGATTCTTACATAGAATTATGATGGAATGTTTTTAGATAAATTTAAGCATTTTAAAATAAACAGTTTTCTGTTGTAGAACTAGAGATAGTTTCGGGTGGTTTGGTATCAAAGGGGTTAAAGTTGTTTTTTATTTGAATATTTTTATCTAAAGAAATAACATTTCTTATAAATAGATAATGTCCCCAAATTCATGGAGTATATGTGAGAGTATGAAATAGGGGGAAGGAAAGAGTGGGGATTTGTTAATCAGTTCAGTAAATGTAAATAAAGTGTAAAACTCCATCCAGTCAGTGTATTTGTCTGACAAACAGAAAATGTTATTACTCCACCTAGAGCCAATACATCAGTCATGATTAAACAAAGCTCAATTTCACCTGGTTTATAAGCCACAAGAAGACATGTAACTTAGAAGTTAGAGTGCTGGGTTCATGACCATATGTTCAATTCCTGGACCAGGTAGCACATTGTATCCTTGAACAAGACACTTTATTTCATGTTGCTCAAGTCCATTCAGCTGGAAAAAAAATTAGATTCTAAGGATGCAGCATGATTAAGAAATGTTCTTCACAATCATAATGTCCCAGGTTTGATCCCACTCTGTGGCATCTGGGGCAAGTATCATTTATCATAGCCATGTGTCAACCAAAGCCTTGCAAGTTAAATTGATGTTCGACTGGATGAATGGAGGTAGGATTGACAGGATGTCGTTTTTTTACTATATGGGTACCTAAAGCTCTTAATGAAAGTGTAGTACACATTACACATTACCATAGTATCATAGTGAAGGTCTGGTATATATTACCATAGTACCTTAGTGAAACCTTGGTACATACTGCTATACTGTAGTACCTTACTGAAGGTCTGATATATATTACCATAGTACCTTAGTGAAACCTTGGTACATACTGCAGTACCTTAATGAAAGTGTAGTATACACTGCCACAGTCCCTTAGTAAAAGTCTGGTACATGCTCCCACAGTCCCTTAGTGAAAGCAAAGAGGAAAAACAGAAAGCTAAAAGCAGTCTATTGAATAACAAGGAAGGAAAATTGTGTACACATTATAATCTCTTTTTATTTACACTAGTATGAAGGCACATGGCTTAGTGGTTAGAGCATTGGGCTTGCAATCAAAAGGCTGTGAGTTCAATACTCAGACTGGGTGAGGTGTTGTTTCCTTGATCAAGACACTTTATTTCACATTGCTCCAGTTTACTCAGCTGTAGAAATAAAATGATAGGACTGGTGTCCCTATCATTCCACTGCAAAGTGGTCGTGGAGGTGCCACAGCAAAAAAAAAGCACCCAACACTCACTGTAAATGAGGTTGGTGTTAGGAAGGGCATCCAGCTGTAAAAATTAAACCAGAATCAGTTCCCATATGAGCAAGACAAGGTCAGCCGACCGGACACTTGCCACAACAGGACAACTCGTCTAACCCATGCTAGCGTGGAAGATCGGACGTAAAACGGTGATGATGATGATGTAGAAATAATAATAAACATTTTAAATCCAACATCAATTACAATAAAAAATAATGTAATATGGTGTGTAGATTTGTTTTGTGTAAGTATTAATGAATGCTAGGCTAAGTGATAATTACCTTGTGAAAACATATTTCTCTCGTTTCCAAAGAACACAGTAATTCGTATTTTGAAGAGAAATTATAGTGAATGAAATTCTTGGTGGGAACAAAATTAGCAAAAATATGAATCTTACATAGATCAGGGAAGAATTTTGGAGATTCTTCAATGTCTTAAAACTTTCATTTGATTTTATAACCTGCTGTCAGGTGACTGAACTTTTCTAGAACATTTTAAAATTAAAGAAGTTGAACCTAAAATTTTTGATGTGTAATTTGACAGGTTAATGTATGCAATGAAAGGGCAGAGCATCATTTAAGGGTAAAATATATATCATTTACAGAGAGAGAGTGTGTGTGTGTATTCAATGGACAGAACAAAATAATTTCTTTTGTGTGTCCAAAGGTAGGGTGAGTCTTTTCTTGAAGATTAAAGTCCAGTGTTTAAAATGGAGTCATATAATTTCCTTCTTCCCTTTGTCTCTTTTACCGTGAACATTTTATATTAGAAAAAGCATATAGATTTATCTTTATTAATAGATTTTTCTTTGTTAATAATGTAGTTTTCCCCCTTTGTTAATATTATAGTTTTCCCTTTGTTAATAATGTAGTTTTTCTTTTGTTGATATTATAGTTTTTCCCTTTGTTCTTGTCTTAGGATTTAAGTGCCCACTGATTTTTCTTTACTTATTTTTAATAGAAAGTAAATTAATAGGATTAGTTTTGTTTATATTTTATTACAGCCACTGCCTACAATTGACTTACTGTTTTATATATATATAGACTTGTCCTCAATGAACTTATTTCTACTAAAACTAAAAACCTTGCCTATCCTCATGGTATGTTGATTGGGTGGTGAGAAAATAAAACTAATGTAGACAAATATCAGCTAATACCATTGATGTTGTTAGCAAGTATTGGGATTTAGCATTAGCTGTGTACCTGGTGTAGAATAGGTACACTGTTACCCTATGTCTTTGCTGTGTGCACCTGGTTTCCTTGCATTAGCTGTGTGTACCTGGTATAGTCTAGGTATATGGTGTCCCTGTGTCTTTGCTGTCCCTATATTAGCTGTGTATTTGGTGTAGAATAGGTACATAATGCCCCTGCATCTTTGCTGTATGTACCTGGTATAACTTTGATAGGTTTTGGCCAGTATTGGCCCAGGCCATGTCTAACTTAATAGCACCACCTGGCATATAATAGGTGAATTGTGTACCTGCCATGATACTGTATGTACCTGATCTAGAATAGGTACATTGTGATCCTGCATGTTGTAAGAGGTAACTAAAACTGTTTGGCACCAGGAAGCGCATCTGACTATAAAACATTGCCTCAAATAGGACTTCATGATGGACATGGAGACATGTGTCTTAGTGGTTTGAATGTAGGACACATGATAGTAAGGTTGTAGGTTCAATTCCTGCACTGGGTAGTGTATTGTGTCTTTGAGCAAAATGCTTCATTTCACATTGATCAAGTACCCTCAGGTGATGGTGGTAGTGGTGATGTGGTATGGTGGGGGTGGAGGACATATGCAGGAAGTGGGGGGACAGAACCAACAATACGGAATGACTGCAGCAAACAGAGATTGAACTAGCTGAAGTTGTTTCTAAAATAAAATAAAATAACTTTTCTACATCTTGTGTGTGTGTGTGTGTGTTGGAATGTTATAAGTAAGATTAAAATAGGATCTATAGTTCATGTATGTGTGTGTGATTGATGTATGTCAATTACTATCTTAAGGTCACTTACAATCTTGAAGGATACACCAAAAGACACACCAACTGACGGACCGACTGACACACACATACACTAACACCAAAAGACACACACACACCAACCCAACACCACACACACACCGACATACAGATACACCAACACTACACACACACACACACACACCCCTCCCTCCCCCCGACACACTGACAAACACATACCTACACCCCACACTGATACACATATACACACTATGTCAGACATACACATACATCTTTATATATATAAAAGCGAGGATGTGTGTGTCTGTGTACAACTTTGGATACCTAAGGCTTTTACAATTACCAACCGAATTTAACCAAATTTTCCGTGCACGTTGTACAGGTCGCTAAGATGGTCACATCACAAAAATGTTTCCAATCGACCCACGTTGAGCAATAAAAAATCGCTATCAAAATTATCGGTAGCAAAATTGATGCAAGGGAGATAACCAACTTTATTGACAATCCTTATAAAGATAGTGAGATATGGAGACCTCTTTTACTTCCTAGCTGTATATTCTTAGCATAATTTCAAACCCTGAGCAACGCCGGGTAAATCTGCTAGTATAAAATAAAGCTGTATATAAAATGATTGAAGTGAAATATATTAACCCTTTGTTAACCCCCATTTCTAATAACATCATCATCATCATACACTGTATTTTAATTAAAATTATCTCATACGGAGGTTGTTTTCTCTCCATTTTTATTTGTTGCTATAGTTGTTATTATTTGCTCTCAAAGCATACCAAAAAAGTAGTTCTTTAAAAGTAGTTCTTTCAAGGGCATAACAGCCTCCTTGGTGTTCATGACATAGTAAAATACTCCCTTTACACTCTGTAAAGTGGTTGGCAACAGGAAGGGTATCCAGCTGTAGAAACCATTCCAAAAAAGTATTTCTTTCAAGGGCATAACAGCCCCCATTTCCCCCAGTGTTCATGACACAATGAAATATACCCAGTACACTCTGTAAATGGTTAAGAGGCTTCAGTCATGACATGACAACCTCTTTGGTGCTAGTGCCATGAAAATGCACCCAGTAGGGTGGTTGGGGATGAGTAGAGCATCCAACATTAGAAACAATGCCAATAGGGGTTTAGACGACTCTTCATTTGTGTCGAGGACATATTAACCTCTCTTGTGATAGTGACATGATAAAACACAACCAGTACACTCTGTAAAATAGCTGATGATAGAAAGGGCATCCAGCCATAGAAAATTTGCCAAATAAAGTGTTGAGAGGACTGTTCAGTCATGTCAAAGACATAATATCTCGAATGCAGATGCCATGATAAAATGCATTCAATGCACTCTGAAGATTGCAGGAATGTGTGTATGTGTGATGCAGTCCCTGGTTCATCTGAGAGATCAGTAACTCTGATTAAGTAATGACTAGGTCTGTGACAACTCAACTAACTTTTGCTAATTGGGACATGAGGATGATGATGATGAGACAGAAACTATAAAGAAGCATGTCCTGAATATGTATATAGGATGTTTAAAAAAATTATGGCACTAATACTACCACCTTATAGTGTGTACTGGGTGCATTTTATTGTGGCAATGTGATGCCCCAGCATGAGAAGAGGGCAAAATATGAAATCAATAAAGAATGGAAAAATGTCTGTTTTCTATAGTTCAGCAATATACCTTAAATAATTGGATGGATGGCAACTTGAAAGACACTCATTTTTCTATATATTTATGATTTGTATATGTGGGTGTGTTTTTACAAATTTGTTTTATTACTTCATTTATCAATGGGTCATTTTTTAGCAAGACTTGTAGCAAAAACAGGTTTTATTTTAGAACTAAATATAGTATTGGAAGTACACATTTTTTAGTAATGAATTAAGATGGGTTAAATTTATGTGTTGTATAAATTTGATATTATATATAAATAGGACACAAGGTTAATAGAATCAGTTAAGTTTCAGACTAAAATAGTTTACACATTTGGTTTTTGGCTTCTATATTCAGAGTTTAACCTTTTTGATACCCAACCACCTGAAATCGCCCTGGTTTTATAGTACAAAATTGTTTGTTTTAAAGTGTTTTTATTTATCTAAAAACTTACCATCATAATTTTATGTAAGAACCTTTAAGATATCTTCCAAACATTAAATAAATAATGAGAAAGTTCTCCTCCTCCTGATTTCTTTTTCTTCTTTTCCCACTTATTCCTGAAAGGGTTGTTGGGGTAGAGTCTTCAAACACTCCTCTCAGCAGGTCCTGTCAGAAGCAACCATCTCCAACTGATCTGACTGGATCCCCAAGCAAGACTAGTTGAGCTTATGGATGTTATCCAACCATTTTGCTTGGGATCTACTCCCGGGTCTTCTGCTGGTTGGTTTTGCGTATAAAATGAGAAAGTTACATTACTAAATCCCTCCAAAATTATTTCATATGGGTTTCTCTGGTGTTTAATAATAGGCACCCCCATCCCAGTCCTATCTTAAACACATACATATGTATTTTGTAACAATTAACACTTATGTAGGTTTAACTGACTTCTACAAAGTATTTCATAAGAGGTTTCTCAGGTGTTTTAATGATAGGGACCCTAGTCTTATCATGAAAAGCAATATAAATGAATTGTCTTGCTAAAGAACATACCACCCAGTACCTATATCAAATCCCTGATCTTATGATTGTGAGTTCAATGCCCTAAACCACTAGGCCACATACATGCCTTTATTGAAGACAATAAAAGTATATACTTCATTATATTACTTCAGAAAGGGGCTCTACTCAAAGCACCAGAACTCACTCACTTCTCATCTTACAGCACTCAAACACAAACACATCTTGGCTTTATGAATTTATTAACTGCTTTCCTTGAACTTTTGTCTGTTTATATTATTTATGTCATCTCATAAGCATCAACAACAGCAACAACAACAAATATCTAAAGTAATTTTAAAATTCCTAAGTATATAGATATGAATATATTAATCATCACTTATATGGTTGAGATTAAACAACAACAAACTTATATAACCCCACCTATCACCACCATATACCTTTTATGAGTTTTTATTGATTCAATGGCTTACAAACAAATCTAGACATGAAAGGAATAGTTTGCTGTTGCTTCAGTGTTTTGTAATAAAATATTTGTTGATAGCCTTGTTATGTAACCAAGGACAAGAGTGGATAGATGTATTAAAGTTATTCTCTGTGTGCATGTATGTGTACGCTGTTGTTATAGTACACACTAATGTAGATTTAGCTGAAAATTTCAATTTCATAGAAAGTTTCTCGGATGTCTTAATGGTAGGGAGCACAATCCTATCATATGTTGTTGTTACAGCTCACACTTATGTAGGTTTTGCTGATCTCCTGAAAATTTGCATCTCATAGGAACTTTCTTAGGTGTTTTAATGACAGGGGTCACAATCCTATATATGTATGGTACAGGTTTCACCTATATAGGTTTAGCTGCCTTCTTATAAGGTTGTATTGAATAGCAGGTTTCTCGAGTGTTTTAATGATAGGGATCCCAGTTCTATAATAAAAGGACTTCCCCTGGGCCGGACACCAGTTCATTGGGTTAATGCCAAACTTCTTCTGGCACTCATTTTTTTTTTCAAATGAGTGGAATGGAAAAACTTGAAGTGAAGCATCTTGTTCAAGGACACAATGTCACGTTGGTCCAGGAATCAAACCCATGACCTTATAATTAAGAGTTAAACATTCTAACCTCTAAGCTATATTCCTGTGTGTGTTGTAGAGAATCTCTTCAAATAATTAGTCATGATGTCGTAGTATTCTGAAGAACTATAGGAAATGGAAATTATTATTACTATTAATACTATTATTAGCTTCAAAAGTGTACTTAACCCTTTTGATACCAAACTGCATGAAACCGCACTTGTCACATGATACAAAGTGTTTATTTCAAAATGTTTATATTTATTTAAAGACCTTCCACCATTATTTTATGTAAGAACCTTTGTTACATTATACTATAAACAACAGTTTAATAATGAGCAAGTTATATTAAAATCCTTCCAAATTCTTGGTTATTTTCAAAATTATTCGAAAATCATAGGCAGTGTCTTTCATTAAAAATATTGTCAGAAAAGTGTTGAAATATTTATATTCATCTAGATACCTTCTCTGATAATATTATGTAAGAATCTTTGTTAAGCTATGTTCCAAACTAATAATCAAAAAATTATATTACTAAAACCTTCCAAATTCTTGATAATTTTCAAAATTATTTGAAACCAGTGTCTTTCATTAGAAATATGGTAATGAAAGTGTTGTACTATCCAGATGCCTTCTATGATAATTATATGTAAGAATCTTTCTTAAGCTATGTTCCAAACAGCGAGCCTTCCTAATTCTTGATTATGTTCAAAATTATTTGAGAACCATAAGTAGCAGTGTCTTTCATTAAAAATATGGTAATGAAGAGGTTAACCACAAACTGTGTGACCCCCCTTGAGTCACTGGTAGCTTCACAGCTATCATAAAATATATATCTACAATCCAGTCACTGTTTACATAGCAGAACCAGTGGCTATTAATATATATTTTATTGGCTCCAGAAAAATGAAAGGGAAAGTCACCTGTTACCTATCATCATTCCAGTAAGATGGGGTGGAGTGGACAATAAATAAATTAAGTTTTGGGTAAGTATTAGGGTTGATTATTTCCTTCTAAATTAGGAATTCTTGCTGTTATCATTGTTATCATCATCATTATTATTTTCATTATCATCATCATCATTGCTGTTGTCATTGACATGATTATCATCATCATTATTATTATTATCAAATCCCGCCGAGGTTAACTTTGCCTTTCATCCTTACGGGGGTCGATAAAATAAAGTACCAGTAATGTACTGGGTAATTGCTGGCCTTGTGCCTAAAGTAGAAACAATTATCATTATTATTATTATTGTTAATAAAGAAACCATTATTACAGGGGGGGGGAGGGATTGGCAGTATCATTAGAGTGTCAGACGCCATGCTTTGCAGCATAGAGTTACGGCCCTTTACGTCCTGGGTTCAAATACCGTTGAGGTTTGCTTTGCCTTTCATCCTTATGGGGTCAATAAAATAAAGCACCAGTAATGCACTGGGGTCGATTTAATCGACTCCTGTCCCTCCAAAATTGCCAGCCCTGTGTCTAAATTAGAAACTATTATTCTTGTTATTGTTGTTATTGTTGCTATGATTTCTGCTGTTGTTGTTGCTGTTATTGCTGCTGTTATTGCTGTTATTATGATTGCCATTATTGTTGCAATTCCTGTTGTTGCTGTTATTGTTATTGATGTTGCTACTGTTGTTGATGTTGCTTTTGTTGTTGCTGTTGTTGCTCTTGTCCCCATTGTTGATGTTGTTGTTGTAAACATGTTGCTACAGGAATTTCTTCTATTCTTCTCTTTAAGTAACAAATAAATGAGAAACCATTTTGTTCGGCTCCTGTGAAGAAGTTATTGTCATTAAGAGATTTAATGAGTAGCTCGTTATCTTAAAAGTACTTGTATCTCTTGCCATGTGTCATGGCATCTGGCTTAGAGGTTAGGGTGTTTGGCTCATGATTGTATGGTCATGAGTTCAATTCCTGGTGATGTGTTGTGTCCTTGAGCAAGACATTTTATATCACTTTATTCCAGTTCACTTAGCTGGTAAAAATTAGATTTACTTGTAATTTAAAGGGTCAGAGATGTCACACATGATGTCACACTGAATCTCCCTAAAAATTGTGTTAAGGGTACACATTTCTGAGATATTCAACCATTTCAAAATGCTACAGCTGGATGTCTTTCCAAATGCCAACCACTTTACAGTGTATTGGGTGTTTTTTTTTATCATAGTATCAGCTCTGCTATTTTACAGAGTGTACCAGTTGCCTTGTGTTGTGGCACCAGCATTACCACTTTACAAAGTAGGCTGGGTGTATTTTATCATGGCATCAGTGACAGCACTGGGTACATTCCTGTATGGCACTACCACTAGGGCAAACATTGTGTCTCCAGCCAAGCTATATGTTTCTTGGTGGGAAAGTTGTCACTCTGAGATGGAAGAAGAGTGAGAACAGGTGTTGGGTTAACCTGCTCCATCAACTTCATGCTTATGTTTAAATTAATTTTCAAAATAATCTAGAATTTAGAGAGATTTAGTAAAATAAAATAACTTATATGAAATTATAATGTATGGTTTTTAGATAAATATAAGCCCTTTAAATAAACAGTTTTGTATCACAGGACCAGTAGAAATTTCACATAGTTTGGTATGAAAAGATTTAAAGATTTAACCCAGGCTTCCTGATACATTGAATAAATATGTGTATGAGTGAATGTCCTAGATTGTCAGGCCAAACATGTGTAAAGAGCCTGTGTATATATATATATATAACCCTTGCAAGCAGGGAAAAGCAGACGTAAAATGATGATGATGATGATGATAAGCTATGTATATTATTCATGAATAGACTAGTTTTTCTCGTTTATATTGACTGAAGATTGGCAATAATGTTCGTAAAAATATGTTCAGTTCATTGTTTAATTCTAGTTGGACCTTTTAAGAGTAAAATGTTATCTTTTGTTTTGTTTTCCTTTTGCTAGAATATGAAGAAGCCACTGCCAGTGAGAGATCTCAACCGTCGAAACCAGTTGTGAATCTAGTAACTGTACACGGATAATTTAAATTTTGAAAAAAAGGTAAGCCTTTAATCTCTTGTTTGTTTTTTATTATTTATAGATTTATTGTGGTGGATTTACTGCAAAAAAGGGCGGTGGATTGGCAGTATCAGTAGAGGGTCGGACACCATGTTTTAACACATAAAGTTACGGCCCTTGCCATTATGAGTTCAAATCCCGTCGAGGTTAACTTTGCCTTTCATCCTTACGGGGTCGATAAAATAAAGTACCAGTAATGCACTGGGATAATTGCTGGCCTTGTATCAAAAGTAGAAACAATTATTTATAGATTTATTGTGAAGATGCATGGCTCGGTGGATAGAGGATTGGGCTTACAATCATGAACCACATGTCGACATCTAGCTTTCAAAGCACCAACCAGATTACACAGCAAGGCATTGTGTATGACACTATCATTGTTCATATTGAGACCTTACAAATATAGTATTAAAGAAACTAGTGATCTGAGAAAGGAAACAAA
Organism: Eledone cirrhosa; assembly: GCA_964016885.1. NCBI lineage: Eukaryota > Metazoa > Mollusca > Cephalopoda > Octopoda > Eledonidae > Eledone > Eledone cirrhosa. The sequence continues at coordinate 13,015,451 of OZ024755.1, forward strand.
AGAAATGGAGGAGAAAAAAATATTTTGGATATGTGTTTATTTCTTTTATAAAAAGAATGAAGTGAAAAGAAAAAGTATACTTCACATAGAAGCTTTAAGTAAACAATTATTTGTGCATGGGTATGTGCATATGTGTTTGTGTGCAGGTATGGTCATATGTGTTTGAGTATGGGTTTGTGCATATGTGCTAGTGTGTGGATATGTGCATATATGTTTGTGCGTGTTTATGTGTATACATGTGCATGCACATACCAGCATACTGTTCGTTATTTCTCTATCTCTCTCACTTTTTTCCTGCTACTCAGTATGTATACTCCCCCTTCAACCCATATGTTGTTTCTCTGCAGTACTTGAATACTTTCAGGTTTAGAATGTTATTTATATTTTGTACTGCAAAACATTATTGAAAATTACAAAATAGCCCTATGACTGCATTACATTAAAAATCAAACTCTTTATTGCAAATTTTCACAATGATTTTTCTACTAGTAAGAATACTATAAACATTTGAATTAACAAATCCATTTTTACATATTTTTTGCTTAATCATATAAAAAATAAATAACTTTGTCATTAGTACACTATGACGGAAGGTTTTTACATAGATATGAACAGAGCTTTGTCTCAATGAACCAGAAGGTGGTTTCACAAACGGATTATAGCAGTTGCATAGTTGGGGAATATTTTGTTTCACTTTTGACTGTTATCTTTTTGTTATCTTTTCATTACCAATTTTGAATGATTGAAATATAGTTTGGAAAATTTTAAAAACCTAAAATGGTTGGGGTGGTGGTTATGGTGGTGATGATGATTATATTAGTGGTGCTACTTTTTGTAGTGGTAGCTTTTGGTGTTAGCTGTTATAATCATTTAATCACACATTTAATTACACAGTGAACAATTATACACTGTGTAATTATCATCATGTAATTATCACTGTGTAATTATCATTGTGTAATTATCAGTGAATTTTTTTTTTTTTTTTTTTTTTTTTTTACATTTCACACCTATGAAGGTTTAGCTGACCTCATATGAGGTTGCATCTCACAAGAGGTTTCATGGGTGTTTTAGTACCCATCAAAAATGATTGGGTTTATAGTAAAAAATATTTTATTTAATCATTCCTTGATTACAACATTCTATGTAAATATACTTGAATCTTCGATTTTCCTTGACCTTCTCCCTCTTGTCTCTCCACTCATTGCCATATTTCATTTTGTATTCATTTAAATCAATTAGAATTATTTCTTCTATGCTATGCATACATGTTTACTAAATTAATGTGACCTTATTCCAAATATGTATCCTTCATCCATTCATCTTTGGACTGTGATTAGGGTTTAAGATTTGTTATTGTTATTGTCCCAAGGTGGTAAATATTGTTATTGTCCCACATTGGTAAATATACATAGATAACTATAAATTGACAATGAAACAAACAAATAGATAGGTAGGTAGACAAAGAGATAGAGATAAATAGACAGACAGACAGATAAGTAGATAGATGGATAGATAGATGTAGTTGTCTGAAGATAGATACATAGGTAGGTAACTATAGATAGCTGGACATCTTGAGAAAGAGAAGGGATTACTATTTCTCTGTTGGAGTTAGCATAAAGTGGTTGTCACTGACACTTGCTTTTCTTGTAAATATATATATCATCATCATCATCATCATTTTACGTCCGCTTTTCCCTGCTTACAAGGGTGGCACGGGAACTGATTCTGGCTTGATTTCTACAGCTGGATGCTCTTCCTAACACCAACCTCATTTACAGTGAGTGCTGGGTGCTTTTTTGCCGTAGCACCTCCACGACCACTTTGCAGTGGAATGATAGGGATCCCAGTCCCTATCATCTCATTTCTACAGCTGAGTAAACTGGAGCAATGTGAAATAAAGTGTCTTGCTCAAGGAAACAACACATCACCCGGTCTGAGAATTGAACTCACAACCTTTCGATTGCAAGGCCAATGCTCTAACCACTAAACCATGTGCCTCCATATTATATATATAAGAATAACATGAAGAAAGATGCTGATGTTACATAAATCGTTTATATATATATATGTCTGCAGTTGTTCATATCTATGCAGTTTTAGTTAGCCTCCTATGAGGTGTTTTCATGGAAGGGGTCCCACTTGTATGCAAACATATGTATGTTATTATTACAACATGAGAGCAATGTCATCTTCTCCCTGCCTTTCTCTGTCACACACACCACTCTCTCTCTAAACAAATGGTGTTCCTTTTCTCTCTCTATCTATGTACATCTCTTTTGCTTGTCGCTCCTCCTCTCTATATAAAGTGAGCATGATGGACAGAGGGACAGACAGACAGCGCACTTATTATAATATAAATTACAGCTCACTCTTATGCATGTTTGGCTGGCCTCATACAAGGCTTTATCCCATAGGAGGTTCTTTGGGTGTTTATAATGATACGTGTTGCAGTCCTACCAGAGAAAGGAAATGTGAACTGAAGTGTCTTGCTCAAGAACACAATGTCCTGCTCAAGTTAAGGAATTGAACCCACAACTTTATGTGTGTGAGTCAAACACCTTAACCACGAGGTTATGTACTGTCACAATAATTATCACAGTAATTATTACTGTGTAATTATCAATGCCATTTAAGCAATGATCATTAAGAAATGTTTTCATTAATTCCATGTTTAGTAATGTGAACAATGAAGTTCCAACAAGAAACTCCCAAAAATGTTTATTTACTTTCTCTGTGTTCCACAGGCAGTCAGTGTTTACTTGTAAATTAACATACGCTTAAGTAATTAATGTCGTTATCCAAGACTTTAATTAAACTTCACCAACATAAATATTCATTGCTATTATTGTTTTTACATGTATTGTTTTTATCATCATTTAACAGATGTAAACAATGATGATGATGATGATGATATATGTGTTGTTGCTGTTGTTGATGTTATTTAGTTTTTCATTGGCTCTGTTCATGTTGATCTATGAGCACAGGCAGGGCTGTGTGGTTGAGTTTACTTCACTGGATTGGCAGTATCGGTAGAGCGTAAGACACCATGCTGCATAGCATAGAGTTACGGCCCTTTGCGTTCTGAGTTCAAATCCCACTGATGTTAGCTTTGCCCTTCATCCTTACAGGGTTGATAAAATAAAGTACCAGTAATGCACTGGTGTCAATTTAATCAACTTTCCCCCTCCCCTTCAAATTGCTGGCCTTGTGCCTAAAGTAGAAACAATTATTATATGGACGGTGGATTGGCAGTATCATTAGAGCGTCTGACACTATGATTTGCAACACCGAGTTATGGCCCTTTACGTTCTGGTTTCAAATCCTTCTGAGGTTAACTTTGCCTCTCATCCTTACGGAGTCGATAAAATAAAGTACCAGTAATGCACTGGGGTAATTTCTGGCCTTGTGCCAAAAGTAGAAACAATTATTATTATTATGCCTTTCATCCTTACGGGGTCAATAAAATAAAGTACCAGTAACGCACTGGGGTAATTTCTGGCCTTGTGCCAAAAGTAGAAACAATTATTATTATTATGCCTTTCATCCTTACGGGGTCAATAAAATAAAGTACCAGTAATGCACTGGTTAATTTGCTGGCCTTGTGCCTAAAGTAGAAACAATTATTATGAAATTTTAACTTATTACATGGTTTGTGGTGGTGTTGATGATAGTGGTGGTGGCAGTGGTGTTGTTGCTGGTGGTGGTGGTGTTGTTGCTGGTGGTGGTGGCAGTGGTGTTGTTGCTGGTGGTGGTGGCAGTGGTGTTGTTGCTGGTGGTGGTGGCAGTGGTGTTGTTGCTGGTGGTGGTGGCAGTGGTGTTGTTGCTAGTGGTGGTGGCAGTGGTGTTGTTGCTAGTGGTGGTGGCAGTGGTGTTGTTGCTGGTGGTGGTGGCAGTGGTGTTGTTGCTGGTGGTGGTGGCAGTGGTGTTGTTGCTGGTGGTGGTGGCAGTGGTGTTGTTGCTGGTAGTGGTGGCAGTGGTGTTGTTGCTGGTGGTGGTGGCAGTGGTGTTGTTGCTGGTGGTGGTGGCAGTGGTGTTGTTGCTGGTGGTGGTGGCAGTGGTGTTGTTGCTGGTGGTGGTGGCAGTGGTGTTGTTGCTGGTGGTGGTGGCAGTGGTGTTGTTGCTGGTGGTGGTGGCAGTGGTGTTGTTGCTGGTGGTGGTGGTGGCAGTGGTGTTGTTGCTGGTGGTGGTGGCAGTGGTGTTGTTGCTGGTGGTGGTGGCAGTGGTGTTGTTGCTGGTGGTGGTGGCAGTGGTGTTGTTGCTGGTGGTGGTGGCAGTGGTGTTGCTGCTAGTGGTGGTGGCAGTGGTGTTGTTGCTGGTGGTGGTGGCAGTGGTGTTGTTGCTGGTGGTGGTGGTGGCAGTGGTGTTGTTGCTGGTGGTGGTGGCAGTGGTGTTGTTGCTGGTGGTGGTGGCAGTGGTGTTGTTGCTGGTGGTGGTGGCAGTGGTGTTGTTGCTGGTGGTGGTGGCAGTGGTGTTGCTGCTAGTGGTGGTGGCAGTGGTGTTGTTGCTGGTGGTGGTGGCAGTGGTGTTGTTGCTGGTGGTGGTGGCAGTGGTGTTGTTGCTAGTGGTGGTGGCAGTGGTGTTGCTGCTAGTGGTGGTGGCAGTGGTGTTGTTGCTGGTGGTGGTGGCAGTGGTGTTGTTGCTGGTAGTGGTGGCAGTGGTGTTGTTGCTGGTGGTGGTGGCAGTGGTGTTGTTGCTGGTGGTGGTGGTGGCAGTGGTGTTGTTGCTGGTGGTGGTGGCAGTGGTGTTGTTGCTGGTGGTGGTGGCAGTGGTGTTGTTGCTAGTGGTGGTGGCAGTGGTGTTGCTGCTAGTGGTGGTGGCAGTGGTGTTGTTGCTGGTGGTGGTGGCAGTGGTGTTGTTGCTGGTAGTGGTGGCAGTGGTGTTGTTGCTGGTGGTGGTGGCAGTGGTGTTGTTGCTGGTGGTGGTGGTGGCAGTGGTGTTGTTGCTGGTAGTGGTGGCAGTGGTGTTGTTGCTGGTGGTGGTGGCAGTGGTGTTGTTGCTGGTGGTGGTGGTGGCAGTGGTGTTGTTGCTGGTG
>OZ024755.1:13022982-13075482 GCA_964016885.1 Eledone cirrhosa
ATATGTATGTATATGTGTGTGTGTGTGTATATATATATATATGTATTAATATGTATTTGTACTTATGTGTGTATATACATATAGGTGTAAGTATATATATGTATATATACACATATGAGCAAGAAGTGGCCTCCTGACCTGAATTTTCTCATAACGTGACAACCTGTGTAACCCATGCAAGCATGGAAAATGGAGGTTAAATGATGATGATGATGATGATGATTATATATATATATGTGTGTGTGTGTGTATATATATATATATATATATGAGAGAGAGTGAGAAATATGGCATAAGTGAAATCCAGAAGAATTAATCTTTGTGTATTTGACAAGGTTATTAATATTAGCAATAATAGTTTCTTCTTACAAAGGCACAAGCCTTCATTATTAAGCTGCTGTTCGGAACATAACTTAACAAAGGTTCTTATATAAAATTATGATGGAAGGTTTTGAGATAAATATAAACAATTTAAAAACAAAGAGCTTTGTATCATTGAACCAAGATGTAGTGTGTGTGTGTGTGTGTGTGAGTGAGTGAGTGTGTGTGTATGAGAGAGTGTGTATGTGTGTGAGAGAGTGTGCGTGTGTGTGTGTGTAGATGTGCATATTTATAGTGAGTGTGTATGTAAATGCATGTGTGTATGTCTGTGTGTGTGAGCAACATAAAAAAAAGGAAAGAAACAAATTATAGAGATTATTGTTTAAAGAAAGCCAAGAAGTTTCTAAAAGATTCTAGAAGCTTCTAAAAGATTCTAGAAGCTTCTATAGTAATTCCATAGAATTTCTTTTATTCTTTTACTGGGTTTCAGTTATAATATGGTAGCCATTCTTATACTTGGAAACAAAGAGAAAAATCAGAACAATCAGAATATTGAATGTGTGTGTGTGCATGCGCATGTGTGTATGTGTGTCTCTGCGTGTATGTATGTATGTGTGTCATTGTGTGTATATGTGTGTGTCTGCATGTGTGTCTGTGTGTATGCAAATGAATATGTGCATCTCTGTGTGCATATGTATATGGATATCTATATCTGTCTCTGTTTGCATGCGTGTCTGTATGTGCATCTGTGTATGCATATTTGTCTCTGTGTGTATGTGTCTCCCTATGTGGACATGTGTGTATGTGTATGTATGTACATGTGTGTATGTGCATGTGTGTATGTACATGTATTTACATGAATGTATGTACATGTGTGTATGTACATGTGAGTATGTACATGTGTGTATGTACATGCATGTATGCATGTGTATGTACATATATATATATATATATATTTGTACATGTGTGTATGTGCGTACTTCTGTGTATGAGTGTGTGCATGCATGTGTGTGGATGCATGTGTGTGCATATATGTGTATCATTTGAATAGTTACTGTTTGTTTTTCTGTTATGTTCTTAAGAACCATGCAACAATGGCACCATCTCATGTTGAGACTCAGCAAACACAATCTATTGAGAAATAAATTGAGAGAGAAACTGTTTTGAACTATTTCTGGACAGAGAAAAAAAAAAACCTTCACTTGACTTCTAATCACATATCATCATCATCATCATCATCATTTCATTTTACGTCCGCTTTTTCCCTGCTTGCAAGGGTGGGACGGGAACTGATTCTGGCTTCTTGATTTCTACAGCTGGATGCCCTTCCTAACACCAACCTCATTTACAGTGAGTGCTGGGTGCTTTTTTGCCGTGGCACCTCCACGACCACTTTGCAGTGGAATGATAGGGACCCCAGTGCCTATCATCTCATTTCTACAGCTGAGTTAACTGGAGCAATGTGAAATAAAGTGTCTTGCTCAAGGAAACAACACATCACCCGGTCTGAGAATTGAACTCACAACCTTTCGATTGCAAGGCCAATGCTCTAACCACTAAGCCATGTGCCTCCATATGTAATCATGAAATAAAAGTAAAAGTTAAAAAACCCCCTTTCGTCACGAATCACCATGGGATTTACACCTAGAAAGTTTCCCTCTGAGGCACAAGACCGGGCAAGGTTGTTTGTGGAAGACCACTAGTTGCCCCTGCATACCAGCCTCCCCTTCTCCATGCCACTGGTGATGTCCAAGGGAAAGGCAATGGCCGATACAGCTTGACACCAGCGAAAATGGACATTCAATGGTGATGATGATGATATATATATATATCGTCCGACTACCCCCACCCCATCCACACCACCCCCTTAAATGTGAAGTTATGTTGGTACCACAACATCCAGTCCGAAACAAATGAGGTCGTGTAGGTGTCACGACAAAAAAACACACAGTCCACGCTGTAATGTGGCCGTGTAGGTAACACGGTAAAAACCTCCCAGTACACACTGTAAACGTGGTTGGTGTTGGGAAGGGCTTGTATGTGTGTTTCTGCGTGTTTGTGCTTGTGTGTTTGTGCTTGTGTGTGTGTCATCTTACAAACTGCTGTGACTCCACTTTATTGTTTTGTTTGTCTCATCTTCCTGCTTAGTTCATCTTCAGAAAATAATAAAAGGCAACTTCCCTTCTGACTTTCATGTTTAGAAGTGGTTACATCATCATCATCATCATCATCACAGCAGTTTATAAGATGATACACACACACACATATATATCATCATCATCACCATCATCATATATATATCATCATATATATATCATCATATATGTATCATCATCATCATCATCATCACAGCAGTTTATAAGATGATACACACACACACATATATATCATCATCATCACCATCATCATATATATATCATCATATATATATCATCATATATGTATCATCATCATCATCATCATCACAGCAGTTTATAAGATGATACACACACACATATATATCATCATCATCATCACCATCATCATATATATATCATCATATATATATCATCATATATGTATCATCGTCATCATCTTCATCTTCAGCATCATCGTCGTCTTTGTCATCATCATCATCATTGTAGTTGCCGTCATCATGATCATCATCATTATTTTATGCCCACTTCCCATGACATCATAGGCAGGACAGGTTGTCTCCTTTCCATATTGGTATGGGTTGGACAGATCAAGACCATCTCCTTGCCATGATGTCCATGCTGGCATGGGTTGGATGAGGTAGGTTGAGTAGAAGGTGGAGTGAAGTGGGAGGGGAAGGGGAGCATGGGGGGACGGGGGGGGGGGGGGGGGGGGTAGATGATTAATCATATCAAACAGGGTCAATAGTTATTATAATGGAGTAGAGAGGAAGTTGTTCTAATTGGTGACCTTTTAGGTCAGTAATCCATCAGTTTAAACACAGACACAACACAGATCCCTAACTATACAGAGGGTAAGCTGAAATGTTCATATGCTGACTAAGGAATGATGCTAGGGTTGTGAAATCTTGCATGCATTAATTTCAACTCTTCTTATTAATAACTGTTATATATATATACACAAAAGGCAGTGGTTTGGCAGTATAGGTAGAGGGTCGGACGCCATGCTTTCTAGCATAGTTACGTCCCTTTACAGTCTGAGTTCAAATCCTGCTAAGGTTAATTTTGCCTTTCATCCTTATGGGGTCGATAAAATAAAGTACCAATAATGCACTGGATAATTGTTGGCCTTGTGCCAAAAGTAGAAACAATTATATATACACATATGCACATACATATATATACTGTTAACAGTAGGAGTAGCTCTCTAATAACTGTATTGTTTCTTTCTAGGGACTATGTTGAAAAATAAACCTCATTTGGTCATTCCATGAGAGTATCTTGGTTGGCCTATGAACTTTTCAGCCGACCCTTGTATAGCATTAACTTTTTCATTACTAAATTTCTAGTGAATGAGATTTGTGAAATTATTTTGAAAATAATCAAGAATTTGGTGAGATTCAGAAAAAGAACTAAATTTTTCATTATTTAGTGGGTAATTAAAATATAACTTACATAGGTTTCTTACATAAAATTATGATGGAAAGTGTTAAGATAAATATAAAGACTTAAACCCTTTTGTTACCATATTTCTAATTTCCAGGTAATTTCGAAAATAATTAAGAATTTGGATGGATTTAGTTAAATAACAAACTTATTTAGCAGGCGTTGGCGGACTTATCTTAAGTTTTTGCATAAAATTATGATGGGAGGTTTTTAGATAAATATATGCACTTCAAAATAAACAGCTTTGTATTCAAGCGCCAGGAGCAGTTTCAGGTGGTTTGGTATCAAAAAAGCTGATATTGGCATAAAGCACACACATTTCCCTATATATATATATACACACACACACACATGTACATACACACACACACATGGTTTCCATGTTTTGTTAATTCTATCTCAAACTTAAATGTCTCTAATTTCAAACTGACTTCCTTTCATCAAAGTATATAATATTTAGTCATGGATATTCTACAGATATAGTTTATTCTCCGCCTAATTCTCCTGGGGGCACTCACTTTCCTTTTTCGACTAAACAGTAAAAAAATTTAAAACAGAAAAACATAATCACCAGCATCGGCATATCATTTTACAATTTTTTCCATACTGGCATGGGTTGGATGGGTTATCATGTCTGAGACAAGACATGGTCAGACAACCATGTCTTGCTCATATGTTTCATATTTTGGCATCGTTTCAACAGCTGGATGTCTCTCTTAATGCCAACCACTTTACAAAGTGTACTGGGTAATTTTTATCATGGCACCAGTGCAACTACTTTCAGTGTGTACTAGGTGATTTTTATCATGGCACCAGCACTACCACTTTACAGAGTGTACTGGGTGTATTTTATCATAGTACAAACACTACCACTTTAGAGGGTGTACTGGGAGATTTTTATCATGGCACCAGCACTAATACTTCACCGAGTGGAATGGGTGCTTTTTATCATGGCATCAGCTCTTCCATTTCACAGAGTGGAATGGGTGCTTTTTATCATGGCATCATCTCTACCAGTTTAAAACGTGTACAAGATGATGTTTGTCATGGCACCAGCACTACCACTTTACAGAACATACTGGGTACTTTTTAGTGTGGCACCAACATTAGAGAGGTTGTCATATCCTTTTTTTCACTCTCACATCTCCTGTCTTCTTTATTCGTCTGAATGTGTTTGCAATGGTAATGGGAATATTGGAACCATTCCATAATAGTGTCGTATAGCTCTGAGAGGATTAAAAAAGAAAGAAATTTTTAAACTGGTAGGGGGTTGTGTGGGGAGGGCAGTGTGGTGTCTATGACCCAGTTTTTATTCCACACTTGAAAATTATTTCAAATTAGTTGCCATAGTTACCAACTGACCCTTGGGAATGTAATAAATTCTATTTCCTTTCTCCGCCCTTTATAAATATAAGATTTTATAACTTATATGAAATCCATATATATATATATATATATATATAAATTTGTGTGTTTGTATATATGTATATATATATATATATATAACAAATGGTTTATCGCTCTACATTTATATATATATGTGTATATATATATTTCGTTTCTGAATTTGTTTAGCAAGATTCTTTATCTGTATATATATATATATATATATATATATATATATATATATATATATATATATAGCTTAGAGTTTAGACTCAATGGGGTCATTTACAATCATTTCAGCTCTAAGAATCGCTTCTGAGCAGAATAAATATATATATATATATATATATATATATATATATATATATATATATATATATATATATAACAAATGGTTTATCGCTCTACATTTATATATATATATTATATATATATATTTATATATATATTATATATATATATATTATATATATATATATTATATATATATTATATACATATATTATATATATTATATATATATATATATATATATATATATATATATATATATATATATATATTTATATATATATATATATAAACACACACACGTCTGCTGGAGGTGTGAGTGTATATTATTTTGTTATAGCTGCAAAGCTATACTAATCTACTGGGTACATTTCACCGTGGCACCAACACTAGAGGGGTTATTTATGTCCCTAGCAGGACTGATGGGTCATCTTAATCTTCCATTCTTATTACTTGTTCTTTTAAGCTTGGTCACATTAATGAGAGATTTGTTGTCTTGTGAAATACATTAAATTAAATATGGAATTTTTAAAAAGTGTTGTTTTGTATTATCGAACCAGAACCAGTTTTTGTCAGGTTGGCGTCAAAAGTGTTAAAAAATAGTTTTCTTGGTCTGATCTGATGACCAGCTCCTCTACTTTTTACATTCTGTATTCAAATTGTGTTTCTTTCTACCAGGATTTGTCACTTGTAGGTAATCAAAGCTATAGAAAGATGAATGGAAACATAGATTTCTTGGTCTGATTTCATGATTGGCTCCTTTTTTTTCTTCTGTGAGGAGTTGTAACTGACAGACAGTCTCAACAATAGAAAGACAAATGGAAATGTAGTTTCATTGGTCTAATCTGATAATCAGCTCCTTTCTTTTCTTCTGTCAGGAGTTGTGACTGACAGACAGTCTCAACAATAGAAAGACAAATGGAAATATAGTTTTATTGGTCTAATCTGGTAATCAGCTCCTTTCTTTTCTTCTGTCAGGAGTTGTGACTGACAGACAGTCTCAACAATAGAAAGATAAATGGAAATATAGTTTCATTGGTCTAATCTGGTGATCAGCTCCTTTCATCGGACAGGAATTGCAACCAGTAGATAGTATCAGAAATGGAAAGACCAATAGAAACAGTTTCCTTAGTCTGATCTGACAACAGGCTCCTTTCTTAATTTACTACAGTTAAACACAAACGTTTGCTTATATATATATATATATAATCTGTGTGTGTATGTATGTATGTATGTATGTATGTACGTGTGTGCATGCATGTGTGTGTGTTGGCTAGTACATGTAGGAGGGATGTAAAGTAATATTTTGTTTGTTGTTGTTTTTTCTGTTCAACTATCTCCTGTTTCAATTGGACTTTTGTGTGTGTGTGTATGTATGTCTATATATATATATATAGACACTATTTTCTTTGGCTTACTCCTCCTACACCCTTCCTTGTATTAAATTATTGAAGCAGTGTATGCCTCTTTGTGTGTGAGTATGTGTATGCTGGCCCGTGGATGTCTGTGTCACTATTTTTTTCACAATTTTTTACCATGGCAGATCAGATGAGCTATTTATATTCCTGTAAGCAACACCACCACCACCACCACATTTGTACACCACTACCACACCACTGCAAACAACAACACATCCACCATACCACCAACAACAACAGCACCACCACCACCACCATCCTCACTACATCACTACCACTACACCACTACCACTACACAAACAATACATCCACACCACCATTACACCACTGCCACCACTCCATCATCATCATCAGCAACAGAGCAGCAGCACTGCCACTACCACTACACCACCACTATTACACCACCACTACCACTACACAAACACTACATCCACACCACCATTACACCACTGCCACCAGCCCATCATCATCATCAGCAACAGAGCAGCAGCACTGCCACTACCACTACACCACCACCATTACACCACCGCCACACCACCACTACACGGCCACCACACCACCACCACTATGACAAAGACAGTCATTGTCCTTCAAATTTCTTCCATCATGAAACAGGTTACTCTTTACAGGTGATTTATTTATTTATTTATTGTCCCCCCCCCCACACACACACACACCACACTCCACATACACCACACACACAGTCTACACACACACACTCCACCACTACCATCACCACCACTTTCACCACCTCCAATACTACAATCACGACCCTCGCCAACACCACTACTACAATCACCACCACCACCACCCTCACCAACACCACTTCTACAATCTCCACCACCACCACCCTCACCAACACCACTTCTACAATCACCACCACCACCCTCACGAACACCACTATTACAATCACCACCACCACCACCACCCTCACCAATAACACTATTACAATCACCACCACCACCATCCTCACCAACACAACTTCTACAATCACCACCACCACCACCCTCACCAACATCATTACTACAATCACCACCACCACCCTCACCAACACCACTTCTACAATCACCACCACCACCCTCACGAACACCACTATTACAATCACCAACAGCCTCACTAATACTACCACCAACGCCACAACCACCACCCTCACCATCATTACCACCAAACCCTCACCACCACCACTACCACCAACACCACTATTACAATCACCACCACCAACACCACTATTACAATCACCACCACCCTCACCAACACTATTACAATCACCAACATCACCAAGAGCCTCACTAATACTACCACCAACACCACAGCCACCACCCTCACCATCATTACCACCAAACCCTTACCACCACCACTACCACCAACACCACTAGTACAATCACCACCACCACTGTTTTTTTCTTTCTTTCTACCTCCTTTATCTTATTTTTATTCCACTTTTGCGTTTTTCTTCTTTTTTTTTTGTTTCCATTCTTTTAATTTTTTTCTTTTCGGTTGTAGTTGTTGTAGTTGTTGTAGTAGTTGTAGTTGTTGTTATAGTTGTAGTTTTGTAGTTGTAGTTGTATTTGTAGTAGTTGTTGTTGTTATAGTAGTAGTTGTAGTAGGTATGGTTGTAATTGTAGTAGCTGCTGTTGTAGTACTGTCAGTGTTATGTCTATATAATAAGATGGCAGGAGTTTATTTCTCAAGTTGTAGATTTTCATCTCTCAACACAACTAATTGCCTCAGAATAGCCAAGCTTCTTCTTTAAACACACATACACACACATACATACAAATACATTTGATCTAAGCTTTTATGTCTTAGTGGTTAGAGCATTGGCCTTGCAATCGAAAGGTTGTGAGCTCAATTCTCAGACCGGGTGATGTGTTGTTTCCTTGAGCTTTATTTCACATTACTCCAGTTTACTCAGCTGTAGAAATGAGATGATAGGGACGGGGGTCCATATCATTCCACTGCAAAGTGGTCGTGGAGGTGCCACGGCAAAAAAGCACCCAGCACTCACTGTAAAATGAGGTTGGTATTAGGAAAGGCATCCAGCTGTAGAAATCAAGCCAGAATCAGTTCCCGTCCCACCCTTGCAAGCAGGGAAAAAGCGGACGTAAAATGAAATGAATGAATGAATGAAATGAATGAATATATATATCGATATATATATCCAGGAAGCTCCAACCGTTAAGGTTGTCTTTTTTTCCGGGTATGTCAATATTTATTTATAAAACAAATCTGTATTTTATCTGATGAAAGCGCACCATAATTTGCCTTGGTGGCCCTTGAAATATGTATAATAAAATAAATATGGTTTTATAAATATAGTTTCCATTTATTAATATATTATATATATATATATATATATATATATATATATATTGAAAGAGTGAAGAATAACATGGTCAACAGTACAAAAAAGGGTTTTCATCATCATCATCATCATACGTCCGCTTTTCCCTGCTTGCAAGGGTTGGACGGGTCCTATTCAGCACAGCATCTCTCCACCCGTCACAGTCCTTCGTCATCTCCTCGGTGAGTTTCAGCGATCTGAGGTCTGTTCTCATCACCTCCACCCATGTTTTTCGTGGTCTACCTCTACTGCGCCTTCCCTCCACTGGGACTTCCCTCCACTGGGACTTCCTGGCACTTCTTCACCCATCCGTCAACAGTATAAAAAAGGGTTTTATTTACAGTATTAACAATTGTTTCTGATGATCTGGTTAAGCTAACATCATATTTAAAATTGGGTGGCACAGCTTCAAGTGTTCAGCAATTTTTAGACAACTTAATCAGTGAAACAATTGTTAATACTGAAAATAAAACCCTTTTTTGTACTATTGACCATGTTATCCTTCACTCTTTCAATATTATTACTCCAAGATAAACTTACATAGGAATTCAAGAGAACTCAAAGACTCACTTCTGGGGGGGGGGGGTAGTCTTTCTTCCTCCCGCACATTGACTTGGCTTGATTGGTTGGTTTGTTGGCTGGTTGACTTGTTGGCTTGTTGACTAGTTGGTTGCTGGCTGATTGGTTTGTTGGTTGGTTGGTTGGTTGGTTGGTTGGTTCACTGACTGGCTAGTTGGTTTGTTGGTTGGATTGCTGGCTGATTGGTTGATTGGTTTGTTAGTTGATTAATTGATTAGCTTTGTTGGTTGGATTGCTTGCTGGCTGGTTGGCTGGCTGGCTTGCTATTTAGCTGGATTGCTGGCTTGGCAACTGCTTGGCTTATAAGCTAGTTGGCATGATACCTGATTGGCATACTAGTTAGTTGGTTGGCTGGTTGATTGGTTGACTTGCTGGCTAGATGGTTGGTTGGTTGGTTGGTTGGTTGGTTTGCTATTTAGCTGGATTGCTGGCTTGGCAACTGCTTGGCTTGCAAGCTAGCTGGTTGATTGGTTACTCTCTGATGTTTTGTATTGTTGTGAACTATTTCAGTAAATTCCCCTCACCCTACCTCAATCACAACATAAGAGCAACAACAACAACACTAGCATAACAAAAGCCAAAACCACAACAACAACACTACCACAACAAAAGCCAAAACCACAACACCATTACCACCAATAGCAACAACCACAATAACAAGAGCAACAGTGGTGGTGGTAATAGTAATTGTGGTGGTAGTGATAGTAGTAGTAGTGGTGGTGGTGGTGGTGGTTGTAGCGGTGGTGGTGGTGGTGGTGGTAGTAGTAGTAGTGTTGGTGGTAATAGTGGTAGTAGTAGTAGTAGTGGTGCCGGTAGTAGTAGTAGTAGTAGTAGTGGTAGTAGTAGTGGTGGTAGTAATAGGTGTTGATAAAATTAAATATAGCAGTGATCTTTCTGACATTCTCTATAGTTTACAAAAGCTGGGTCAACTTCCTCTCTTCATTTACTATATATTTATATATATTGTTTTTGTTTATGTTTAGTCACAGACCATGTTGTCGTTTTTTGTGATGGTGGTGGTGGATGGATGCGTTATTGTGGTAGTGTTGTTGTTGTTAGTGGTGTTGTTTTGGTGTTAATATTGTTCATAAGTACAGGTGTTATGTTGTTGTTGATGGTGGTAGAAGGTTGGTATTGCTACTGGTGTTGTTTGTGTTGTTATAGCTGTTGTTTCCATGACAAGTTGATGTTGTTAAGTAGATATTGACTTATAGCTGGTCTAAGGTGTGTGTTTAAGGTTTTTTCCTCATTGCTGTTTAGTTAGGGAAAGTAGGGCAGTACCCATGACCCTTTTGGGGGTCTCTGAGACTGGTGAAGAGACTGTATCTAAAAATATCCCCTAATAATTTTATGTAAGAACCTTTGTTGTGTTCCAAAAACTAGCTTAATAATAAGAAAGTTAGTTATATTACAAAATTCCTTCAAATATTTGATTATTTGAAAAATTATTTGAAAAATCATAGGCAGTAATCTTTAAATATAGTGAATTGTGTGATTGTGCTTATTTGCACCAGTAATAAACCAAGGCACATCTGGGTAATGCTACTAGTGATTCAGTAAATATTTTTAGTGCAAATAGATTGTTGTAAATTACTTTTGTTCATAACCTTATCCATGTATAATTCATGATGTTAACCTCATATTTTATCATCCGATCTGATCTGTTATTGATTTATTTGAAGCTTTAGTATCTAGGAAACTGAAATGGAATATAGCAGGGATAAAGAATGTTTTTAATGTTATTAGATGGAGTCAAGGTGTTATTAGAGAGTATGGCTTGCAATATCAGTGCTTTTATGTTCCTCTTCTATGACTGCAGTGTGTTCACAAACATGGCTGGATGGTTAAGAAATTCCTTTTGTAATCATAAAGCTTTCAATTGTTTGATAAACAATTGTTCAATTAATGAATTATGTTTTAGTGGTTGAGTAATTCACAGACATTTGTCCTTTTAATGTAATTCTCAGGCAGAATCAATGATATGATGTATGACAAGAGCTAAACCTTTGAATTACAGGGTACAGTTCATCTTGAATTAATATGTAAGTGGTTGAGTATTCCACAGACACGTGTACTTTTAATGTAATTCTCAGGCAGAATCAAGATGTGTGTGTATATCATCATCATCATCATCACTGTTTTACGTCCGTTCTTCCACGCTAGCATGGGTTAGATGGGTTGTCCTGTTGTGGGCAGTGTCCAGTCGGCTGACCTTGTCTTGCCTATACGGGAGTGTGTATATATATGTATATATATATATATGCATGTATGTGTGTGTGTATATATATATATATGTATATATATATATATGCATGTATGTGTGTGTATATATATATATGTATATATATATATATATGTATGTGTGTGTATATATATATATGTATATATATATATATATGCATGTATGTGTGTGTATATATATATGTATATATATATATATATATGCATGTATGTGTGTGTGTATATATATATATATGTATATATATATATATATGCATGTATGTGTGTGTGTATATATATATATATGTATATATATATATATATATGCATGTATGTGTGTGTGTATATATATATATGTATATATATATATATGCATGTATGTGTGTGTATATATATATATATATGTATGTATATATGTGTATATATATATATATATGCATGTATGTGTGTGTATATATATATATATATATATATATATATATATGCATATATATATATATATATATATGTATGTAGATATGCATACATGTTTGTATGTATTTATGTATGTATGTTGTGGTCAATGGTAACAACACAAACCAGCCAATGAAGGGTTGTCATGTTCTTTCATTCAAACATTTTGTCTTTCTGAGATGCAGAACCTCAGATAGATGTTACTTCATGATCCCAGTGGAGGACAGGATTGCTATGTTTATAATTGAAAACAACTTACTAGAAAAAATCCTACCACCAAAAAAAACCCCTACCATCATTAGGTGCAAGCCCACACTTTATAATGATAATAATGAAATTATTGTGTACAGTGCTCAGGTGCACTACAACTCATCAAAGGTGCATGTATAGTACATAGAATAATGTACAAATGTCAGGAAAATAAACAGTGTATGAGTCATGATATAATAACAATAACAATAATGAAATATTGTGCACAGTGCCCAGGTGCACCACAACCCATCAAAAAAGTGCATGTACAGTACATAGGGCAATGCACAAACATCAGTAAAATGAACAGTGCACACATGTGTGCATGTGTATGGAAGGGGCACATCAGGTGTAGTTTTGGCGTATTTCGGGAAGCATGAGTGTCTTAAAGGATGCAGTGTCTCGGCAGCTAACAATTGACGCAGGCAGTTTGTTCCATGTTTCAGCAACTCTGAGCGTGAAAAAATGTCTGCGAAAGTCATGGGAGCTGAAATCACAACACTCCATGATTCTCCACATCTAACTCTTGGCATACCTCCTTCCTTCCCACCACCATCACCATCCTATACTGGTAATTTACTGCTAGTTAATAATTCTAGACAAGCTCTCAGAAATAGCTAGCATATTCAGTCTACACATCTCGGCTAATAACCTAGTACAAGTGACAGGACACATCATCTATAATTAGGAAAATATATTTGTTTCATAGAGAGCTGTCAGTTGCAAAGGCCAAACAGTACTGGACTCTTGACTCACGCAGTTATCAGGGATTGCATCATGCTGTAGCTATTATAACATGTTCTTCACTCTTAACATCCTCTAATGATTTAGCAGGGAGTATCTAAATATGGGGTTTGTTCATTCAAATGTTTATAGTATAATAAGTCTGCAGTAAAGGCCCTTCCATCAACAATTCATCTTTTATGAGCTCGCAGCAATCTCTATTTGTAGACAGGTTTTGCTATAGACTTCAATTTTCAATGTTGATGCAACCAATGATGTATCTATATGCTTGTTAAATAACATCCTACAATAATTTAGCAGAAATGGGTTGGTTCTTTCAAATATTTATAGTATCTTTACTTCTGGACGGATCTTTGTGAAAATATTCTTTATTATGCTAAATACTTTAATTTTCAATGTGACTCAGTTAATTATTCTAAAAATAATGTTATGTATGTGTAGTTGTTAATTAACTCTTAACATACTACAATGATTCAGCAAAAAGTATCTTAATTTGGGTTTGTTAATTCAAATGTTCATAGTAACTTTATGTGTGAACGAATCTTTGTGAAAATCTGCCTATTTAGAATAAAGACTTGCATTTTAACATGGTGCAGTCGTTTATGCTAAAAATAATATTGTGGGTATGGGAAGTTCATTGACTATTAATATCCTGTAGTGATTTAGCAGAAAATATCTAAATATGGCTTTATTAATTCAAGTATTTATATCTTTACGACTGGACAGATTGCTGTGAAAATTTGCTGGATTAGAATACAGAATAGTTTGATAGTTTTGTTGTCTGAGGCTGGCGGAATTTGTCTGTCTGGAGTCCATGTGTTATGGAGTTGGAACTAAAAGCTTTAACAAAATTCACCAATTAAAATCTCAAGTTACTCCTTCTTATTTACGGTTAGCAGTGTTCTCCAGCTGACTTTTCTGTTAATACTCCCAGAACATTACACACACGCACACACACACTCACACACACACACACACACACACACACACACACACACACACACACACACACACACACACACACACACACACACACACACACACACACACACACACACACACACACACACACACACACACACACACACACACACACACACACACACACACACACACACACACACACACACACACACACACTCTCTCCTTCTGGTTTCATTCATTAGACAACGACCATACTGGAGTATTGTTTTGAAAAGATTTTCTTGATTATATTGACACTCCAAACTTTTTGTCAAACTGCTAAGTTAGGAGACAGAAATAGTCACATACATACACACAAACTTGGCCATACCCACACATACAGACCTACATACACACACATGTATATATAAAATCTAATATATTTGCAATAATGGCAGTTTAACTCTTTCATGAACACATTTCTAATGAAAAACCTCTGCTTCTTAGTTTCAAATTATTTTGAAAATAATCAACAATTTGGAGAGATTTAGTAACATAACTAACTTTCTCATTATTTATTTGGTATGTGTGTGTATATATATATACATATGTAGGTAAGTATGTGAGCGTATGTGATATGTATGTGTATATGTATTTATGAACCTATGTGTGTAGATATGTATAGATGTAAATGTGTATGTGGGTATATGACTGTGTATATGTATGTGTGTGCAATATGTGTTTGTATGTGTGTTTATATATTTATGTATATAATACCATTTTCAGCTTTAATACAAGATATCACATTCTAGTAGAATAAGCAGAAATTTCTGGGGAGTTTTATAATGGTATAGGGATGTGGGGGGGGTGGGGGTAGGGAGGGAGGGTGTATGAGGTTGGTAAGGATAGAGAGGTAGGTAGATGGGAGGTTGGTGAGTGTAGTGAAGGAGGGGGGGGAGGTAGGTTTGGAGGTTGGTGAAACAGGAAGGATCAGAAGGAATAGAGAGTAAATGTGGAGTGAGAGTGGGGAGGGGAAGGAAAAAATAAAAACTATAATATTTCAGCTGCTCCAATATTTCAAAATCAAAATGAAATCATAAAAACATTTTAGAAATCCACTCCCCCCGCACACGCACACGCACACACAAACCCTCCACCACTACCCGCCTCAGGAAAATCTATAAAATAATAAAATTTTTCTTAAAATTTTATTTGGTAAAGTTAAAGAAAAACAAGAGCAAAGAAAAAATTCAATCTGTACCACTTCCTAAAGTTAATATTTGAGACTAACACTAGCACTACTACTACCAATACAACACTAGCTCTACTTTTATTACTATTATCAAAATCACTACATTCTTGCCCCCAAAATAGCTCTACTAGAAACAGCCCATATCCTATACAAAACATTACAATTCAATAGTACAGCTGAAATAGAATGATCTTTGCACACAACATATACCATATACAATAAGTGTCCTTAATAAAATAAAAGAACACAACTCATACATATACTATACATTAATAGCCAATAAAAGAACACAGTTTACATTATTACATATACCATACACAACAGAGCAAACACTAAAATAATGTAAGAAACAACAAGCTAACTCTCTCCTAACATAACAAAACAAGACTGGTGAGGTCAACTTTGTCTTTCATCCTTTTGAGGTCAATAAAATATAGTACCAGTCAAGTACTAGAGTTGATTTAGCACTTTCATTACCATACTTCTAATGAAAAACAATGTTTATAAATTTTGATATCATTTTGAAAATGATCAAAGATTTGGAGGGTTTTAGTAACATAACTTTCTCAATATTAAGCCGCTTGTTTGGAGCATAAATCTTACATTGAAGGTCAATATTTTGCTGATTTTCTGAGTTCAAATCCTGCCGAGGTTAGCTTTGCCTTTCATCCTTATGGGATCGATAAACTAAAGTACCAGTAATGCACTGGGGTCGATTTAATTATGTTCCCCTTATTGTTGGCCTTATGTCTAAATCAGAAACCAATATTTTGCCGATTTTTCACCAACTTCAAAGTCTATATAAATGACGTGCTAAAATATTTTTGCTTTGGAAGTGAATATTTCAACGATTTCATTTATGAGGTGAAATTTGTTTTTCCTATTTTTTATGTTTTGAATGAATATGGCCTTCAAAATGGTCAGAAATTGGTAATAGAGTTATGAAAAAAAAAACTATACCCTAAACGACACTTAAAATATTATAAATCTCAAAATAGTAAAACTTCATAAAAATATTCTCCACTCAAGAGAATTTCAAAACTGCACCATCTAAACATGGGGCTTGGTTTTTTACTCATTTCTTGAACATAAAACAGGGATTTGGCTTATATTTGAGTATATACAGTAATTTAACCCTTTAGCATTCACATTATTCTATATATACTATTATATTTTCATAGTAAATGCTTTAACTCACATAATTATCTCACATAATAACGAATCTATGAGATTTTGAAAGTATTTATTTTGAGAACAATACCTTAACATCAGTTTGAGTGACCAGTTACAGCCAGTTTCAACAGTAAAAGGTAAAGAATTCTGGTCGGTTTTGGCCGGTTTGAACATTAAAGTGTTAATTATACAAATTTGTATAAAACTGTGATCCTTTAAGGTTCAGTAATGTGTCTCCCTGAGGTCTGTGTCCTTAGCAACTTCCTAGTTAGCCTTAATGGTAGCACCAACCCTGGGTAGGAGTCAGTTAAACCAATATAAACTGTACCTCCTTCCACACACAATGTTTGTGTCTTGTAGCCAAAATTTGTTGTTATTGCCACCTAATAACAGAAATAACTTTCTAGGGAAGTAAGGGGGCTCCTCCATTACAAATGGCAAAATCAGATTGGATGGAAAAGGGGACATAGAAGCTAATTAGGGGTGAATATAAGGATCAAATTAGTGGTTATATTTAGCCTGGTTAATATCAGTGGTACTTCCTCACTCACTACCCACCCCTTCTCAATAATCAACCCCCTACAACATATCCTTTGCCTGTGCTCCTTTGTTACTTCCCCTTGGATATATTCCATCAACCATAGTCACCATTCTTCCTCTTCCTCCTTTCATACTGTCATCTTATATATAGTGTTCTTTATAATTGTCTCTTCTGGTATTTGTCTCTATATCAGTAGGCACCTCTTAACCAAATATACACTCCAATCCACTACCCCTACCCTATCCTCCCACTCCCACCAACACCACCCTCTCTCTGTAAAGTTGGTACCACAACATCCAGTCCAAATAAATGAGATAATGAGATCGAGATCGTGTAGGGGTCATGACAAAAACAAAAAAAAACACATAGTCCACACTGAAATGTGGCCATGTAGATAACACGGTAAAAAGTTCCCAGTTTCACACTGTAAATGTGGTTGGTGTTATGAAGGGCATCCAGCCGTAGAAAACCTGCCAGACAGTCCTATATGAGAGAGACACGGTCACCTGACCAACCTTGCCTCAAGTGGGACAACTCCCGCCTAATCCATGCTAGCATGGAAGATAGACGTTAAACGAAGATGGTGATGGTGATGGTGATGATAATGATGATGATGATGATGGTGATCACTCATACCACCACCACTACATCATCACAGTTGACCTCTGTGTGTGTGTGTTTGTGTGGTTGCATATGGTTGTGTGTGGGGGTGGCTGTGGGTGTTATATGGCTGTATGTCGGATGGGTGTGGGTGTGTAGTATACACACACATGCACACACACATATTTATACATACATCACCATCTAACCTATGCTAGCGTGAAGAACGGACGTAAAACGGTGATGATGATGATCTGTACATGCTCTCAAATTAACATTGTACATCCATCCATCAAAGCTTGATGAAAAAGCACCCAGTCCAACCTGTAAGATGGATGTGCTTGTGTCACAATAAAAAGCATGCAGTCCACACTGTAAGGTGGTTGGCATTAGGAAGGGCAGCCAGCCATAGAAACTAAGCCAAAATACTGATCCATATGAGCAAAACGTGGTCATCTGACCCGACTTGTTTCATAACATGACAACCTATCTAACCCATGCAAAAATGGAAGTTGGATGAGGATGATATATATATCATCATCATCATCACTGTTTTACGTCTGTTCATCCACGCTAGCATGGGTTCAAATTAGTGGTTATATTTAGCCTGGTTAATATCAGTGGTACTTCCTCACTCCCCACCCACCCCTTCTCAGCTATGGGCAGTAGCCAGTCGGCTGGCCTTGTCTTGCTCATACGGGAACTGATTCTGGCCTAATTTCTACAGCTGGATGCCCTTCCTAACACCAACCTCATTTACAGTGAGTGCTGGGTGCTTTTTTTCCGTGGCGCCTACACATCCACTTTACAGTGTCGGCTGGGTGCTTTTTTGCCATGGCACCTCCACGACCACTTTGCAGTGGGAGGGTGTGGGGGCATATTGTCTATATGCTTCAGCTTCGGCTTGTATCCGTGGGTGGGTCGGGTCTTCTATATTACTGCGTGACGCCAGAGGTCACAGTCATCTATCATCGCCTTTGAGAGGTGTAATTGGGTAAGGTCGGCTTTTATCACCTCATCCCAGGTCTTCTTGGGTCTCCCCACTCCACGGTTTCCATCAACTTCTAGTGCTCTGCACATATATATATATATATATATATATTTGTGTGTGTGTGTGGAGGCATGTGGCCTAGTGGTAGATCCTTCTAGCTTAAGACAGACTTTAGACTTTATATATATATATATATATAGCAAAGGTAAAAATATATATACAAAGCTTAAATGTATGTAGAGAATTATATATGATAGTATGTAATTGCCAAGTAGCTTCAGAATTAGTTCAATGTGTTTATATATTGTTGGTCTGAAGAAAAGGTGGATTTTTTTTTAGAGAGAAATAGTTGGAAAGGCAGACATAAATACAGAGCAAATATAATCAAATATATAGATGGAAGAATTAGTTTTTCAATCACTTTTAATGATTTAAAAATTAATTTTTCCATCTATATATATTATTTAAAAGAGAGATGTTTATTGGTTGTTTGTTCAGTGAAACACACAGACATGAAGTAAACATCATAATTTAAGGTTTTGTATTTTCTGTGCTAGCATGGGTTGGGTCAGGTTGGGTTATTAGAGATCAAGTACTATTTAGTCAAAGTTATTGTCTTGCTAAGAGATGATACCTCATTTTGTTTATGTATGTTATTTTTGATACAGCTGAATGAAATAATATCTCTAAAATTTAGCTCAATCATTATAAGGAAATATTCCCAGAATTTAACACACATGCAATGCTACACACCCTGAGTGTAGCCCACAAACCCAATTGAACACACATATGTAATATAATACATACTTGGTGTAACACACCCTTCTCCTTCGGTAATAACACTTAATGGACTTGGCTAATTTCTGTGTCAATAAAGACCTTATTACATTCTGAAGCTTACGCCACAGCATATGGGAATGTCTTTGAATTATTACATACCTGTGTATCAAACATGACTGACAGACCAGCATAGGGACTAAGAGACATCTGGGTATCAAACATGAGAGACAGACTGGGGTAAGGCCCATGAGTTAGAATAGCTATTTCAATGTACCTCTCTTGTTATCCCTCTGGACCTTGAAGTAGCATACACCAGGGGTTCTGTCCACCAGATAGCATTCCCCCATACTGTCTCTGGGCCTGTACCAGTGGGGTAGTGATGGTATAGATTACTAATACCTATGACCTCCGCCAGCTCAAACGTGTTACTTCTTATCATCTCGGAACCAGAGTTTGTGATAACCAGCTTAGTATCAAAAGGGTCATATTCTAAAATAGTATATTTTTGTTAGAAATATGGTCCCAAAAGGGTTAAGATTTTAGTGAAATACTACTTGATATCTGTTCTATGTTTGCATGTGTGTCTGTGTTTGTATGATTATATATATATAAATATTTATATATATATATATGAGAGAGAGACATTTACATCCATACATACATTCATATATACATACATACATTCATATATACATACATACATATATATATATGTATGTATGTATGTATATGTATGTATGTATGTATGTATGTATATGTATGTATATGTATGTATGTATATGTATGAGAGAGATACATACATCTATATATATATAGAGAGAGAAAGAGAGACATACATACATATACATGTATATATATGAAGGCACATGGTTTAGTGGTTAGAGCATTGGCCTTGCAATCGAAAGGTTGTGAGTTCAATTCTCAGACCAGGTGATGTGTTGTTTCCTTGAGCAAGACACTTTATTTCACATTGCTCCAGTTTACTCAGCTGTAGAAATGAGATGATAGGGACTGGGGTCCATATCATTCCACTGCAAAGTGGTCGTGGAGGTGCCACGGCAAAAAAGCACCCAGCACTCACTGTAAATGAGGTTGGTGTTAGGAAGGGCATCCAGCTGTAGAAATCAAGCCAGAATCAGTTCCCGTCCCACCCTTGCAAGCAGGGAAAAGTGGACGTAAAATGATGATGATGATGATGATGATGATATATATGAAAAGATTGAGGACCCAGGTGTTTCAGCAGCTAGTTTGGATCTAGCTGTCAAAACAGCTGGAGCTCAGCCATCAGGGTCCTGAATCTTTTCATTTTACCCACTCTACTACCCCCAATATCGAGTATTCTGGTAGGTTATGGTCTACTTGGTTTTTACCACACCCTATTATATATATTTATATATATATATATATATATATATATATATGTATACAGACGTACAGTAGTATGTATATATATACATACATGCACACATATATATATGTATGTATACATACATACATATATGTATACAGACGTACAGTAGTATGTATATATATACATACATGCACACATATATATATATATGTATGTATACATACATACATATATGTATACAGACGTACAGTAGTATGTATATATATACATACATGCACACATATATATATATGTATGTATACATACATACATATATGTATACAGACGTACAGTAGTATGTATATATATACATACATGCACACATATATATATATATGTATGTATACATACATACATATATGTATACAGACGTACAGTAGTATGTATATATATACATACATGCACACATATATATATGTATGTATACGTACATACATATATGTATACAGACGTACAGTAATATGTGTATATATACATACATGCACACATATATATATGCACGTATCGGTTTACCGAACATTTATTATAATGTTCGGTTTGTTTGTTTGTAAACAAACAAACAAACCGAATTACGCCGTGCAGTGTTTAGGCAACCACGTCACCTTTTTGTTCAACACTGACACAGGAACGATGTACTAGTTTCAAGCTTATTAGCTATCGTCAGCATCGTATACCTTCCTGCCAGATGGTTGAACATCTGAAGGTATATACTTTCCTTATGCATATTAACCGCTGAGCAGCCTAATTTGCATATCGAGTGAGTTCAGTCGGCCGGGCACACCGAAAACGATAAATAGAATAGAATGAAACGAAATTTCATTTCTCGCTTTTAGTACGGCACTTACTTAAATGTAAGTATGTATGTATACGTACATATATATATGTATACAGCCGTACAGTAGTATGTATATATATACATACATACTTACATACTTACATACATACATACTTACATTTAAGTAAGTGCCGTACTAAGAGTGAGAAATGAAATTTCGTTTCATTCTATTCCATTTATATATATATATATATATTTATATATATATATATATATTTATATATATATATATATATATTTATATATTTATATATATATATATATATTTATATATTTATATATATATATATATATTTATATTTATATATATTTATATTTATATATATTTATATATATATATTTATATATGTAGATAAATCTACCAAGAGTTTACGGTAGTGTCCATTTCTGAAGACGGCATATATATGTGTTGGGTATGTATATTTAATTTTGATAGTTTGTATAATTTTGTATAATTTTGTACATAGATCTGTTGAATATGCATGCCAATTCTAACACATATATATCCTAGAAACGATCGTTAAATAATGAACTTTTTTTGTTTAATATAAGGAACTGTTTCATTGTTTTATTCATTATTTTTTTAATATTTTATATTTATATATATATATTTATATATATATTTATATATATATATTTATATATATATATATATATATTTATATATATTTATTTATATATATTTATTTATATATATATATTTATATTTATATATATTTATATATATCATCATCATCATCATCGTTTAACGTCCATCTTCCACGCTTGCATGGGTTTGGACGGGGGTTTTCCCACTTGAGGCAAGATTTGTTGTCCTGCTCGTATAGGACTGTCTGGCGGGTTTTCTATGGCTGGATGCCCTTCCTAACACCAACCACGTTTACAGTGTGGACTGGGAGGTTTTTACCGTGTTACCTACACGGCCACATTACAGCGTGGACTGTGTGTTTTATTGTCGTGACACCTACACGACCTCATTTGTTTCGGACTGGATGTTTTCCTCTACTGTTGCTTCTTTCCCCTGGGGTTTCTTGAATATTTTAATGAAAGGGGCCCCAGTTCTATCATGTGATATATATTATATATTTATATATATATATTATATATTTATATATATTATATATTTATATATATTTATATTATACATTTATATTATACATTTATATTATACATTTATATTTATATTATACATTTATATTTATATTATACATTTATATTATACATTTATATATATATATATATATATATTATACATTTATATATATATATATTTATATTATACATTTATATATATATATATATTTATATTATACATTTATATATATATATATATATATATTTATATTATACATTTATATTATACATTTATATATATATATTTATATTATACATTTATATATATATATTTATATATATTATATATATACATTTATATATATATATATATATTTATATATATTATATATATATATTTATATATATACATTTATATATTTATATATATACATTTATATATATATAAAGTGAGAAAGAGAGAGAAAGGTGTAGGGAACAAATCTAAGACTATCTGTCACTAGCTAATATTAGAAGCCAATATTGGGCATTGATCAGTTTGTTATATAGGTCATTGTGATTGTTTATTTATCAGTAATCAATGGAGAGAGGGAGGGTGTGTTCAGTCATCAATATTTCAGTGCATGTTGATGAATAATAATCAGAGGGATGTTGTTTGGTTGACCTCATATATTTGTTGGGTTTGTTTATAGACTCATTAGTGAACACACAAACACACACACGCATATTCACCATCACCGCCATCATCTGCTCATCTTTCCATGATTGCATGGGTTGGACAGGTCTTTTCCAGTATAGCTTCTTCCCGCTCATTACATTCCTTCATCATCTCCTCTGTGAGTTTCAGCTCTCATCGCCGCCACTCCAAGGCTGTTTTCCTCTACTGTTGCTTCTTTCCCCTAGGGTTTCCTGAATATTTTAATGAAAGGGGCCCCAGTTCTATCATAAGATTTCCTCTGGACAGGATGTCAGTCTGTTGCAGAGGTTAACCCCAGCTGCAGCCAGTACTCATTATTTTTCGGCTGAGTAGACTAAAGGAACATGAAATAAAACATCTCCTTCGAGGACACAATGCACCTCCTAGTCCAGAAATCGAACCCACAGCCTTATGATTCTGAGTCCAACAACCTAACCACCAAGCCACACATCTTTAAAAAAATTATGTCTATCACGAGGCCCCTTTCAAAAGGCTAAGCCCTGTTTTGACAGGGGAAAATGGTCTTAAAACACTTACTGTTTGTTTGGTTCTTTCAGAAATTTAAAATAAATTCACCCTCTTCCTGCATGTCATAGGAGATGACTAAAAAGCTTGGCACTTGGAGGTCTGTCATAAGGCCTGCATAGCTAACCGTTCATTTAAAACACTTCTTGGTTCTATCAGAATATTAAAAAGTCACTTTGTTTGAAAGATATCAACCATCTCAATTAATCGTGTGATTAGTTTTATATAGATTTATCTGTTTTCTTGTTTGTTGTAACCAGTGTTTTATACTCCTACTTAAATCAATTGTCTCCTTTTTTTTATCTTTATGTGAGACTTGTGTCATCATCATCATCATCATCATCATCATCATCATCATTCATTTTCACACTGCTATGGGTTGGACAGGTTGTCACAGTCTGAGACCACATCGATTGCAGTAACCACATCTTGCTCACATATTCCATTTTTTATATGGTTTCTACACCTGGGTACTCTTCCTAATAATAACCACTTTACAGAGTGTACTGGGTGTGTATTGTCATTGCACTAACCCTACCACTTCATAGAGTGCACTAAGTGCATTTCATCATGGCACCAGCACTACCACTTCACAGAGTGTACTAGGTGCATTTCATCATGGGATCAGCACTACCACTTTACAGTGTGTACTGGGTTCATTTCATCATGGGACCGGCACTACCACTTTAGAGACTACACTGGGTGCATATCATAGTGGCACCATACTACCACTTTACAGAGTGTATTGGGTGCATTACATTGAGGCACCTCTGCTAGGGAGGCCATCACATGCTCAGCCAGATTCAGTGTTTTCTCCACCCTTCATTGTCTCTATTCGATCGCCATCCACTTTACACAGTTAACAGCTATGTTTCAGCCTGTATAGATTTATGTTTTCTTATTTGTTATAACCAATGTTTTATAATCAATTGTCATATGTGGTTTTATATATATTTTCCTGTATCTTATATCATATATATATAATTCATTATGTATTTATTACCTGAATCAATTCTACCATAACAACAATTTTTCAAGAAGTAAACTAGTATAGGTAGATATACCGATACACCTTTATATACACAGGTAAAAAAAATTCTAATTTAGTCTACCTCACATATCAGTTTCTGTGTTTGTGTTAGCTCCAGAAGAAAGGGTGAGTTGTATTTTATTCAGGGTGTTTAATTCATGTATGTACACACGGGTACACAACAACAACAACAACAACACCCATATACACACACACATACCTCTATTCACTAACACACACCTGCGCACACATACATATCTATATTCCCTAACACACAGACACACATACATATGTAACAACATATACACACATCCATATGCACAAAAATGTATACACACACATAGACACATATCTACATACATTAACACACATCCATATGCAACAATACACCCATACACACACATATCTACATTCACTAACACATATACATGCATCTACATTCACTAACACATATATATATCTACATTCAATAACACATACACACATCTACATTCACTAACACATACACACATATTCACTAATATGTATATACACATACACAAACCAGATGAAACTACTCCTGTTTCTATAACACAGCAGTGTTTGTTTTAAAGTGTTTATATTTATCCCAAAGCTTTCTATCATAATTTTATGTAAAAAACCTTTGTTGAGTTATGTTCCAAACACTAACTTAATAACAAGAAAGTTATTTTACTAAATCCCTCCAAATTCTTGATTCATTATCACCAGTTTTTCATGTTGACTTGGGTTACACAGGGTAACACAATGTGAGACTAGAAGAGTTAGGAAATGTGTATTTGGCATGGTTTATACAACTGGATGCTCTTCTTAATGCTAACTACTTTACAGAGTGGACTGGGTGCTTTTTATGATGGTACCAGCACTATTACTTTACAGAGTGTATAGTGTACATTTTGTCACAACCACAGTACTACTACTTTACAGAGTGTACTGAGTGCATTTTATCATAGCACCAATACTACCACCAGCGCTGACACTTTACAGAGTACATTTTACCACAACACTAGCACTACCATTTTACAGAGTGTACTGGGTGCATTTAAAAATCATAGGCAGTGTGTTTCATTAAAAATACAGTAATTAAAGGGTTAACCAGTGTTCTCGTGACATATTAACTACCAATTCCTCAGCTGTTAGGACAGCACCGTGTTGACTCTGGAGAGTTGTTGTTGTTGCTGTAAGTCTAGACAAACCCACAGTATGTTTTAGTGCATGCACATACAATACACATACACACAGAGATATTACCATACACACAGATATCACCACACACACACACACACACACACACAGATATTACAACACATACACACGATATTACCACACACTCACACATTAGCACACACACAAGCACATCAACACACACACAAACACATTAACACACTCATACTCAAACACATTAACGCACACACATTAACACACTCACACACACATTAACACACTCACACACAAACACATTAACACACTCACACACAAACACATCAACACACTCACACACAAACACATCAACACACTCACACACAAACACACTAACACACTCACACACAAACACACACATACACACACATTAACACACACACATACACAAACACATCAACACACTCATACACAAACACATCAACACACTCACACACAAACACATTAACACACAAACATTAACACACACATTAAACCACAAACACACACACACACATAGCCATGTAATATTGTTGCTGTGAGGTAGCTCAGCTAATAGAGTATATTTGATATCCACTCGAGGGTCTCTGTTTCCCCAATTTTAGTCCTACAAAGAACACACAAATTAGTTTTAGGTTTATTTCATAATGACATAAACAGCAGACAACTAAAATGTCTCAAAATATTGTATGCCACCACCATAATGAGTATTTGATTTTCTTCTTTTTTTTTTTTTTTTTTTTTTTGTAGCTCCTAGAAATTTATTTATATATCAATAAACAAATCAATACAATTTATATAATAAGACTATGCAGATATATATATACATTAATTATATATATTCTGGCTATGGAAACAGCAGTTGGAATCAAGAGGACTGAGAGTGAACCTAGCTAAGACAAAAGTGTTGATGAGTAGAAAGAGGACAAAACTCTGATTCCGTCAGGGAAATGGCCATGTTCGATATGCAGAAAAGGAACTGGCATAAATTCTATAAAATGCACACAATGCAGATCTTGGGTACACAAGAGATGTAGTGGGATAGCAGGCAAACTAACAGGTAGGGAGAAATACGTATGCAGTAGATGTACAGGGAAATTAGACAGCAGAAGTCGCATTGATAGACACATTTTTCAAATGCAGGTGGGTGCTATAGAAGTGGTTGATAGCTTCTGGTACCTAGGAGATCAGATTAGCATGGGAGGGGGTGTTCCAAGGCCATAGTATCTAGAATAAGGATGGGTTGAAAAAAGTTTAGGGAGCTGCTTCCTCTGCTGACGAAGAAGGGTTTCTGCCTGCGTACGAAAGGCCGGTTATATGATGCCTGTGTGAGGAGCGCGATGCTGCATGGTAGTGAGACATGGGCAGCAACTGCAGAGGATATGTGATGGCTGGAGAGAAATGAGGCAAGCATGCTCCATTGGATGTGCAATGTCAATGTGCGTGAACGACCCAGCATGGATGTGTTGAGAGAGAAACTGTGTCTGAAAGGGATAGAATGTAGTGTGCGAGAGAGGAGACTGAGGTGGTATGGACATGTGATGCACAGGGAGGATGACCGATAGGAGAAGTGCCAGGAAATGCCAGTTGAAGGAAGATGTGGTTGAGGTAGACCACGAAAAACATGGGGGGAGGTGGTGAGAACAGACCTCAGATTGCTGAAGCTCACGGTGGAGATGATGAAGGGCCGTGACAAGTGGAGAGATGGTGTGCTGAATAAGACCCGTCCCACCCTTGCAAGCAGGGAAAAGAGGACGTAAAATGATGATGATATATATGTGTGTGTGTATGTGTGTGTGTGTGTGTGTATCCTAGGTTCAATCGGGGGTAACTATATATATATATATATATATATATCGACCAACCTTGCTTCAAATTGGGACAACTCCCGTCTAACCCATGCTAGCGTGGAAGATCGATGTTAAACGATGACGATGATGATGTGATTGATTGTTCAGTGAAACTTAAACCAGCCAACCAAGATGCACAAAGGGATATGAAGTAAACGTCATCATTTAAGAACAGTCAAGCATATCTATCTATATATATGAAATAAATATCATTTTTTACAAAAACGATATAAAAAAACTATAAAGATAGATGGGGAAGTTAAACACAAATAAAAATAGAGTAATTTATTATAATAAGCAATACAATAGGATATGTATCATACCCCCTCTGAAATAATTTTCCAAAAAAGGCATGTATACCACATCCTATTGCGCTAAAAATAACAATTACACAAGAAGCAAATTATTCATTAAAATAGACACTAAATACATTAATACAATAAATACTGATTTACGAACGTTTCATCCCCTCCCAGGGACTTTTCAAAACCCGTTATTTAATAATTGTTTCTATTTTTGGCACAAGGCCAGCAATTATCTCAGTGCATTACTGGTACTTTATTTTATCAGCCCCATAAGGATGAAAGGCAAAGTTAACCTCAAAGCCTCATTATAAATATATATCATCGTCTATCTTCCACGCTAGCATGGGTTAGACGGGAGTTGTCCCATTTGAGGCAAGATTGGTTGGGTCACTGTGTCTCACTCGTATTTTGTATGGCTGGATGCCCTTCCTAACACCAACCACATTTACAGTGTGGAACTGAGAACTTTTTACCATGTTACCTACACAACCACATTACAGTGTGGACTGTGTTTTTTTGATGTGACACCTACACGATCTGATTAGTTTGGACTGGATATTGTGGTACCAACATAACTTTATAGAGAAAGGGTGGTGTTGGCGGGAGTGGGAGGATGGAGTAGGGGTAGTGGGTTGGGGTGTATGTTTGGTTTGGAGGGGCCTACTGACATATATATATATATAATTTATTCGGTCCTCAATGTTGTCATTGACTGACCAACGGTCAAAAATACAGATACAATATAGACACAAACACATATATATAGTTTATCAAAGTTCTTTCGTTGCAACGTCGTCAGTGGTGCTATTGTTTCCTCCCGTTGCATTGTATTTTCTACGCCATCTTTATTTAGTCTGTTTATATATTTATTTGTTTATTTTATTTTGTCTTCTTTGCGCATACGTTTGCGTGTGTGTATAGTGTTTTGTTTGATGTGTGTTCGTGATTGGGTGACTGTGTATTGGTTAATGTATTCTATCTTTACTAGTGTGTGTTTATATGTGTTTGTTTATATTGTGCTTGTGTATGTATTTATTTATTTATCTATTTATTTATTTATTTATTTATACTTCTCTTAGGTCAGTGTTGTTTGTTTGGGTGTTGTTGTTTGGAATAACAAATACAGTGTGTGTAGCTGAGACTGCAATAAATATATACTTCCTTGTAAATTTTCAAATCTTATTGGACCCTCAACCATAATGAAGCATATATTTGATGGGTATATATACCTATTCATTCTTAGTATTATTCTAAAATGGGCATACTAATTTGCATTTAATTAGCACTCATTTAATATATATGTGGATATATTTAATCATCATCATCATTATCATTTAACATTCATTTGTCCAAGTTTGCATTGGTTAGAGGGATTGTCATGTTATGAGGCAAGTTAGATCCAGTTACCATATCTTACTCATACAGATCTGCATTTTGGCTTGGTTTCTGATGTCCTTCCTAATACCAACCACATTACTCTAGCAAAAATGACTAAGCACTCTTATGAGTCATCACCTGAAAGCACAGTAAGGTGAGCCAGCAACAATCACAGAAACCTTTGATTAGAGAACACGAAAGTAATAATTTATATTCTGTTTATAAAATCAACGCATTGGATTGCTGGGTATAAAATAGTTTGGACATTCAACATCCTGCGAGAGAGAGAGACAGATATAGATAGATAGATAGATTGATAGATTAATTCATAGATATATTCATATGTCTAAGAGGGATAGAATGTAGTGTGCGAGTGAGGAGACTGAGGTGGTATGGACATGTGATGCGCATGGAGGATGACCGATGGGTGAAAAAGTGCCAGGAAATGCCAGTTGAAGGAAGACGTAGTAGAGGTAGACCATAAAAGACATGGGCGGAGGTGGTGAGAACAGACCTCAGATCGGTGGAGATGACGAAGGGCCGTGACAAGTGGAGCGATGCTGTGCTGAATAAGACCCGTCACACCCTTGCAAGCAGGGAAAAGCGGGCGTAAAATGATGATGATGATGATGATGTTACAAATTATATATATCATCATCATCATCATCATCATCTTTGTTTAACGTCCATCTTCCATGCTAGCATGGGTTAGTTGGGAGTTGTCCCACTTGAGGCAAGGTTGGTCGGGTGACCGTGTCTCGCTCATATAGGACTGTCTGGCAGGTTTTCTACGGCCGGATGCCCTTCATAACACCAACCACATTTACAGTGGGGAACTGGGAACTTTTTACCACGTTACCTACACGGCCACACTAGAGCGTGGACTGTGTGTTTTTGTTTTTTTTTGTTGTGACACCTACACGATCTCGATCTCATTATCTCATTTATTTGGACTGGATGTTGTGGTACCAACTTTACAGAGAGAGGGTGGTGTTGGTGGGAGTGGGAGGATAGGGTAGGGGTTGGATTGGCAGTATCGGTAGAGGGTCGGACGCCATGCTTTGAAGCATAGAGTTACCTCCCTGTATGATCTGAGGTTAACTTTGCCTTTCATCCTTACGTGGTCGATAAAATAAAGTACCAGTAATGCACTGGGTAATTGCTGGCCTTGTGCCAAAAGTAGAAACAATTAATATATATATATTTATATATTAATATATAGGTATTAAAGTTGCAAATTAATTGTGTCCGTAGACTGTATGCCAAGATGAGCACTCGAGATATATATATATATATAGAAAAGATGAATATAAAATGAAAGTGCTTTTATAAAGGAATTTATTAGGTATTGACATATGTTTCTGTAACAGACGGAATACCTATGTATCGCTGCTTGCGGAATCATATAATGTTAGCAAGTATTCGATAGCAAATGTATAATTAGTTGTCACTTCTTCAGAGATATTGGATAAATTGGATATTTTTCTGATTTTTTTCCAATTTATCCAACATCTCTGAAGAAGTGACAACTGATTATACATTTGCTATCGAATACTTGCTAACATTATATGATTACGTAAGCAGCGATACATAGGTATTCCGTCTGTTACAGAAACATATGTCAATACCTAATAAATTCCTTTATAAAAGCACTTTCATTTTATATTCATCTTTTCTACATTTTCTCCGGAATATAATTTATACTCGTTGAGCAAACCTACACGTACGCTGTTCATCTCTAATGTGACGATATATTATCACTACATTATTGATAACTTGAAATTTATATATATATATATATATATATATATATATATATATATATAGGAATCATTTGAAACGGGTGGTTTTCTTTCATAGAACGAGGAGTGATTTGGGGCAGGTGGTTATCAAAAGAGTTAATATAAAAAAAGCGCTGCCATTTTAAAAATGAAATGTACCAATGATTGCTAATGCTGTTCTACATGTTATTGTATCCTTGTTCGGGTCACCTACTTCAGGGTTGGAGACACATTTGGGTGTATCCAAGCATGATCATAATAGGCAACCAACAAATTTAATCTGTGATCATGAGCGGAATCATGATTATGAAGAAATTTGATATAATAGACAGTGTCAGTGTCATATTTATCAACTTGTATATATTATATACACCTGTGTGTATATGATATATATATATATATATATGTATATACACACACACACACACACAACCCATGCTACCATGGGAAAACATGTCAATCAGTGATGAGTATGACACACAAATTCACTCATGCATACACAGATACACACATACACACACACACACACACATATAAAGAGGTATCTGATAGAGGAATAATATCAAATATCTCCTCCACCCCTTCTCTGTATCTTCTACTTCATTTAAGACAACACACTCTCTCTCTCTCTCTCTCTCTCTCTCTCTCTCTCTCTCTCTCTCTCTCTCTCTCTCTCTCTCTCTCTCTCTCTCTCTCTCTCTCTCTATATATATATATATATGTAAATGTGGTTGGTGTTAGGAAGGGCATCCAGCTGTAGAAAACCCGCCAGACAGTCCTATGCGAGCAAGACAACCACTCTTGCCGCAAGTGGGAAAACTCCCGTCCAAACCCATGCAAGCGTGGAACATGGACGTTAAACGATGATGATATATATATCTTCATCATCATTGTTAAACATCCATCTATCATGGATAGGATGGGCTATCCCTTTGTGACGGATTAGGTCAGGAAACCATGATTCGCTCACACAAGTGTTTTTGGCTTGGTCTCTATGGCTGGATGCCCTTCCTAATGCCAATCACATTTACAGTGTGTGCTGGATGCTTTTTGCTGTGTTGCCTACATGACCACTTTACAGTATATATATATATCATCACCATGTAACAGCTTATTTTCTATGCTTGCATGGCTTCAGTCTAATGACTGATACTAGTAAAAGTGTAGTACCCTGGCATGGCCACTGCCTATTGACTGAAACCAGTAAAAGAGCAATGCCCCAGCATGGCCTCAGTCTAATGACTGGTATCAGTAAAACAATAACCTTTTTTTTTTTTTGTTCCTAATTATTTATTTCTACATTTCTATATTGTAGGATTTGATGTTTTCTAAACTGTGAATAATGATGGAAGAAAACATGCTCTCTGCCTCAAATAACTCCTCCCTACTCAACAAGTCCCATATGCCAGGAAGTGAGACTGGTGGAACTGCTGATATCGACACAATGGACACTTACTGGAAGGAATGTCATGATATACGGCAGAGTAAGTACTCAACTGGCACCGAAGACAGTGAAGATGACGTATCAAAGACTCCTGACGGTAAGTAATCATCATCATCATCATCACCACTACCACAACCATCATCACGATCACCACCACCATCACCACCACCTCAACCACAATCATCATCACTACCATCACCACTACAATCATATTATCATCATCTCCATCACCATTATCATTATCATCATCTCCTCCAGTATCATTACCATTATCACAAGAACCATCA
This sequence comes from Eledone cirrhosa, assembly GCA_964016885.1. Taxonomy (NCBI): domain Eukaryota; kingdom Metazoa; phylum Mollusca; class Cephalopoda; order Octopoda; family Eledonidae; genus Eledone; species Eledone cirrhosa. The sequence goes on from OZ024755.1 coordinate 13,056,601, forward strand.
TCATGGTGTATTTATTGTGACACACCACTACCACTCTAGAAAGTGTACTTGGTACATTTGTCAAGACACCAGCACTACCACTCTAGTGAGTAGACTGGGCACATTTGTCAAGAAACCAGCACTACCACTCAGTCTACATGAAGAAATAAAATATTTTCTGTTTATATTTCAGAAGGAGAAATAGAAGCAGAGCAATTAAGAAAAATCGGACTTGGACCTATGGTTTCTCATTTAACAGGTAACTACAGTTGGTACATTTATTGTAACACAAACGCTACTACTTTACAATGTGTACTGCATGCATTTTATCATGGCACCAGTTCTACCACTTTACAGAATGGGTTGGATGTATTTTATCATGGGACCAACACTGCCATTTTAAAGTATATACTAGGTGCATTCTATCATGACACCAGCACTACCACTTTATAGAATAGGCTTGGTGTATTTTATTCTGGCACAAACACTACTACTCTACAATGTGTACTAGGTGACTATTATCATGGCACAAGTACTACCACTTTACAGAATGGTCTGAGCACATTTTATCATGGCACCAACACTTCCACTTTACAGAGCGTAGTTGGTACATTTTATTGTGACACCAGCACTACCATTTTACACAATGTACTGGGTGCATTTTATTGTTGCACTAACACTACTAATTTACAGCATGTACTGAGTGCATTTTATTATGGCACCAGCTCTACCACTTTACAGAATATACTATGTGCATTTACACAGTGGACTGAGTGCATTTTATTGTTTTATAACAATAGAAATAATTCTAAAATGTTTCATGTTCTTTTTCTCTTCCCAACAGAATTGGGTGACATAAAAAACGATGAAGAAGCTGAACTTGTGCTGTCCTCACTAACAATACAACAGAGAGATACTGTCCAGCGGTGGGTGGATACTCTGAGTGCCTCATGTAACAAAAAAAAAGCTACAAAGACACACATAAAGGACATTTTCCCAAACACCTCCGTAAGTAAAAGATTTTGTTGAGACATTTGACACGTCTCACTTATAACATCTTGTTCAAATTCCTATTGTTGTAGAGGTGCTGAAGTGGTAAGGTCATTAATTACGGCATTATTTGTTCCATCTCTCTGTAGTCCTGAGTTCAAATCCTGCCCTCATACTTCTTCTCCTTCTCTTTTTTTACTTCCTCTCTCTCTCTCTCACTTCTCTCTCTCTTTCTTACTCCCTATCTCCCTCGCCTTCTCTCTCTCTCTCTCTCTCTTTCATACTTCCTCTCTCTCTCTCTCTTTTATACTTCCTCTCTCTCTCTCTTTCATACTTCCTCTCTCTCTCTCTTTCATACTTCCTCTCTCTCTCTCTCTCTCTCTCTCTCTCTCTCTCTCTCTCTCTCTCTCTCTCTCTCTCTCTCTCTCTCTCTCATACTTTCTCTCTCTCTCCCTCTTTCATACTTTCTCTCTCTCTCTCTCTTTCATACTTTCTCTCTCTCTCTCTCTCTCTCTCTCTCTCTCTCTCTCTCTCTCTCTCTCTCTCTCATACTTCCTCTCTCTCTCACATTGAAAAAAATTTCGTTATAATGGTATTCGTTATAATAGAATGTTACACTACTGCTTCTGCTGCAACTATTATGACTTTCACGTTTCAGATGCCTCCCAACCACTCTCCACCAAGTAGTCCAACTGACCATTACAATATAGCGCCAGGTTTTCATGGTTTTGCAACAGGTTACCGCAATAATAATTCTGCTCTCGATTCATCCAAGCAGCGACCTGATAATCGACATCGTTACTTCCATCGGAAATGTGTTTATGCCATGGATGGAAACCGAGATGCTTTCGAGATAGCCAATGGTGCCGGTTAGTATTAGAAATATGTTTTTTTTTTTTTTTTAGTTTTAACCCTTTAGCATTTACATTACTTGATACTTACTATTGTATTTTTGTGGTAAAGACTTTATCTCATATAATTGTCTCACATAATATCGAATCTATGGGATCATTTCATTTCATTTTACGTCCGCTTTTTCCCTGCTTGCAAGGGTGGGACGGGAACTGATGCTGGCTTGATTTCTCCAGCTGGATGCTCTTCCTAACACCAACCTCATTTACAGTGAGTGCTGGGTGCTTTTTTTGCCGTGGCACCTCCACGACCACTTTGCAGTGGAATGATAGGGACCCCAGTCCCTATCATCTCATTTCTACAGCTGAGTAAACTGGAGCAATGTGAAATAAAGTGTCTTGCTCAAGGAAACAACACATCACCCGCTCTGAGAATTGAACTCACAACATTTCGATTGCAAGGCCAATGCTCTAACCACTAAGCCATGTGCCTCCATCTTGATATTATTTATTTTGAGAACAATACCTTAACATGAGTATGAGTGGCTGGTTACAGCTGGTTTGAACAGAAATAGATGAGAGAATTCTGGCCGGATATGGCTGGCTTAAATGCTAAAGGGTTACCATAATGTGTCAGTGACCAGGTCGCAGACAATGCAATGATAATTTTAATAAAGTTAACAATTTCTATGTGTTTTTAAATGGCCAAAATGGCAGTTCATCTATGTACCATATGTGCTGGCCTACTGGATGCACTTCTCTTCTAAAAACTCATATGAAAATTCTTCCCTGCATCCAGTGTGTCCTACTCTCATACATTCACATTCACATACACACACACACACACATATACACATATACACACATACCTGTGGGAACCCATTAGTTAAGTTGAGTCAGAACAACCAACACACACATGCATACACACACATATACACACACATGTAAAGACACACACATATCTGCTCAGCCACCATACATTATATATGCCGTATTTCCCGGCGCCAAAGACGCTTCGTCCTCACGGACGCCCCCTAATTTTGACAACCAAAAATTTGAAAAAAAATAATAAACAACCTTCGGCCTCCAGGACACATGGTAGATTTTTGAGACTTATTTTAGGAAAGAAGTAGCATCTTCGAGGCTGGGAAATACAGTACTTCCCAGGGATCACCGAAATCCTACAACCAGTTTTAGTTGGCTAGGTTGGTGTCAAAGGTTTTTAATCTCTCCTTGATGTGTTTTTCAGTTACGGGGATCGAAATGTTAGGCATCAACCCTAAACAAACATGGAATAAATGGGCAGGAAATCACATCATTGGTAAAGTAAGTTCTCTGGCCAATATTTCAGAACAGGAATCTGACATGTGGTTTACTGAAGACAAATCTTCACATCACACATCCGTAAGAAACTTTCTTTCTATATTTCTGTTACTTTTTTGTCATTTTTCTGATGTGTATCCCTTTCTCCTTGTTATGTGCCTTATATTTCTGATGTAGTTAGAAGCATTATCAACTGTGTTGTATCAAATGCTGAAGCTGGCACATTACTGCACCACACTTATCCATGCCAAATCACTATTCAACCCTCTCCACTGCTTTGGATATTTCCACAATGCTGCTGTGCAACAAAGATGTTTAGTGATATATTTATTGATCACAGGAAATTATTATATATTTAAGTTATTTATACAAATTTGTTAAATAAAATTAAAATGCAAGGTTGCAGTATTAAGTACAAACTTTTTAAAATGGATAGTTTTGTATCTTATTGATAAAAAAAAAACTCTCAGGAGAGCTGGACAGCAGAAGGTCTTCAGAGAAGAAACCCCTTAACTTTCAGCCCGTAACTTCTTAGACTCTAAGGTGATTGGGCCACATGGAGATCATGACTCCTGAGTGTCCATCTGTTCACATTTTTTAGCCACTTCGATATCAGAGTCTTGGTGTGTATTTAAAGCATATGGAGATTTTGTTGACAAGATCTATTTGGAACTCCTCCCCATTACCTCTGCTTTCAAACTTATATTTAAATGCGAAACTAGTTTTGGGTGGTTTGGTATCAAAAGGATTAAACCTTTATTTATCTTCTCTCTTACAGGATCCTGATGTGGACAGCAACTTGCCTGTAAGTCCAATTATTTCCATATATTTTTATTTTTATGTTTCCCATCTATTGCTAAAGTACCAGTCCATGCATCGTTGATTGATAGAATTGGTAAAGAGTGGGACATGATGCTTTGCAGTATATGTTCTGAGTTCAATTCCCACCTTTTGTTAGTGGGAAAGTTATGATACTTCTGTCAGGAGAAACGACCAGCAGATAATATACCCCTTTCACATCAGACTGGCCTCATGGAAAGCACCACTCGGGTCGATTTAATTGACATTCCCTTCCCAAAGATTGTTAGCCTTGTGCCTAAATCAGAAACCATTATTATTAGTAGTAAGTAGTAGTAGTAGTAGTAGTAGTAGTGGTATCCTTTAAGGGCAGTGGGTTGGCAAAATCATTTGTGTATTACAGTTTTTTTTTCCCAAAACTTTACATTCTTAGTTCAAATCCCACTGACATCAGCCTTGCCTTTCATCCTTTCAAGAGTGTTAAAATAAAGTACCACTCAAATACTGAGGAGGATATGATCAGCATTTCCCCTGCCTCCACCTCCCCTATCCCAAAAAAAAAAATTTTGCTGGTCTTGTGCCTACCTTTGAAAACATTATTATCAGATAATTTAATCATATTTTTGTTTGTTATTCCAGAATTTTATACTGGAGCCTCGGGAAGAGGGTCATACAACATTGAGTGATCTGAACGCCGGAGATCTTTCAAGATTGCAGTGTCTCGCAGTCATTGAATTATCTATGTTGTTTGAAAGTTATAACATTCAGGATTGTCAAAGAAAAGGGAAAAAAATGACCCGAGGTAAACCTTGCACAGTTTATATGTTGCTTTTTGTTTTCTTTTTTGATTTAATTTGTTTTGTTTTGTTTGTTTTTTATGCCATTGTCGTCATTATCATCATCATCAACATCATTGTCATTTAACATCTGTTCTCCTCAACGTTTATGATAATGATGATGATGAACATGTATTTGTATTTTAATTGTTCTCTCTGCTTCATTCATTGATAATTTGGCTACAGTGATTAATATCATCCTTAAACTAGACACCAAAGTTGTATGTATGTGTGTGTGTATATATATATATATATATATATATATATAAATAAAACAAAGGGGGTGTGGTAAGATACCAAGTGGACCAAAACGCACCAGAGTACTCAATACTTAGGGTAGTAGAGTGGGTAATATGAAAAGGTTCAGGACCCCGACGGCTGAGCTCTGGCCATTTCGACGGCTAGATCCGTTCGGATATATATAGCAATTTCCGGATGTATATAGCAATCTCCCTAGTGCTGGGTCCTCCAATAAAATTCACTCTGTAGTGTGCAGGGACATATGTAAATGAGATGCAGCCCTGGCCCATTTGAGGGATCAGTAAATAGCTTTGATTAAATACTGACCTGGCTTGAGACAACCTGTTTGACCCTTACTAGCAGACAAAATTGATATTAAATGATGGTGATTTACTGTTAGTTTCCTTTTAATCCAGTGTAGATTCTAATAGAAATAAAATGTGAAAGGGATCACTATTATTATACTCTGGTTGTTGTGTAAATTGCAGTTTTGAAGGGCAAATGAGCAAATTGTTAGAGGATGAAAATCACATTTAGTGTATAAAATGTAAACAATGTTATTTCCAGCAGGACATAGACCAACACACCATAAAAAGCCCAGCAATGTACAACAATGTGGGGAAAAACGAACTATTGACCTTATTGCTGTCCACCCAGCAACAATGTTGTCACCTTGTCCAGAATTACCAGGTAGCGTGAAGCATGTTTGTCTGCAGAGTCCAGTTGCATGACCTCTGGCAGTCTTGAATGTTAGCCGAGACAAAATACACTGACACCCCATTACTTCCCATTCAAAAAGCAAGAAAGCATCTATTAACTCTTAACATTCTGTAATGGTTTAGTAGAGAATATCTCAAAAATGGATTTGTTAATTCGAATGTTTATAGTATCTTTACTACTGGACAGATTGTTGGGAAAATTTACAGTATTAGAGTAAAGACTTTACTTTTTTTTAAATCGATATGGTCATATTACTGTTTAGTACCTTTCAACAATGTCTCACTAATGTATCATATTTCCGTACAGTACAGGACATGAACTCCTAACATGCTATAGCAGAAAATATCTAAAAACAGATTTGTTAATTCAAATGTTTATAGTACTTTTACTACTTTACTAATGGACAGATCATTGTCAAAATTTGTAGTATTAGAGTAAAGACTTCAATTTGTAATATGATGCACTGTGCTGTTTTGTACTTTTCAAGAATATATTGGTACAGGACATTAAAAGTTACACTTTAACATCCTGTAAATGATTTAGCAGAAAATAGTTAAAAACAGGTTTATTAAATCAAATGTTTATAATAAATTTACTAGTGGATATATTTTTGTCAAAATTTGCAGTACTAGAATAAAGACTTTAATATTTAATGAGATGCTGTCAAAATCCTATTTCATACTTTTCAAGAATGTTTTGCTAATGTGTTTTCATCTGGTACAGGACATTAACAGTTAAATAACCATCCCATTTTATTTTGTTTATATGCATTTTTAGAGATTACAAATCAGTAATTCAGCCTTACAACCAAGTCTTTGTCTTGCCTTAACCCTACAACCACCCAAAATATGGGCAATGACCATCATCTTACACTCATATCTTATCTAATCTGTCCTAGTTATTTTTCCTCATGGCTTATATAATGTTGCTTTTACTCCCTAACAATAAAGCAGTCAGAAAATATTTTAAATTTCTTCATAATTATATGAGGTAATTTATAATACTCAAGAAATGTAACTTTATGAACTACCTTGTTATCAAAGCTTTATTCATGTATTTCGAGCCATTAATGTATAAATCAAGCTTGGCATATAGATTACAGAGGGAATGCAATGGTTGTTTTAAAAAACAACAACAGCAACTTACTGCATCTTGTTTTAAAATCATGACATGTTGATGGATATCAGCAGAAACATAACAGTGTTTTGAGGGTTAAATCAGAAATGGTATGATAATCACCACCACCACCATCATCATCATCATAAGGCTGGGTGGGTTTGGTATATGTGGGGAAACTTCATTTAAATAAAAGGGGTCCTTGTTTATTAAAATGGTGGGAACCACTGATCTAGCAGAATAGATGAAAAACAAACTCAGAAATTTATACAAGCAATAGATTTATGACAAAAGACTTAATAAGTTCTTTGTCTCTTTTTATATTTTTATGACAAAGGACTTATTTGGTCCTTTTAGTATCTGTTGTATTTTTAAGATAAAGGGCTTCTAAGTGACCTGGTTATGAATGTATGAATATACATTGAAGTTATTTGATATTTATTTCACATTGCTGATCTCTTTCTGCTGAGTTTTGGTGACTATCAGAAATGTATTAGAGTAGAAAGACATTACTAATAACCTAAACATTTACCACCTGGTGAGATGTAAAATACTCATAGTCACTAGCTCATAAAGTGTTTAATGTGCTATAGCTTTGGTACAAATTGTTGTACATTTGTACATTTATAACCAACATACATACCTACACACATACACAGACACACATACACATACATACATACATGCACAAAGGTGTATATGACCCTATATACAATAGTCTTACTGTGATCATATTATTGAAGAACACTTCATTATAATAACAACAACAATAATAAAATGATTTCTTTATTAACCACAAAGGGTCCACATCAAGGAAAAACATTATGACAGTTCAGGACAAAAACATAGTGTGTGTATGTGTGTGGGTTTTGCATGCAAACAATATTAATAATTACAACAACACCCAAAACAACACTGCACATATACAAGGCCCACAAAGCTGTGCTCAGTAATTTAGTAACAACACATAATAATAATAATAATAATAATATATGAAAGCCAGAGTGGTGCCAAATGTGATTGGAGCAATTGGGTTGGTAACAGAAAACCCCTAGAAAAACCTTGATAAAATTGATATCAACTCCTGCATTGTGACATTGCTGAAAACAACACTTTTGGGAACAGCAAATATCCTGCAGAAAGTACTAGGGAGTCAACTAAATAATTCAATGTTAATAAGATCATCACTGTGCAAATGAATATGACTAATTGTTTCTGACATAGATACAAATCCAGTAATATGGGGGTGAAGAGTAAGGTAATTAAATCAATCAGGTAGTGTCTTCCATTAGGAATATAACAAAAGGGTTAAAGTGTTATATTTATTTAAAAGCCTTCCATCTTAGTTTCATGTAAGAATCTCTGTTAAGTTCCAAACTCCAGATAAATAATGGTTTCTTATATTATTAAATCCTGCCAAATTAATGATTACTTTCAAAATTATTTCAAAATAATAAGCAGTGTCTTTCATTAAAAACATGGTAAGCAAAGGGTTAAATAAATTTAGTACATTGCCAACAGTTTATCAACTAGCACTCTGTATTTCTCCTTATTCCATTTCAACTTTCAGAACGAAGAATGACATTGATTATCTAATTTTGCATAACGTCTTTGTATGATTTCAAAAGCCCTAAGCCATTTCCCCGACCATAATTATTTTGGTCTCTTTTAGGGACCAAAATAATAAAGAAATGAATGTATGCCACATATCATATGATCTTCATTTGAATTCCCCATAATATTTGATACTACCCTTTATAAAGCTTATCCCTAAAATCTTTGATTACTAAACTTTATGAAGCTCATTTACGTTTTTTTTTTTTTGTTTGTTTGTTTTTTTTAAATTTGACCTTAATTGCTACATGCCGATGAATAAATATCATTTTGTGAATATCAGTAGCATCTGTTTTTTCAATATATTTATTATAATTCTAATAGTATGGTTTAGTGGTTAGAGCATTGGATTCACAATTGTGGGGTTGTGAGTTTGATTCCTGGATTGAGTGATATGTTATGTCCTCGAGCAAGACACTTTATTTCACATTGCTTCAGTGGTTTGGGGATTTATCATCCTTTTCTACTGTATCAATGGTATCGAAAGCTCTCTAGTAACAGAACAAAATGGTCTGATGTAGAGGCTGCCACTCGTTTCTCCACACCAGAATGAGATGGAGCCACCTTATGCATGATTATTAGATTTAACCTCAAGATTATTGTTAACTAGCTCCAAATCAAATCTGACCAAGTACGCAAACATATAAGCAAAAACGTTTCAACCATGATCATCCAGACTATATTATCCAATGTCTTTTCCTTTTTGATACCAAACCAATCCTAGATTTATGATATAAAATAGTTTATTTTAAAGTGTTTATATTTATATAAAAACTGTCATAATTTTATGAAAGAATCATTATTGCTCTAAACACCAGCTTAATAATGTTAATTATTGTTACTAAATCCCTTCAAATTTTTTATTATTTTCAAAATATAATGGGCTTCTGTGGTTTCTGTCTACCAAATTCAACCTGCGAGGTATTCGTCAACCCATGACTATAATAAAAGAAACTTGCTGAAGGTTACTGCAGGACTGAACCCAGAACCATGTGTTTGCAAAATAAACCCATTAACCACATAGCCATGCCTGTGCCTGTGTCTTTGAATAAATACTATGTTAACCTCAATATATTATTGCTACCATATTTATCAGTCTAGTTATCTATCATCCAATCCTTGTCATTGGCCTAGATTCAACTTTACTTCTTAATAACCTACCTCATGCTGTCCCTTACAAACAAATATTTACCTACAATGGAATTTTTTATTAGTATTTATTATTGTTGTTGTGGGCTTTTTTATTATTTTTAATATTATTTTTATTATTATTTCATTATTATTTTTATCATTTTGTGGTGTTGCTTTATCTCTTTGCCTCCCTTCATAAACAGTGTTGCTTTTGTCTGTAACATGATCATATAAATACACAAGGTAAAATAATCTCTATAATAATGATTGTACTGGATGTTTTGTCTGTCTATCATATGAACACTACATTTCTTTGTATATAGGACCATTTAGTTGTGTCAAAGACACAACAACCTCCCTAGTGTTGGTTGTTGGTGATCTACATGATAAATGCACCCAGTACATGCTGTAAAATGGTTGGTGTTAGGAAGGGCATCCAGTCATAGAAAGCTTGCCAAACAAGGGGTTATGAGCACCCTTCAGTTTGTATAAAAATACACAACTTCTCTGTATTCAATATGACCATACATAAGCAGGATAGTGACTCCTCAGCCTGTCAGGGAAGTCAGTAGCCCCGCTTCAGTACTGACTTGGTCTAAGTAGATGCAGCAATGTACAACTCTTGCTAGCAGGGAAAGCAGACATTAAATGATGATATATATATATATATATATATATACTTTGAGAAATTTCGTTTAGTCCACCTCTGTGAGATAAGATCTGACATCAGAGTCCGATCAGACATTCCACCCTGCTCTGTTCAGATCTGTCACCTGCACCAAATGCAGATTGATGTGTAAATCAGCAGCTAGACTGAAGTGCCATTTGAGGCCCAATGAACTGAAAAGACTGTTGAACCCTCATACGTCGAATCGATGGGAGAGTCCATCATATATGAAAGAGAGGGAGGGTAGTGCTGCTGCCACAATGAAAAGCACCCAATGCACACAGTTTATGATGACATATCCAACCCTTTATAGCAGGAAAAACAGATGTTAAAAAATGATGATGATATATGTAGATGTGTTCCATTAATCAAATGTATTGTACAAGAGAGAAGGCTGCACTGGTATGGACATGGCGAGTATGGATAATGATCTTTGGGTGAAGAGGACAAGATTGTGTGTTGTGCTCTTGAGCAAAACACTTCATTTCACATTGCTTCAGTATATTCAGCTGAAAATGAGTACCAGCAGTAGCTGGGAGTTTAACCTTACAGTGTCTAGTGGGGGAAGTATTGTACTTTCAGTCACTTAACACCAAGGAAACCAAGAGAAGCACTGGCCTAATGAACCTCTGAGCTAGAAACAGACTTTAGACTTCAATCAAACTTAAAGTCTCTCTCAGTACATACATGCAGCAGTGTCTTTAAAAGTTTGCTTCAAAATATTACATAATATGTCCATCTTTTTTCAGATAATGGAGTATTTGGTGTGGCTTTGCAGACACAGTTGGAAAATGACCAGAAGCGATATCCACACATAACAGTGCCTTTATTCTTCCAGCTGGTAAATTTCAAAATTGATATATTTATTAAGGATTTTTGCCCTTTCCTTCCCTATATTTCTAATGAAATATACTATATTTCAATTACTGATCCCATGTAAAAGTCAACACCCTATTTTTTGCCCTAAAATTTAGATTTTCCCATGTATCTCATGTAAAAGTTGTCCCTTGTTCTTCCTGGACAACAGATTAACATTTGTAAATCAAGGTTTTATCCTGAAAATAACTGTTATAATGAGGAAATTAATGTTACTACATTATTATATCCTGATGTAAATATTTTGCATATATTTTTATATGATTTTTTTTCCTGCTTTTAGTTAATAGATTTCCTGACTGACTATGGTGTCCATGTGGAAGGGATTCTCAGAATACCAGGAGCTGCTAGCAGAATCAAGGTAAATTACCATATTTTTTTGTGTGTAATATGACTTGAGTATAGTATGTCCCTGTTTTTGAAGCTAAAAGGAAAAAAAAAAAAAAAATTACAGCCTTGTATATAATATAACCCTGGAATACAGCTATGTCTATGTAAATATTTTTGTAAACTTGTACCATGATATTCATCAAAATCTCAATATCAAGCTATATTGGCCTTTGTCTTTCTCTTGGACTACACCGGTGATGTCAAGAGGGGTGACTGGTATGCATGGGTGACTGCTGGTCTTCCGCAAAAAAAAGCCTTGCCCAGACTCTTGCCACAGAGAGGAACATTCCAGGTGCAAATCCCATGGGCATTTGAGACTGGAGGGTATCTTTACTCTTGTATTTTTTAAATTCTTTATTTTTCTTCTTTTTTTCTCTACAGACTATTCGGAATGATTTGGAAGAGCAATTTTATCCAGGTAGATTTGATTGGAAGAATATGTTACCAAATGATGCTTCTGCTCTCCTCAAACAGTTCCTTCGAGATTTACCAGATCCTCTCCTCACAAATAAATACCGGGAATCTTTTGTTAATGTACAATGTAAGCCAACTAAATATCTCATTGGATTTCTTGTGTGTTAAGAAAGCAATTCAATACACTTTGAAATGTCTGCTTTAATAGTTTTGTGATTATATTTCCAATGAAATACTCTCTATTTCAATTAATTTATGAAGAAAATGAGCGATTTACTGAAATTATTATTTCATTACTAAGATAGTAATTTAACATGTGGTTCTTATATAAAATTATGTTGGAGGATTTTAATTTAAATTGGAATCCTTTAAAATGATTGGTTTGGGCCCAGTTGGTATCAAAGGGATTAACCTTTTTCATACCAAACTACCTGAAGCTGCCCCTGGTTCTATGATGACAAAAACTGTTTATTTGAAAATGTTTATATTTATTATTATCATATTTCTAATCAAAGATACTACCTATGATTTTAAAATAATTTAAAAACTAATCATCAATTTGGAGGGAATTTAATAATATAACTATCTTTAAGTTGGTGTTTAGAACATAACTTAATAAAATATTCTTACAAAATTGAATCTAAGCATAAACACTTTAAAATGGTTTTTCATTGGAGAACAAGGAATGGTTACAAACAGATGTCATACAATTTCCATGATTTTTCATAAACTAGCAATGCTTTTGAAAATAATCAACTATTTGGAAGTATTTAATAATATAACTCATTTTTTCATTATTAACCCTTTAGCATTTATATTTTTCTATATTTACTATAGTATTTTCACAGTAAAGGCTTACTTCACATCATATTGAATCTACGAGATTTTGATATTATCTATTTATAGAACAATACCTTAACATAAGTATGAGCAGCTAATTATAGCCAGTTTGAACAGAAAGAAGTGAGAGAATTCTAGCCAGATGCGGTCAGTTTAAATGCTAAAGGGTTAAGTTGGTGTTTGGAACATTATTACTTAACAAAAATTTACGAAGGAAGGTTTTTCAGATAAATATAAATACTGTAAAATAAGCCATTTTGTATCATAAAACTTGTATCAGCAAGGTTAAATCATCATCTTTTCATCTGTTGATCTTTGAGTGTATGTAACGTATCTACTTTTTTCCTCCTGTTCTGATATATGATGACAATGGAGGGTATGAGCATGACCAGGTCATGTCTCAGTGACAATCCATTTAACCCATAACACCATGAAAAATTGTTGTTAAATGATAATGATGATGATGTGTATTTTTTTTCTTTTTAGTCATCCCTAACGTGCGTGATCGATTGAAAGCATTGAATCTCCTATTTATAGTTTTACCTGATGCTCACAGAAACTCACTCATGGTCAGTATTTTACATGGATTGGTTTTGTTGTTGATAGAATGGAAATGAGAGTGGTCCAGAACTTGGAATAAATGTTGTGAAGAGAAATGGAATGAGATGGCTGGATCATGTGTTGAGGAAAGATGAAAGTGGCTGAGGGAGAGGATAGTCGGAGAAGTGCCTATGATGAATGTTGTGAAGAAAAATGGAATGAGAAGGCTGAGTCACATGTTGAAGAAGGATGAAAGTGATTGGGTGAGAGGCGCAATGAAAATAAAGACCCCTTATCATTAAAATGCCTTAGAAACCTCTTACGAGATGCTGCCTCACAGGAAGCCAACTAAACCTACATAGGTGTAAGCTGTAAATTTCATTTATTTTCTTTCATTTTCAACAAATCTGGAGCCAATCATGAACAAGAATTTTTCAATAAAGTAGAATCAAGAATGCCTGATAATTTCCCAAGCTTAATTTCAAAAATATAAAAAAAAAATTTTAATAAACATTAAAATTCTGTTTACATATTTATTAATTCTTCTCTGTTGCAGATCTTATTAAAATTCCTGAAGAAAGTCATTCATTACCAAAATGAAAACAAAATGAGTTTGTCAAATGTTGCAATGATAATGGCACCAAATCTCTTCCTCTCTTCATCATCAAAAAAACTAAAGAATTTCAAAGACTGGGAAATTTCAATTGCTGTTCCTGCCAATATTATTAAATTAATGGTCAACTATATTGATATATTATGGACAGTAAGTTAATAAATACCAACATTATCAACTATAATTATATATTATGAGCAGTAAGTTAATACCAACATTATCAGCTATATTGGTATATTATGGACAGTATGTTAATACCAACATTATCAGCTATATTGGTATATTATGGACAGTATGTTAATACCAACATTATCAGCTATATTGGTATATTATGGACAGTAAGTTAATACCAACATTATCAGCTATATTGGTATATTATGGACAGTAAGTTAATACCAAGATTATCAGCTATATTGGTATATTATGGACAGTAAGTTAATACCAACATTATCAGCTATATTGGTATATTATGGACAGTAAGTTAATACCAAGATTATCAGCTATATTGGTATATTATGGACAGTAAGTTAATACCAAGATTATCAGCTATATTGGTATATTATGGACAGTAAGTTAATACCAAGATTATCAGCTATATTGGTATATTATGGACAGTAAGTTAATACCAAGATTATCAGCTATATTGGTATATTATGGACAGTATGTTAATACCAAGATTATCAGCTATATTGGTATATTATGGACAGTATGTTAATACCAACATTATCAGCTATATTGGTATATTATGGACAGTAAGTTAATACCAACATTATCAGCTATATTGGTATATTATGGACAGTATGTTAATACCAAGATCATCAGCTATAACCAGGGCATCTGGTTGTAAAACACTGCTTTAAAAAGTTCTATTGAGCCGATGTCAGCAGAGATGACATATAAGTAATTATGATGATGATGATATGTGTATTTCTCTGTGTCATTTAGATCCGTCCTTCAATGATTCAACAACTGAGATGCCGCTATGAACTGGAAATGACCAGAAAATCCAGGGTATATTTCTATCTTTATTTTTTCCTTTCTTTCTCGCTTTCTCTATTTGTTTTGTTATTTTTTATATTATAACATATCTTACATAATTGTTTCTGCTTTTGGCACCAGGCCAGCAATTACCCAGTACATTACTGGTACTTTATTATAACGACCCCCGTAAGGATGAAAGGCAAAGTTAACCTCGGCGGGATTTGAACCCTGTCTGTAAAGGGACGTAACTCGGTGCTGGAAAGCATGGAGTCCGACCCTCTACCGATACTGCCAATGCATCGTCCTACATATCTTACATAATGTGGAGTTATTTTAAATAAACTGAGCTGAGATAATACCACCATGTGAGTGAATGATTGAGGAAGTGACAAAAATAGGAGGACAGAATGGTATAGAGTATGAGCGTCATAGGAAATATGTGTATGGTTGTATTTCTATGTCTGTGTGTGTGTGTGTGTGTGTGTTTGTTTCTCAGAACTTTGATAAATATAAAGAGATCGATAAAATAAGTTCTAAACTTGAAAAAATAAATGCTGGGGTTAATATGATTAACTAAATCCCTTGAAGACAGTACTCCAGCATGGCCACAGTCTAATGACTTAAACCTGTAGAGAAAAAAAAACAGTATATATATATATATATATATATATAGGAAAAGATCTGAACAGTTTGGATCTAGCTGTCGAAAAAGCCGGAGCTCAGCTGAAGGGGTCTTGACTCTTTTCTCTATTACCCACTCTACTACCCTAAGTATTGAGTACTCTGGTGCGTTATGGTCCACCTGGTATCTTACCACACCCTCTTTGTTATATATATATATATATATTCTCTCCCTTTTTTTTTCTCTACAGGTTTAAGTCATTAGACTTTATATATATATATATAAATAAAGTCTATATTATGTGTATATATATATATATATATATATATATATATATATATATATATATATATATATATATATATAGTAGTAGTAGTAGTAGATGACCTAAATTTAGAATCAGAAAGGGAAACGACTCTATTCTCTGACAATATAAGTAACACCAAATATAAAATACACTGTGAATTAGAGTGTTTGATACAGTGGGTGTTGTTGGCTTTCACCATCTTGTCTGCTGGGTGCAGCTGAAATATACAGTGTATCTATTTTAATCTAAATGCACTTATACCTCTTATGGTACAGTGTACCTATTCTAGATCAGATACAAACATACCTCTTGTGATACAGTGTACCTATTCTAAACCTGATACACAGATACATACCTCTTATGATACACAGTGGTACAGTGTACCTATTCTAAACCAGATACACACATATCTCTTACAATACACAGAGATACAGTGTACCTATTCTAAACCTGATACACAGATACATACCTCTTATGATACACAGTGGTAGTGTACCTATTCTAAACCAGATACACACATATCTCTTACAATACACAGAGATACAGTATATCTATTCAAAATAAGATACAAACATAAATAAAATATGATGTGTTGAAATACTAATGAAGTTTTTTTCTGTTGCCTTGTAACATGTTTTAATACAGTAAATATTTTATTGCAGAGATTAAAAATTCCTGGTAAGAAAGATCAAACCAAAAAAACTCCAAATTTTCCTGAAGTATGTATTAAAAAGAATTTATGTTCACTTATATATATTTGTATGTATGTGCAGTGTTGTATGGTATGGTATGTGTGTATTTGAGTAAATGTAGTGTTTGTGGTATGATGTGTCTGTATGTATATACACTACACCTGATATTCCCTCTCCAAACACACGTATTCATGTGTGTGTATATCATGACTTGTACACTGTTCACTTTTCTGACATTTGTACATTATTCTATGTACTATACATGCACCTTTGATGAGTTTTAATGCACCTGAGCACTGTATATATATTTATTAAAATAACAGATTAAAGTTTAAGCAAAGAATCGCTGCTTTGACCCTTAACGGGATCTTCTGAAACTCAGAAGATCCCGTTAAGGGTGAAAGCAGCGATTCTTTGCTTAAACTTTAATCTGTTATTTTAATACTATTACTATATATATATATATATATATATGTATATATATATATATATATATATATATGTATATATATATATATATATATATATGTATATATATATATATATATATATATATGTATATATATATATATATATATATATGTATGTATATATATATATATATATATATATATGTATATATATATATATATATATATATATGTATATATATATATATATATATATGTATATATATATATATATATAAAAACAAATAACGAAACGAAATTAAATTTCGTTTCGTTTGTAACTCACTTTTGTATGACTGACGCTTAAACAATTAAGTTAAAGATGTACATCCATATATGTATACTGAAATACTAGTATGTATATGAATACACACACGTTTACATATGTAGATGTACCAAGTTTTTTCACTGGTCACTTTACTGTGAGTGGCCAGCTATTCTGTATGTAAACACACAGACAAACCGGTTTTTAGAGTCATACTGGTTTTTGAGGAAACACCTTTCCTCTATTCTCCAGAAAGCCAGACAAGGAACATTGAACCAGTTTCGTTGTTGTTACAACTCATCAGCAATATTTACCTATCTTCCGGCCTTTCTAGAGAATCGTAAAAGCACATATCGTTATATGCTTTTTCTATGAAAATTAGTAGTGGGCAGACTAATTTGCATAGAGTGTGAGTAAGTACCGGTTCAACGGAGACGATAAAAACAAATAACGAAACGAAATTAAATTTCGTTTCGTTTGTAACTCACTTTTGTATGACTGACGCTTAAACAATTAAGTTAAAGATGTACATCCATATATGTATACTGAAATACTAGTATGTATATGAATACACACACGTTTACATATGTAGATGTACCAAGTTTTTTCACTGGTCACTTTACTGTGAGTGGCCAGCTATTCTGTATGTAAACACACAGACAAACCGGTTTTTAGAGTCATACTGGTTTTTGAGGAAACACCTTTCCTCTATTCTCCAGAAAGCCAGACAAGGAACATTGAACCAGTTTCGTTGTTGTTACAACTCATCAGCAATATTTACCTATCTTCCGGCCTTTCTAGAGAATCGTAAAAGCACATATCGTTATATGCTTTTTCTATGAAAATTAGTAGTGGGCAGACTAATTTGCATAGAGTGTGAGTAAGTACCGGTTCAACGGAGACGATAAAAACAAATAACGAAACGAAATTAAATTTCGTTTCGTTTGTAACTCACTTTTGTATGACTGACGCTTAAACAATTAAGTTAAAGATGTACATCCATATATGTATACTGAAATACTAGTATGTATATGAATACACACACGTTTACATATGTAGATGTACCAAGTTTTTTCACTGGTCACTTTACTGTGAGTGGCCAGCTATTCTGTATGTAAACACACAGACAAACCGGTTTTTAGAGTCATACTGGTTTTTGAGGAAACACCTTTCCTCTATTCTCCAGAAAGCCAGACAAGGAACATTGAACCAGTTTCGTTGTTGTTACAACTCATCAGCAATATTTACCTATCTTCCGGCCTTTCTAGAGAATCGTAAAAGCACATATCGTTATATGCTTTTTCTATGAAAATTAGTAGTGGGCAGACTAATTTGCATAGAGTGTGAGTAAGTACCGGTTCAATACAAAAGTGAGTTACAAACGAAACGAAATTTAATTTCGTTTCGTTATTTGTTTTTATCGTCTCCGTTGAACCGGTACTTACTCACACTCTATGCAAATTAGTCTGCCCACTACTAATTTTCATAGAAAAAGCATATAACGATATGTGCTTTTACGATTCTCTAGAAAGGCCGGAAGATAGGTAAATATTGCTGATGAGTTGTAACAACAACGAAACTGGTTCAATGTTCCTTGTCTGGCTTTCTGGAGAATAGAGGAAAGGTGT